>JAVFKF010000008.1:12027500-12532500 GCA_036926295.1 Pachydiplax longipennis | reverse complement strand
GGACTTGTAAGGCACATCTGACGTCGAATGAAGCTGCTCGCCATCTCAAGTCTTCCTTTCATCAATCATCTTGTTTTTCAGCGCCATTACATCCCCCGACGCCGAGCCCCAATCAATTTCCGTCTCGAGCCACAATCTCAACATCGTTAACATCGCAACTTCATACTTTGCTAGTAATCGCTTTCCCCCCCCTCTCGTTTTACGGCTTAGCAGAAGAGATGAGAGAGATCGAAGCGGGGTAAGTGGCGGCCCCAGCGGAGGTCCCGAACATTAGATCCCGGATTATTGTTTAATAATTGAGCATCATAGGGCGAGATGATGAGGCTCCAGATCCCCTTCCTTCGCCTCGATCGACCCTTGTGCGAGAATGCGCTTAAAACTTGCCAGAATTTCCCAAGAGAGAAGGAGCGATGTTTATTAAAAATTTCGACCCCAGTCGCCCTTGCGTTTCTACGGGAAGTGATTCACTTCTATTCTTGCTTACCAACGAGGATATTCATTCGATGATGATTAAAGAAATATCGAGGTAGACGAATTCGAGGGAAAATATACGTAGTTATCAGCGGTGTTGCGCAGCTCTGGAAAAACGGATTGAAAAAGTAGCGGACATGCATTAAGACGAAAAACTCTAAGTTTGCTATCCACATAGATTCGGAAACCTTTCAGTTGAGATAAGGAATCTGTTAAGGGCGATTTCTTATTGGTTTACAAAATCGGGAGTTGCTTTTTGGAGAAAATGTCTGAAGCTATCCACTGCATCTTCTTACAACGTAAAAGAAAGCAATGATGGAGGCACGAACCAATAATGGAGCAATTATTTGACATGGAGCCTTAAATAATTTAGTTTCCTTCAATTTGAGCAAAACGCCTAGCATTTTAGTATCATGGAAATTTTTCGAGTAAAAAACCCCTGTTTATTAAATCTAGAGAATATTATAAGTTCGCTAGCTTGCAATTAATCGATTTAAAGGGAAATCGTTTGAATTCTCAGTTATAAAAAATAAGTATACATCATACATCAATATCAATATGTTTTCATATAATTAATAATTTATTTTCATATATAATATATCATTCATATTTTTACACACAAATACTCATCAATATCAGAAAGACACTATCTTTCTGCCCTAATATTTGGTCAATTTTTTTTTTTTCAAATACAACATCATTGGCACTTCTTTGATTATAGCGGTATCTTTTACAGTACTTTTTTGCCCCAAAACTGGGAATAAGCAGTAACCACCATGTAGAGCGCAGCATCTCTCTCTCCTGATTTCTCAAAATTCCCCCAAAAAATCATTAGGATGGCCGTCGCTTTAAAAACGATGATACCGTAGGAAACTTAAAAAAATTACAATGCACTATTCTAGTATGATTCTTTATCTTCCGATTTGTCATAGTTTTTACACTAAAAGATGTGTCTTGGTTCAATTTATGTGTCAAAATGATGGACACCTATTTATGTAAATTTTTTAGATCACGAAAGGAAAGAAAGAGGAAAATGCACCAAACTATCAACTCTCTTACACCACATCAATTTCTGGGGTTTCTAAATATAGAACTGTTTTCATTCACCTGCTATCCTGGGAATGTAGAAGATTTTTCTGCAGCCAGGCTGAGCACCTCCAACAGCCCTACTTCAGTCATATTGCCTTTCAAACAGGCTTACATCAAATTTTCAGCCATTATCACGTTACATTCAGGCTGTAAAGGTTAGAAACTTATTACAAAGAAATTTCAAAAGAAAGGGTAGATTTCCGGGTCTGCAATTGCTCATGGGGCCTGAATGAGATTGACCTAATCATAGAAAGGAATAAATAATGGCTCTAGTACTTCATACCCTTTATTTTCATTGTTTTTGCAAATTAAAACTAATATTGATCCGATTTGATTAATTCCATAAATCGAAAATATAAAAATTGAGAAGCTTATCTATTTTACTCCAGAAACCACAGCATCTCTCTTTGTACCAAGGCACTCAATGTAGCAGTGGAAAGGTAGTAGTTCTGGTTAAGGTGCTGACGTCTCTGGTCATTTTGCACCAATTATGCTCCTATTAGTAACCTTTCCTATGAACTGTAAAAAAAACTTTTGGACAGATACGATAAGAATGATTGGCACTATAATTGCTAGCATGTTTTATTGTTTTAATCCAGTAATACATTAACATTGAATTTTATCGTAGAATCCCAATGAGTTTCCAACATTGAATCTTTTCATGCAACTCCCATGAGTGCTACCATTAATGACAGGCCAAAACAGAAATGGTTAGACAATGAGAAAGAGGGAAGGTGGTGAATGGCATGCAAATAACAAAATGGAATAAACTGTAGAATAATTACAATGAAACATCATAATCTTATTTGTTAGCATTATTTATTATTCACTAATTCTCTTACTGTTAATAAACTTCATTCTTGAAATAATTTCTTCTTATTACTGACTGCAAATAAACTATACATTCACAGGTTAATCAAATTCATTTTAGTTTACTTATAAATGTACAAATTTTGTTAGACTAATGCCATCCTCAATACCAAAGAGGAATTGTAGAAATATCAAGCTATGGTTAAGTTTGTTTCAATACTTGGGGCTGCAACTATAATTTATACAAAATAATCTTAGAGATGTTACCAAGTCTGAAATTTTATCATTAGTATCTCCCATATTAGTATCTCCCATATATTTCATATTGCCCCCCTCCGAAATACAATATTTGGTGTATCCTCTTGAGGTATGACAGCATCTTCATCCTCCTGAAAATATCAATGTCACATTTTAGCATGTCTTTTACCATATGACCACCTCCTGTAACATACATCAATCATGCCTGAGAACTGATTTGCTGTGCACCAGATACCAATACATTTCCTTAATGTGCATATTTCTCAGGAACTCCAAAATTATCTACTCACCTCAGTATAAATATCAGACCTTTCCTGAAAGTACTTGGTGATTAGAATCAATATCCTCTCCAGATCTGGGTTAGGGCCTGTTTGTTCTCCCCACCCTCACCAAAATCTGTTGTAGCCCAGGAAGGTACAGCTCCAGATTCTGGGTGAACGTCTTCCTGACATCAACATCGGTCAGCCGCAACATTTCATTGTTTAGCATTAAATAGGAAAGTAATTGTGCATTTAAAGAGAAGAAGAACCAATTAAATCATAAATAGAAATTGAAACCAAACATATCAAAGAGAAAAATGGCCTTGAAAGTTGCCTCAAAAACCTTTGATTTACTGTACACCCAGACTGAAGGAATGCTTACAGGATGATACACCTGTCATTCCTCATCAGGCTTGAACAAAGACAGCCAGTTGAATTGGTAGAGTGGCTGTGATTTCCTGTCTCCTAAGTGAATATGTTTCAGAAGCAAGCCTCTGAAGAGATTCCAAAGGTGCATTGGATAAGAACTCCACTTTTAATTGCTTCTTTAATAGCAACTCAGTTTCAGGAGTTGCTATTATTGGAGCAGGATTTATTTCCTCGCTGAGTAGCATCACCTGAGAAGAAAAAAATGAAGCATTTAAATATTCATGGCATCAGATAGCACAACATTTAGAATCAAGCACTGTAATAGTGATGTTCATCATTGAAGAATATGTGATCAAAACTACATTATATTTTGTGTTCTCCTCTTCATATATTTTTGGCCATAAAATGTTTTAACAGAAGTTAAGAGAACTAGTAGTCAAGACTCACCTCCACTTCTAGCAACTTCCAAACAATGATTGCTTCGATTTGATTCATTTATTTTATTCCTAAGAGATTTCATCCAATGCTGATATGCATATAGGTCCTCTCAGGCTGTGAAAAGTCTCCATTACACTGCTGCAAACATCTTTCTGCAATTTAGTGGGATAGGGGCCAAATTGAAACAAATAATTTGCCACAATGTATATGACCTTTCTTCAGTGTAGTAAGAAAAAGCCATTAGCATAGACATGAAGGTCATCAAAGTCTAGAAACTGCCATTGTGAATCTGATGGCTGTTCAACGAGAGTAAGAGAAGGACTCACTCCACTGTAAAATTTGTTGGAAAAATACAATGATATTTCACATGCGGTCCGGAATTTGATACTTACTGTAGAAATGCAAGCAAACCAACTCTTGCAGTGAATATTGTTATTGAACTCTTTAAATTATGTGAATATCCTAGGTGTGTAGGAAGGAATTAGGTATTCACAGTAATTCGAAGAGAGGAAATGCATCGAATTTAAACATCAAAATTCTTTTTCTACCTTTTGCATCAGAAAATATTTTGATTTGAACCTTAACATCAATGTCAATAGCAACATTTGAAAACACAATTGATGTTTAAATTAGATGCATTTCCTCTCTTCAAATTACTGTGAATATCTAATTCCTTCCTACACATTAGTGCAACACAGTTATTGTAGGATTCAATGACCAAATGATCCCTGCAGTAAACCTTTAACCAACCTTTGATTTTTAAACAAAAGTTTAAGAAATGCTAATTTAGAGAATAGCCTTTTACAAGTTCTATAATTTAATTTTATAATTAATGAGTGACAATCAAATTTAGCTTATGGTACTAGTTGATTATTGAAACATATCGCATTAGTATTCTGGCATAGCAACATAGAATGAAAAAATTTTAGGAGCTTATTAACTTATTACACTTTTCCTATATAAACAGGATTGAAAGGTATCAAAACCCCTTTCCCTTGGCCCCCTTCCCTCCATTGCCTTCCCTTCTCCTCCTCTCCTTTGCCTCCCCTAATTAACCTCCCTTGTTCCTCTCCCCTCTTTTGCCTCCCCTACTCCCCCTCCCCTAATTAACCTCCCTTGTTCTTCTTCCCTCTTTTGCCTCCCCTACTCCCCCTCCCCTAATTAACCTCCATTGTTCTTCTTCCCTCATTTACCTCTCCTACTCCACCTCCCCTCATTTACCTCCCCTACATTCCCTCTACTCATTTCCCCCTTCTTCCTCCCCTCATTTCCTTTCATCATTTTCCTCCCCTCCCAAAATAATCACCTCTTACTCTCCCCGTAATTTTTACATTGTTTACTTTCTATTTTACTGATATTTCTTTTATCAATTTTCATTTTTAACCACCTTTTATTAGTGTTGCTTGCCACCTACTTTCCCCCTATCCCCCTAAATGAGCCAAGGGTTATTTTTCCAATTACTTCATAGAAAACTAAACCTGTCTAACTTCTTAATCACCACAATATACCTAATTTTGAAGCAGTGATAATTAAGCTCTTAATATCTGTTGATTATGTTGAGATTCTCTGGTTCTCTCTCCAGGCCCAGCCCATTTCACTTGCCATTATAATCTGCATCATGAATTGGCTGCAATCATGTGGATTGGTTGTCTTCATTCTGTCTCTTTCATGATGCTGCACTGGCTGTGTTTGACCTTTACTGTTTGGCATGCTCTTCCAACATAGATCCTACAACGAATTAACAAAACATAATTTGAAAATTTAAAAAAGGAGAATGATACTAATTTTTATGAATGGTTGATGTTAAATCATAAACTATGTAGAACTTGATGTCATGATTAAGTTAATGAAAACTATAGCCTCTGATATCATTAGTAGATGAGCCACTATAAATATCAAAGTTAGCCAAAGTATTGCACAACTTATTTGAAATTTTGCAAGATTTCATTAATCACCTGTTTATCTATTACTCTTTTTACAGCATTATACAATATTATGGTAATCTCATTAGAAGTTACAAAATTAGGTGATACCTATGAACTTTTCAGCCTTGACTTATAAGACATCTTTTATTTTTGTATTACAGTTGGAATATATTCTGTATGGTGCAAATTTCCTATACTTCGTATAATTCATAACTATTTCTGTGGAATGCCAATTCTTTAAGAACTGGGCTCAGAAGATCATGTTGAGCCATATTTATGAATAATATAGTATAGGATTATCAACTTATCCAGTATCCAAAGCTTACAAACTTACAAAGCCTATCTATTTCGTACTCTGAAATAAATTAAGTGAAATACTTTTCCCTCTTATTGCTGCCGCAATATGTATTTCATAAAGCTTATTTTTCAAAGAAAGGAGGCTTTTGACTGAAATGGATATCGGAACAAAGCATGACATACCTGTTTTGGAGATGGGTTATCTTCTGCGCCATCGTGGTCGTCTACTTCTCTATGCCACGGTAGGCGTCAAGTCATCCAACGTAGCCCCTAAAAAAAGATGCCATCGTCAGTTACATAGTACAGTACTACATGATTAATGAAATGTTACAGTTTGAGAAATTGAAGAAACAGACAACGCTGCTGCTTGGTAATACCTCATTCAACCTTTTGCCAAGAATGCAGTACTTTGATTTTATTTCTTAGTAGTTAACTCGTTTCTTACATTTTTTGGCAAAATATAGGGAACTCATCCAAATAATTGAGTACCATATGTAAATATTCACAAAACTCGAGAACCAAACGTTGCACGACTTTTAATCTTCATATACTATTTATACCCTACGTAGATAACAGGTCTGCGACTAAAATACTGCATGGGAACTTTTTAACGTTTCTTGCAGATCCTTGTATTCTAAATGCAGGAAAAATACTCTAAAAGAATGCCATCCAGGTTTTCTTGCAAATCGAGGAATCTCAGTTTGGACGATGACGTCTCGCCGGAGTGACGTTATCATAACAGAACCTTTGTATCTCCCCTCCCAATCTTTTAAGAAAATAATCCCCCTTATTAATTTTTTATAAATTATTTAAATATTGCATAGTAAAAAACTTCAACTCCGTGGTTTAATATTTGTAGAGTGAAATCGATTTTTACTTCAAACGCTTTTTTGAGCTAAATGAAGTATGAATAGATCTCAAAAATGGAGACCATGCTTCAGGACTATTAACCACACTTTTGTTAAAGATCAGCTTGTGACGCGTTCGTTAAAACGAAACAGTGTTAAAATGATAGTCATGAATTTTCGCGAATGTACCGTATTATTTATCAGTTTTCACCGCTTCAAGCAGGGAGTTGATGTGCACTCTTAATATATATATAATGCCGAATTGTTATGATAAAATTTCAGGGATTAAAGCTTTCCATCGCCCATAACATCAAATTCGTGAAAGAGGTGTATATAGAGAGACAATTCACATCGTTTTGATTTTGAAGATGAATATCTCATGATCTGCAGTGTCCCTGGTCTCATGAGACAATTTTAAAGAGAATATTAACCTTTCCAGTAACGCTTATTCATAGACTCTTCGAAAACTAGCCTTAAAGCAGAAATACTGCATAAGTGCGATGCGCTTTATGACTTCGCACGACTTCTAACTTCGCATCTCTCTGTTGGACATTCAGCGCTCCTGAAGGTAACATGATTGTTATCGGCTGTTATTTTTGACAAAATGAAGTTCAAAGAATATCGATGCTTGGTTTGTGGGGACTTCAAAATACGAACAATAATAGCGGGACGTTTATAAAAAATACCCCCGATTCCTGTGCATATGGGATAATTGAGAAGAAAATCATTTGATAAAAAATGAAAGACTTTGAGAATATTCTACTCAAGGTGTAAAATCGTCCTCCGCAAAAGCATGGTACCCCATGAAAATTTTTGTTGCCACTCATTCGCATCATGCTGAAATACAGTCTTACGAATCTAATAATGAAATCTCTATGAATAGATAGGAAATACCGGTGCTCCAAGTTCCCTAAACTGCTTGAGGAAAGGTTGATAGAGTAGGACCAAAAATATTTAAACTTTTGTATGCCTCTTTTTTATTCCAAGACTAAAAATTGAAAGAGAAGCTTACAAAGACATGGTGCATAAATTGTTAGGAAAATACGGAAATGCAACTCAAAAATATATTTTTCAACGTATACGGATGGCATTTAAAGCTCAAGGCTCCAACATGAACCTGAAGGTCTATTTGTTACATTCAAACCTAGACTAATTTTCTTGCAAATTCTGCAAAATTTTTTGCAGATTCTAAGCAAGGAGCAAGGGTAAAGATTTCACAAAGATTTTATGAACGTGAAGAGCTGTTACGAAGGAAGAAAGAATATGAGTATGATCGTTGACTACTCTCTGGAAGCTCAACCAGGAAATGGGAAATGCCAGAAACCTGAAGGAGAAGAATGAAAGAGAAGGTTTCTCAGATCAACAGAGGGGTACTGAGGACTGATGAGCATTTTTTAATCACAAGTGTGTCAGGAATGGCAAATTTGATCTTATTTTATTTAATCTATTATATTAAACTTCCTTTGGCAAGAGAACTGCACGTGACGGGGAAAATGGTCATTTTCAGATTAAGCACACCGAAAAATATTAAAATCAGTTAAATTAAACCCGTGAAGCAAAAAATACATTTTTGCAGTCCTGCGTAATAGGCTGCTTTATTTATCTTTTAACACCAAACTAGACTAAGCTGTTTCATAATATTATATCATATATAGAAATATTATAAGAAATACAAATGGACGCTGCCACCTCGCTAGATAGTCAAATCGCAGCGTGAAATTGAATAAATAAACCATTATTATCAGTTTCAGGTTTCAATTCTATCGAGAGATTAAATTAGAAAAAAGTCGTAAAATATTGAGACATATCAAATGAAGGAAAGTTAAAGTAAAATTCTTATTTATATTTCTTATTTAAGTATCTTGATGGATTCGGAATTGTGAGAATATGGATGAAATTTTTAGGGTATAAACCTTGACGACCTTTGTAATTGTCGAGTCCGAGCTAATGCATTTTCCCATAAGAATATATGAGAAATTTAGTCCTATTTGAAAGAAATCATAAGAATTAATAATACCCTTTATGAAAAGCAGATAATATTTTTTTAAATTTAGCATTTGTAGTTACGAATAAAATGGAAGGAACGGTATAAGACAATTTAGGAGTTTTCTTAACCAGCTCGACTTTGCCATTGCTTTTTCAATATAATTAAGCAATGAGTATAATTTTCATCAATTAATTCCACATCGTAGTGCGCATCCTGAGACCCACATTTCAACGTACGGCAAGGGGTACATCCATTACGACTCTACCTCCTTCCCTACTTGGAATTGTAGTAGGAATTCGGGCATCTCCACAAAAAGTTTTTGAAGCAAAATCTGTTAGCAGAGCAAAGAAGAAAGTGAATAAAACAATCATCAGACCAGTAATAACTTATGATCTGGAGGCGTGGAAGATGACAGTGAAACAGGAAAATTTGCAGAGATGGGAGAAAAACATCCTGCATAAGATCTATGGACCAGTGAATGAAGAAGGGCAATAGAGGAATGAGGGATTGCAACAAATGAATGAGGATGATGGAATATCAGCAGAGATTAAGCAACTTAGAATTAGATGGATAGGGCATGTGCCATGTTTATTTTAGAAGACTTGCTAATAAAGCTAATATTGGAGAAGATAGATTCCCTTCTTTACATATATTACTAACCACTCAATATTGTCTACTTTTATTTTCCCCAATGAGAATCGACGGGCATTTCAGCTAGTATCTTATAAAACTTAAAATATTATCTGTCATAATCTTTGGAAAGATAATGTATCAAAATCAGCTTTTGGTAAGAAATACATGTACATGTACTATCCTTAACTCTAATGAAAAAAGAGAAAAATGTCGGACTTAAGGGGGAGATCTCGAAATTATGATCTGCATGGGTGAAGTTAGCATACTTAATTTAATATCAATATAATATTCGTATTTGATTGCCAGCTCATATAAAGTTAAACTTATGTTATTCCAAAATACTGCAGAAATTGCCTGACGGCATGTGGCAATGGGTGCAAGCACTATTCTACACATCTTTTATTATCTTGCCTTGTGACCATGGAAATTAGTACAGGCTGGTTTGAGCATATATTTTCCAGGTATGAGATATCTGAATATCCTTTGCGATAGGATTCTCAATAGTCACTGTGTCCTTTGAGATGTTATTTCTCTAAGTTACTTCAGCAGGCTTTCACCCACGTTTTACTTATGTACCCAACTTCGCCAATGTTACTATGAAGCTAGGAACCCACATCCAATTTTCTCTTATTTTTAAATATTTATTTCATTGAATTATTTTTTTCCGATAACTCATTAAATAGACGAAATACGGCTATTAAAAAAGATTTAAATCGTGTGACCTGCTTTTGTTTGTAAGAAAAGGAGAGTAAAGGTTGATTACCAGGGTAGAAGCAGGGAGCTTGGGATCACTTTCCTGTTACAAGAGAGCCAGATGCTAGGTATTTTTTAAACAAATGGTTGGGCCTTCTCTCTAATATCATAGGAAGAGGCTAAATAGTTGTGTCTCATGGCAAAATTTCCCATAGCAATGTCACTGTGTCATTTCCTTTCCTTCTGAATACTATTTTATGTAGAATTATTTAGTTTACAGAGGTCAAATGTTATAAATTTAGTAGTCATGTTTTGATAATGTTAGAATGGAATCTAATACTTTTGATTTATCTGAGGGCTGAGTTTTCAAGGTAAGATAAAATGTTAAACTTTGATTTAGCATTTTGTTAGAAGTCCTGATTTCCTTAATATGATTAATTTCCTTATCTAAATTTTTTAGGATTAACAAAGTGACAATGAATTTAACATTAGATAACTAGCTTTATCCTTTCCATGGTCGTACAAACTTAAGACAGTACACTCCTATTGACCTGGCTAATTAAGGCATCAAGAATTTCTATATTTGCTATATTAAAACATGTGTAGAGGATGAAATAATTTACCTTGGTAAGATAGTTAATACTACGAAAAATACTAAGGAAAGAGCAGTGAAGAAGCTGGCCGCCGCGTAAGGTGGAAAGGAAAACATACAGTAAAACCGGTGAAGACTTGATCTATGAAGCGACGGGCCTTTCGCCGATTAAATCTCCGCGTCTTAGTTTTTACATTGACTATCTTTTACAGTAAAACCTGGTTAAGATGCTTTTCGGGAACCAAGGGAAATCTGCGTTATGGCGAGGTTGTGTATTTCTGATTACTTTGCGAAATATTTTTAAAGAATAGTCTGTCTTTCGCGTAGAGAGAGCGTCAAAGTTACTTAATTTTGCTAATTTTTCGCTCTACAATGAAGCAGATTCTACAATTACCGAAGAACAACAATATTTTTAATAATAATGGTTAGAGGGAATTACTATATCTCCAAGTCTTTGCTAAAAAACCCATAAAAAACTCATGTTCTGATTTTATCTATGTTTTTATTTCTTAAGTGGTATCGCGAGTAATATCTCAGTTTATATCGGCTACGATGGTGGGGTAAAGATTGCTTTGGTTCGCGATATCTTAATTTCATTATCACATATTTATTCAAAAGAAGAGACCCACAGGCAACTTAGAAAATTTAAAAATATCTGTTCAATCGAATAATTGGCTATAAAAGGTTGTGCTTCTGGAGACGAGAAAAATCCGCATCTTAAGCGGACAGCAGAGATTCGATGTGTATACTGCGTGTTTCGTGCGAAAAGGACGTCATATACGGGATAGCATCTTCAAATCATGCATACGTTTCCTTTGAGACAAGTAAGGAAGCACTGTCGCGTTTTTTTATTCACTAATTTTGTTGAATTCGAACCCAGATCGGTTGGATATTTTTCTGATAAAGAATACATTTAAACTTAATTTTATCGATCGCAAGATATATTTTAACTGGAAACTTAAATTTAAAGGAATAGAACTGAATCGAGACAAAGAAAGAATGGAAGTTGGATAAAAATTGTTATTTTCGTCATGGTCATCGTGTTCGATTCGGAATTGCAACAATTTTGATACATTAAGCGATCGTATTATGAAATCTCGTGGTCGTAAACCATGATCGTTTATTAACTGCGCTATCATACAACTGAGTTATTATACAATGATATTCATCTATTTTTGTCTGGTTCAGTTACAACTCAAGGTATACCCATGATCGACAATGCATTATGAAATATCAGATACTTCTTAAAAAGCAAGAGTTCCAATTAGATGTGTTTCATCAGAACTAGATAAAATATACTAAAATATATATTTTGAATTTTTAAGGTCCTTCTCAATAAAAGCATCTTGAAATACGTATGGATTATGAGATATTTTGTCATATCTTCCCTTTTTTGCAATCATGTATTCTTTTTTTAACTATTATTAACTTTTTAACTTGTCCTCCATTCAACTAGTGGGGCTACTATCCACTAAGGCCGTCCGCGGTTGCCCCAAATACAAATTACATTATCACCTATCTCAAACAAAAAATCAAATAATTATGCTTAATAATCATTAATATGACCACCTTAAGCGCTAGGAGTAATATTTTCCGCCAATTGTATGCATCTGCATAGTTTAACATTAATTACCTAGATTGGGGGTGGAAGAGGCTGTCATCTTTATTCGGCTCCTCACTGTTACTGTTCGTCATCTTCTCTATCTCACATATCCGCTATTTCGAGCTAAGTATCTCCTTAAATAATGACAAAATAATCATTAGTATGACCATTAGCATATCTCCTTAAAAAATAATAAAAGCAATCATGAAATGACCACTTGCTACACTAGGGTAAATTCATACCAATGGAATGCAACTGCATGGTTTAATAGTAAATACTGGGTGCAGGGATGGAAGGACTGTCATCTCTCTTGTGGGCCACCCTGATACTGGTTGAAATATCCTCTATTCCCAGGAGAGCGAAATTCCACCAAATCCTTTGATCGCTACCCACAAAAACAGATATCAACACCGGGAATATCGTGCCAATTGTCTTCTTAGAATGCCCAATTATCGATAGTATGACCTATTCATCCACAAAAAAGGTAGTCTCTGTAAATAGGATTCAACAGAAAGTTATTATGTGAATTACCTATTGCGGGGATGGAATAGGTTGTCATCTTTTTTCAGCGCCTCCCTGGTATTGGTCATCCTTATCTCTGACCAGCAGGGGTGATCGATCCACCAAATCCATCCAAGGTTGCCCCTGATAAGAGATTCCATGAGCTAACTCGTCCTAAAAGTCTCTTTATTATACCTTATTTTCATTAGTATGACCACTCTCTACACTAGGGGTAAATTTCTTACAATAGAATTCAACGGAATGATATTAAATACCGAGAGAAAGGGATAGAAAAGGCTGTCGTCTCTCTTAAGCGCCTCATTGTTACTGGTCCTCATCTTCTCTATCCCACAGAGTTTTAAAATCCACCAAAGCTATCCACGGTTGCCCCTAAACACAGATCCCATCAACAGGTATCTTGTACTAAAAATCTCCTTATTATGCATAATAAACATTCGTTTGAAAATCTTATGCGTAGAGAAACAATTAATGCCAATAGAATTCAAATGATTGGTTTGATATTAATTACCTAAAGTGGGGTTGGAAGAGGCTGTCATCTCTCTTTGGATTTTACCTGATACTGGTGGTCCTCTTTTCTATCCCAACGTGGGTGAAGATCAATCATAGCTCTACAAGGTACCCTAATACAAAATACATTATAAGATATCTCAAGATAAAAGTCTACTAATTATACTTAATATTCAACAGTATGCACACCTTATGCTCAAGAGAAAATTTCTACTAGAAGGCAACTGCATGGTTTAATATATATTACCTACACCGGGGATGGAAAAGTATGTTTTCTATCCTCGGCGCCTCCATGGTACTGGCTTCTGTCCACTCTGACCCCCAGGGGCGACGATCCACTTGAGCCATCCGCCGTAACCCTTAAAATAGGATATATCAAAAGCTATCACAAGCTAAAAGTCTCCTTAATGTACCAAATAATTATTAGTATGACTACCTTATAAACATAGACACAATTTCAGCAAATATGCTTCAACTGAATGGTTTCATATTAATTACCTAGGGAAGGGAAAGTGAGAGGTTGTCTTCTCACTTCGGCACTTCCCTGATAATGGTGGTCCTCTTTTCTTTCTTGCAGGGGGCAAAGATCAATTAAAGCTGTCCTCGGTTACCTTTAAAACAAATTACATCATCTGCTATCTCAGGATAAAAGTCTACTAATTACGCTAAGTATTCAATACTATTCACCCTTTATGTTCAAGCAGAATTTATCTGCCAATGGAATGCAACTGCATGGTTAAATATTAATTACCAACACCAGGGATGGACAAGCCTGTTGTCAATCTTAGGCACCTCCCTTGTACTGATCTTCCTCTTCTCTGAACTGCAGGGGGGAAGACACATCGAAGCCTGGGAATTCTGGAATTACAGATTTCATCATTAGCTAAGTTGAGCAAAAGTCTCCTTATTATGCCTAATAATCATTAGTATGACTGCTTCCTACACTAGGGGTAAATTTCTGCCAATGGAATGCAACTGCATGGCTTAATATTATTACTGAGAGCAGAGATGGAAGAGGCTGTCATCTCTCTTTGGGGCCTTCCATCTACTGCTTATCCTCTGCTCTATCCACAATAGGGCCAAGATCCACCGATGCCAACTGCAGTTGCCCCTAATACATGATTTCATCATCTGCTATCTACTGCTCCATATTATGCCTAATAATCATTAGTATGACCACTTTATCATCAGAGATAAAATTTTTACCAATAAAATTCAACTGAATGGTTTCATATTAATTACCTATATTGTGGATAGAAGAATCTGTCATCTCTCTTCTGCAACTCCCTGTTACTGGATGCCATCTCCTCTATACAGCATGGGGCAAAGATCCATCTAAGCTGTCCATGCTTGCCATAAAACAAATCACATCATCAGGTATCTCAAGGTAATGGTTAAATAATTATGCATAATATTCAATAATATGCTCACCTTATGCTAAAGGAGAAAATTTCTGCCAAGGATTGCAACTGCATGGTATAATACTAATTACCTACACCAGGGATGTAAGAGGCTGTTGTCTATTTTCAGTGCCTCCCAGTTACTGGATTTCCTCTTCTCTATCCCTGTGAGGGCAAAGTTCCAAGGTATCAGTCCATGGTTGCCAGATTACTATATCCCACCATCAACTATCTCGTGCTAAAAGGGTTAAATTTTTTACCAAATACTAAGAAGCTAGACTGTTTTATGAACAGAGGGGCAATTTCTGCCTAGAGAACTCAATTGAACGGTTTGATGGTACTTATTTGGAGCAAGGAAGGAAGAGGATGTCATCTCTCCTCGTTGCTTCCCTGATACTGGTGGTCCTTCTTTCTTTCTTGAAGGTGGTGAGGAACTATTAAAGCAGTCCAGGGTTGCCCTTAACACAAATTACATCATCAGCTACCTCATGATATCTTTGGCACCTCCCTTGTACTTGCCGTCTCCTTCTCTGACTAGTAGGGTGCGATGATCCACCAATGCCACCTGCCGTTGCCCCTAGAAACAGAATATATCATCCGCTATTTCCAGCTAAGTGTCTCCTTAAATAATGACAAAATAATCATTAGTATGACCATTAGCATATCTCCTTAAAAAATAATAAAAGCAATCATGAGTATAATCACTTGCCACACTAGGGTAAATTCATACCAATGGAATGCAACTGCATGGTTTAATAGTAAATACTGGGTGCAGGAATGGAAGGACTGTCATCTCTCTTGTGGGCCACCCTGATACTGGTTGAAATATCCTCTATTCCCAGGAGGGCAAAATTTCACCAAAGCCATCCACGGTTGCCCTTTAAATAGATTCCATCAACAGCTATCTCAAGCTAAATGTTCACTAATTTTGCTTAAAATTCCTGAGATCAGATTCAATTCTTAGCCCACATTTTTAAGGGATACCTGGTGGTTTCAGCATAAGAGGTTTAAAACATTATCATGGGTGGCTATTGTAGTGGGTTTCCAAATTGCCCAGTTTATTTGCTTTAATAATAATTGTTTTTTTGATAAAAATTATGCTATTTAGAATTTCCAATGGAAGTCTTTCTGTTTTCATTTCCTTTGTAATTGTCTTAGTAATAAAATCCTTTTATGGTCATTTTGAATATCTTTTCCATGGCAACGAGAATCAAAGATTTGATGCTTAAACTAGAATCATGCATACTAACAGATTCACATTTTTAGCTTCCTGTTCTCTACGAGCACTGTTGCACTTGAAGATGTTAGCAATATACTTATGCTTCACTTTTAATATTAATCAATTTCTTTTTGTTACTCTTTTAATTGAAGCCGTAAGTACCCTTTAGTAGTGAATTTCTTTAGAAAAAATCAGACTTAAACTTTGAAAATGTATAGCAAATTTTAAATTCATTTTGATATTTTAATGCAACCTGAATCTCTTTTTGAAAAGGATATTTTCACTCAGTTAAAGCACAAAGAGTAACATTTTAACTTTCAATAGTCTTCTCTAAGTGAAGCAAAAATTTCTTCAATGAATCATACTTTAGAATAAGCTGCAAAATTCATGATAATAAATTTCTTTATAAAATTTTAGATAAAATGAAGCAAATTTTTGGGTGCAACTTTGTGTTAAATTTTTAAGTTTAGGAATGGTAAAAAATTAATAAATTCTTCACTGGGTACAAAACTGAGTAAGTATCTCATCAAAAAAATTTGATTCATCTTGAGAAAAGTTATGTGAATGAGGGAATGTATACGTACCTCTGTAACAATGGTTTACATACGCTGCTCAATCCTTCACTTTCCGACTACACATTCTTTAGACAATTGATCAAAGTAGTTCATGGTGATACATCTCCCATACAATGAAAAAAAAGGACAATTTGATCAGCAAAGCAATTTTTAGCAATGAAATCCTGAATGCACATATATGTCAAGGTAAAATTCTTTCCCATTTTCATAAAACTATATTAAGAAAGCAAAGCATCAAAATCTCAACCCAAAAACATCAAATGAGAAATTACATTTCTCAAGTAAGGAATTTGTTTCAAAACTTTGCAGTTAATGGATGATGGAATTTAATCACCAAACATAATCAAGAGTAACTTTTCTATTAATAAGAAACTGGAGTAAGGATTCTTCATGGTATAAAATAACAATTACTATATATAGTGATTTTTGAGAAATCTTTTAAGAAATAAGATATACTAATGTAACAAAAAATCAATATTATGTACGGAGGAAAATAGGAAATCATCACTCACATTTGTAGAATGCCTTCACAATATAGTAAATACCTCATTCATTACTACTAGTCTTGTGACACAGTCATCCATACAAGTGTTTGAATATTCAGACATTTTAGGGATAGACTTTCTAAGCACTTTATGGTAAAAATTGAGAATTAGAGCAATCCTTTTCAGCCTGAATAGCTGATATGATTGATGAAAACAGCAGAAAATCAACTACAATAAGGGAGAAAATGTGGAGAGTAAAGAATTATATCTTGACCAGTCACTGCTTGGAATATCTAATTAAATTAAGAAGAAGAGTAAGGGAGTGTAATTCTTATTATTTAATAGATTTAGGAGCATTTGTGGATAAAATTTAGACTCCTTCAGCAAAGTTGTCCCTTAGAACAATTTAGAGATTCCTACAAACTACATAGTATGGCATCTCAATACTGAAGTAATGGCATGATCAATCATGTTGACAACCCATGATACTTCATGCTCACCATTAAAGGCAGTGTCTAATTATCATGCAACAGATGCTTTGCATTCAGGCATGGATTAGAAGGATATCTTTCTCACTAGTACAGTTATTACAAAGTAAATATTGTGTAACTCATGGTTTACTTTAAGGTATAAAATTGCCCCAGTTTTCATTATCTTCACATCTATTAGATTCAAGCATTATGCAACATAAATGATTTAACGTTCATAGAATCATGCTTGAATATCATATAAAAAACCGTAACAACTAGCCAAGACTATCATTTGTTATTCCTTACTTTTCAAATTATTATTATTATTATCATTTGAGAATATTTTCCTTTATATTTAGAAAAAAGAGGCAATTCATTTTGAATCTCAACAATAAAATTTCTAAGTATATCTTAAGACAAAAACCTAGCATTTCTCCATATATTCCAAAGCCTGCCTGTTATCTACAATAATAATCACTGCAGCGTATATATTCATATATGTTTACCCATTGTCAGTAATCCTCCCTGAAATATGCATTGAAATAAGTAAAAAATAGTTTAATGCATTTCCCTACTAGATAGAATTATGAAATTATAGGATTAATAACAGGGCCAATTTACTATGAAAATACATTATTTTACAGAAGCGTCCCGAGTCCAACTGTCTAAGACTCAAAAATACTTCCACGAAAAACCAAGATCAGCTTTGTTTTCATCTCCTTGCTTCATTTCTCTTCTAAAATTCAATTAGAGTTAATAGTCCTAGAAAATCAAGGCAAGTTTCAAAACGTCGAAAGAAGAGAAATTGAGTAAACTTTCTTATTATGATCATGGAATATTATTTTTTATTTCAAATATCAAGAACAATGGCTAGGATTGCACACAATTTGTTGTTATAAACAATCCACCCCTTTATTTAACAAGGCAACTATTTGTGACAGTATCAATTCAGATTACATTTAAAGTAAACTACATGTGGAATCAATCGTACGAAGATGAGTCTCTTTGAAGAGGCAATCCTGTAAAGCTATCAATCAATTGCTCTCAACAAATTTACAACCAAGTGGCAGTGTTTCTTAATTAGCCAGATTTTCAATATGACAGTGTTTCCCTTTGTAACTATCAAGGAGGCATTAAGATATTTATCAGAAGAAGGAAAGATAAAGAAATTTTTTGGGGCGTTGGAGAGAATTTGGTAGATCTTTCAGCAAAAATTTATGTGAACAAAGGAATTTTAGCTTATTATAATCATCAGCAGTTAACACAGTTAATTAATAATAACATAAGTAATTTTTCTAATATTCCTCACACTTTTATTATGATTGGTATTATGAAAATTTGCAGAATGAATCAGTTTGTATCCAATTATCACGGAATTCAATGTGAACAAAATTATCATTTGAGAATATTATCCTTCATATTCAGAAAAAAATATGAAAATTCATTTTGAATCTCAACGATGAAATTTCTAAGTATATCTTCAGACAAAAACCTAGCCTTTTTCCACATATTCCTATGCTCAATAAAAACCAAAGCAAGGAAATGTATTATTTTGCATTTGAAAGGATGATAACAAAACAAATAGCTTTCTGATTCCTTAGCTAGGTATGGCTACAAATAAACTGGATTTTCATTTTTGCTACATACAGAGACTAAAATACAGTGCCACAAGAACCATTTAAATCTAGCTATCTTAATACTTTCGACAAATTTCTTGTTAAAGCTATTCCACCACGCACCTACTATTATACATGCACAACTATGCATAAATCATGTGTAGCGTAACATGAAGTAAAAGAATACAAAAGCATGCAGACAGATCTAACTACACACTCAACAAACATGGAAATAAGATAAATTAGTCAAGAGATTCCAATGTCAGCACTGACAAAAATGAAAATCCAATCAAGTAAAATTAACAGCCAGTTACTGTGAAGATACTTCAGAATTCACAATCCTTGCATTCTCAAATTCAGTGAAAATAATCCCTCCTGTAAGATTATCCATGTTACAGTAATTGTATAAATGTACTACTTAACACATCGCATACGTTCAAATATATTACTTGCCTATTTTGCAATATAATGAATATATTGTAATATGCTGTAATATATTGCTTCCATCAAAGTTCGAGAAATATTGGTTTGCTCTCCAAATGTTTCGGAAAATCTATTTTCTTGATCAGTAATACAATAATAAAATTATCAAATAAATGAAGAAGCCATTGCCCGTAAGTTAGTCAATAATGAAAATTAAATATGCTCAATAAATGAAAACTGCGATAATAAATGAAAATATGGTCATGTCGGTAAAGTTTAATGTGTTTAAGAAGTGATATCTAAAGCACATATTGGTGTTTCCCGGAAGGTCTGCAATCTGCCGCTTCCTTTCTAGGTCACCGGTATATTCAAAGATTGAAGAGTTTTTCAAAAATTTTCAAAAACACCAACGAGGAGCATAAATTTGAAACCACTATAAAGTGAAATATAAAATGTAAGAGGACAAAAGAACAACACATTAAGTAATTTTCTCCTGCAGGCGATAATAACGACAACTTTAGTTTGTTTTGGACGATCACGCATACCATCCCAAACCATTTGAGAGAGGCAAGTTTTGTTCAAGGAGAAGAAAATTGGGGATCTCTAAGTTTAAATTCTACAAACAAAATTTATTCGTCAAATAGCCTTGTGATCTCACCTCACAAGATCTTACCAAACATTTAGTAATTTTTCTTAGCCTTGTCGTAATTTCCAACCGTAATCCATATTCATTAAATTTCCTTTCTATTGCTACATATTTCGAAATTATTTCTAATTCAATTAGGTAAAAGAAAAAGTCTGTAACCGATCGATAAGAACTTTACGTTTCTATTGAGGGCATTTTCCAGTTCGGCGACGAAGCAAGGTGACATCTGGCTGAAAAATACCAACATGTGATAGGTCATTGGCCCTGTAATGAATCCTTAAATTTCATAAATTCTACCCTCGAGAAGTGTGTGATATTAATGCTCAAAAACTCCTTATTTATTCTAAAAAACATACGCAACGGTGATCATTATCCAAGATACAGCGGCTCTGCAATCAACGGAGAAATAAAATTTTATAAATACCATTGTGAAGGATTCTGACTGGGCAGTCTATAAAATAATAGCAGATGTTAATAATGCAACGTAGATATAAAAGAACGATGAGTCGCTTCATTATTTTGAAATCAAATTTAAGTTTCATCTCTGAATGCTTATGTTGAAAGTGCAAATAAAGGATTCAAAGTGAATTTCAACTTGAATACCCATAGAAGTTTTTCGGCCTTTTCGGGAAAGAGGTCAGGTCCAACGAAGTACTAGCCGAAACGTTCTCTTTCAAGCGACGAGAAAAGGTAAATAAATTCCCAGGCTATAGGCTCAATCATTTTTCCAGCGAAGTTCCACTATATTTTGCTTATTTACCTAACTATATACTAGGGGCGGGTACTTTTCCTTTAGTCGAAATCCTTCTCTTCTTCCCCTATCAACCTCCCACTGCACTTCACAATCTATTCCCTTGATACTGCATTCTTTTCTCCCAATGAAGAAAACTAAACGTAGGCTAATCGTCTTTGTCAATAATCAATACAAAGATTTATATTCACTAACATTTCATACAGAAATTAGGCTTTGTATAACAGAGCTGAAAATTATCAGAATATGACATTTCAAATTAAATCAATACTAAGCCTTGGACTAATTTTGAATGCAGAGCTTAAATTTCTATGATTAATCAAATGAGATAAAAATTGACAAGCACGATATTTTGAAATTTTCAACTAATTATACAAATTTATCGAAAAGCAGCAGTCGACAATCACCAATATCTGAGCATTTATACAATGATATTCATCTATTTTTGTCTGGTTCAGTTACACCTCAAGGTATACACATGATCGACCATGCATTATGAAATATCAGATACTTCATAAAAGCAAGAGTTCCAATTAGATGTGTTTCATCAGAACTAGATAAAATATACTAAAATATATATTTTGAATTTTTAAGGTCCTTCTCAGTAAAAGCATCTTGAAATACGTATGGGTTATGAGATATTTTGTCATATCTTCCCTTTCTTGCAATCATGTATTCTTTTTTTAACTATTATTAACTTTTTAACTTGTCCTCCATTCAACTAGTGGGGCTACTATCCACTAAGGCCGTCCGCGGTTGCCCCAAATACAAATTACATTATCACCTATCTCAAACAAAAAATCAAATAATTATGCTTAATAATCATTAATATGACCACCTTAAGCACTAGGAGTAATATTTTCCGCATATTGTATGCATCTGCATAGTTTAACATTAATTACCTAGATTGGGGATGGAAGAGGCTGTCATCTTTATTCGGCTCCTCACTGTTACTGTTCATCATCTTCTCTATCTCACAGAAGCCAAAGATCCACCTAAGCCACCTGTAGTTGCCCCTAGAAGCAGAATATATCATGTGCTATTTCAAGCTAAGTATCTCCTTAAATAATGACAAAATAATCATTAGTATGACCATTAGCATATCTCCTTAAAAAATAATAAAAGCAATCATGAAATGACCACTTGCTACACTAGGGTAAATTCATACCAATGGAATGCAACTGCATGGTTTAATAGTAAATACTGGGTGCAGGGATGGAAGGACTGTCATCTCTCTTGTGGGCCACCCTGATACTGGTTGAAATATCCTCTATTCCCAGGAGAGCGAAATTCCACCAAATCCTTTGATCGCTACCCACAAAAACAGATATCAACACCGGGAATATCGTGCCAATTGTCTTCTTAGAATGCCCAATTATCGATAGTATGACCTATTCATCCACAAAAAAGGTAGTCTCTGTAAATAGGATTCAACAGAAAGTTATTATGTGAATTACCTATTGCGGGGATGGAATAGGTTGTCATCTTTTTTCAGCGCCTCCCTGGTATTGGTCATCCTTATCTCTGACCAGCAGGGGTGATCGATCCACCAAATCCATCCAAGGTTGCCCCTGATAAGAGATTCCATGAGCTAACTCGTCCTAAAAGTCTCTTTATTATAC
Source organism: Pachydiplax longipennis (assembly GCA_036926295.1). NCBI lineage: Eukaryota > Metazoa > Arthropoda > Insecta > Odonata > Libellulidae > Pachydiplax > Pachydiplax longipennis. The sequence continues at coordinate 12,509,991 of JAVFKF010000008.1, read as the reverse complement.
CTTATTTTCATTAGTATGACCACTCTCTACACTAGGGGTAAATTTCTTACAATAGAATTCAACGGAATGATATTAAATACCGAGAGAAAGGGATAGAAAAGGCTGTCGTCTCTCTTAAGCGCCTCATTGTTACTGGTCCTCATCTTCTCTATCCCACAGAGTTTTAAAATCCACCAAAGCTATCCACGGTTGCCCCTAAACACAGATCCCATCAACAGGTATCTTGTACTAAAAATCTCCTTATTATGCATAATAAACATTCGTTTGAAAATCTTATGCATAGAGAAACAATTAATGCCAATAGAATTCAAATGATTGGTTTGATATTAATTACCTAAAGTGGGGTTGGAAGAGGCTGTCATCTCTCTTTGGATTTTACCTGATACTGGTGGTCCTCTTTTCTATCCCAACGTGGGTGAAGATCAATCATAGCTCTACAAGGTACCCTAATACAAAATACATTATAAGATATCTCAAGATAAAAGTCTACTAATTATACTTAATATTCAACAGTATGCACACCTTATGCTCAAGAGAAAATTTCTACTAGAAGGCAACTGCATGGTTTAATATATATTACCTACACCGGGGATGGAAAAGTATGTTTTCTATCCTCGGCGCCTCCATGGTACTGGCTTCTGTCCACTCTGACCCCCAGGGGCGACGATCCACTTGAGCCATCCGCCGTAACCCTTAAAATAGGATATATCAAAAGCTATCACAAGCTAAAAGTCTCCTTAATGTACCAAATAATTATTAGTATGACTACCTTATAAACATAGACACAATTTCAGCAAATATGCTTCAACTGAATGGTTTCATATTAATTACCTAGGGAAGGGAAAGTGAGAGGTTGTCTTCTCACTTCGGCACTTCCCTGATAATGGTGGTCCTCTTTTCTTTCTTGCAGGGGGCAAAGATCAATTAAAGCTGTCCTCGGTTACCTTTAAAACAAATTACATCATCTGCTATCTCAGGATAAAAGTCTACTAATTACGCTAAGTATTCAATACTATTCACCCTTTATGTTCAAGCAGAATTTATCTGCCAATGGAATGCAACTGCATGGTTAAATATTAATTACCAACACCAGGGATGGACAAGCCTGTTGTCAATCTTAGGCACCTCCCTTGTACTGATCTTCCTCTTCTCTGAACTGCAGGGGGGAAGACACATCGAAGCCTGGGAATTCTGGAATTACAGATTTCATCATTAGCTAAGTTGAGCAAAAGTCTCCTTATTATGCCTAATAATCATTAGTATGACTGCTTCCTACACTAGGGGTAAATTTCTGCCAATGGAATGCAACTGCATGGCTTAATATTATTACTGAGAGCAGAGATGGAAGAGGCTGTCATCTCTCTTTGGGGCCTTCCATCTACTGCTTATCCTCTGCTCTATCCACAATAGGGCCAAGATCCACCGATGCCAACTGCAGTTGCCCCTAATACATGATTTCATCATCTGCTATCTACTGCTCCATATTATGCCTAATAATCATTAGTATGACCACTTTATCATCAGAGATAAAATTTTTACCAATAAAATTCAACTGAATGGTTTCATATTAATTACCTATATTGTGGATAGAAGAATCTGTCATCTCTCTTCTGCAACTCCCTGTTACTGGATGCCATCTCCTCTATACAGCATGGGGCAAAGATCCATCTAAGCTGTCCATGCTTGCCATAAAACAAATCACATCATCAGGTATCTCAAGGTAATGGTTAAATAATTATGCATAATATTCAATAATATGCTCACCTTATGCTAAAGGAGAAAATTTCTGCCAAGGATTGCAACTGCATGGTATAATACTAATTACCTACACCAGGGATGTAAGAGGCTGTTGTCTATTTTCAGTGCCTCCCAGTTACTGGATTTCCTCTTCTCTATCCCTGTGAGGGCAAAGTTCCAAGGTATCAGTCCATGGTTGCCAGATTACTATATCCCACCATCAACTATCTCGTGCTAAAAGGGTTAAATTTTTTACCAAATACTAAGAAGCTAGACTGTTTTATGAACAGAGGGGCAATTTCTGCCTAGAGAACTCAATTGAACGGTTTGATGGTACTTATTTGGAGCAAGGAAGGAAGAGGATGTCATCTCTCCTCGTTGCTTCCCTGATACTGGTGGTCCTTCTTTCTTTCTTGAAGGTGGTGAGGAACTATTAAAGCAGTCCAGGGTTGCCCTTAACACAAATTACATCATCAGCTACCTCATGATATCTTTGGCACCTCCCTTGTACTTGCCGTCTCCTTCTCTGACTAGTAGGGTGCGATGATCCACCAATGCCACCTGCCGTTGCCCCTAGAAACAGAATATATCATCCGCTATTTCCAGCTAAGTGTCTCCTTAAATAATGACAAAATAATCATTAGTATGACCATTAGCATATCTCCTTAAAAAATAATAAAAGCAATCATGAGTATAATCACTTGCCACACTAGGGTAAATTCATACCAATGGAATGCAACTGCATGGTTTAATAGTAAATACTGGGTGCAGGAATGGAAGGACTGTCATCTCTCTTGTGGGCCACCCTGATACTGGTTGAAATATCCTCTATTCCCAGGAGGGCAAAATTTCACCAAAGCCATCCACGGTTGCCCTTTAAATAGATTCCATCAACAGCTATCTCAAGCTAAATGTTCACTAATTTTGCTTAAAATTCCTGAGATCAGATTCAATTCTTAGCCCACATTTTTAAGGGATACCTGGTGGTTTCAGCATAAGAGGTTTAAAACATTATCATGGGTGGCTATTGTAGTGGGTTTCCAAATTGCCCAGTTTATTTGCTTTAATAATAATTGTTTTTTTGATAAAAATTATGCTATTTAGAATTTCCAATGGAAGTCTTTCTGTTTTCATTTCCTTTGTAATTGTCTTAGTAATAAAATCCTTTTATGGTCATTTTGAATATCTTTTCCATGGCAACGAGAATCAAAGATTTGATGCTTAAACTAGAATCATGCATACTAACAGATTCACATTTTTAGCTTCCTGTTCTCTACGAGCACTGTTGCACTTGAAGATGTTAGCAATATACTTATGCTTCACTTTTAATATTAATCAATTTCTTTTTGTTACTCTTTTAATTGAAGCCGTAAGTACCCTTTAGTAGTGAATTTCTTTAGAAAAAATCAGACTTAAACTTTGAAAATGTATAGCAAATTTTAAATTCATTTTGATATTTTAATGCAACCTGAATCTCTTTTTGAAAAGGATATTTTCACTCAGTTAAAGCACAAAGAGTAACATTTTAACTTTCAATAGTCTTCTCTAAGTGAAGCAAAAATTTCTTCAATGAATCATACTTTAGAATAAGCTGCAAAATTCATGATAATAAATTTCTTTATAAAATTTTAGATAAAATGAAGCAAATTTTTGGGTGCAACTTTGTGTTAAATTTTTAAGTTTAGGAATGGTAAAAAATTAATAAATTCTTCACTGGGTACAAAACTGAGTAAGTATCTCATCAAAAAAATTTGATTCATCTTGAGAAAAGTTATGTGAATGAGGGAATGTATACGTACCTCTGTAACAATGGTTTACATACGCTGCTCAATCCTTCACTTTCCGACTACACATTCTTTAGACAATTGATCAAAGTAGTTCATGGTGATACATCTCCCATACAATGAAAAAAAAGGACAATTTGATCAGCAAAGCAATTTTTAGCAATGAAATCCTGAATGCACATATATGTCAAGGTAAAATTCTTTCCCATTTTCATAAAACTATATTAAGAAAGCAAAGCATCAAAATCTCAACCCAAAAACATCAAATGAGAAATTACATTTCTCAAGTAAGGAATTTGTTTCAAAACTTTGCAGTTAATGGATGATGGAATTTAATCACCAAACATAATCAAGAGTAACTTTTCTATTAATAAGAAACTGGAGTAAGGATTCTTCATGGTATAAAATAACAATTACTATATATAGTGATTTTTGAGAAATCTTTTAAGAAATAAGATATACTAATGTAACAAAAAATCAATATTATGTACGGAGGAAAATAGGAAATCATCACTCACATTTGTAGAATGCCTTCACAATATAGTAAATACCTCATTCATTACTACTAGTCTTGTGACACAGTCATCCATACAAGTGTTTGAATATTCAGACATTTTAGGGATAGACTTTCTAAGCACTTTATGGTAAAAATTGAGAATTAGAGCAATCCTTTTCAGCCTGAATAGCTGATATGATTGATGAAAACAGCAGAAAATCAACTACAATAAGGGAGAAAATGTGGAGAGTAAAGAATTATATCTTGACCAGTCACTGCTTGGAATATCTAATTAAATTAAGAAGAAGAGTAAGGGAGTGTAATTCTTATTATTTAATAGATTTAGGAGCATTTGTGGATAAAATTTAGACTCCTTCAGCAAAGTTGTCCCTTAGAACAATTTAGAGATTCCTACAAACTACATAGTATGGCATCTCAATACTGAAGTAATGGCATGATCAATCATGTTGACAACCCATGATACTTCATGCTCACCATTAAAGGCAGTGTCTAATTATCATGCAACAGATGCTTTGCATTCAGGCATGGATTAGAAGGATATCTTTCTCACTAGTACAGTTATTACAAAGTAAATATTGTGTAACTCATGGTTTACTTTAAGGTATAAAATTGCCCCAGTTTTCATTATCTTCACATCTATTAGATTCAAGCATTATGCAACATAAATGATTTAACGTTCATAGAATCATGCTTGAATATCATATAAAAAACCGTAACAACTAGCCAAGACTATCATTTGTTATTCCTTACTTTTCAAATTATTATTATTATTATCATTTGAGAATATTTTCCTTTATATTTAGAAAAAAGAGGCAATTCATTTTGAATCTCAACAATAAAATTTCTAAGTATATCTTAAGACAAAAACCTAGCATTTCTCCATATATTCCAAAGCCTGCCTGTTATCTACAATAATAATCACTGCAGCGTATATATTCATATATGTTTACCCATTGTCAGTAATCCTCCCTGAAATATGCATTGAAATAAGTAAAAAATAGTTTAATGCATTTCCCTACTAGATAGAATTATGAAATTATAGGATTAATAACAGGGCCAATTTACTATGAAAATACATTATTTTACAGAAGCGTCCCGAGTCCAACTGTCTAAGACTCAAAAATACTTCCACGAAAAACCAAGATCAGCTTTGTTTTCATCTCCTTGCTTCATTTCTCTTCTAAAATTCAATTAGAGTTAATAGTCCTAGAAAATCAAGGCAAGTTTCAAAACGTCGAAAGAAGAGAAATCGAGTAAACTTTCTTATTATGATCATGGAATATTATTTTTTATTTCAAATATCAAGAACAATGGCTAGGATTGCACACAATTTGTTGTTATAAACAATCCACCCCTTTATTTAACAAGGCAACTATTTGTGACAGTATCAATTCAGATTACATTTAAAGTAAACTACATGTGGAATCAATCGTACGAAGATGAGTCTCTTTGAAGAGGCAATCCTGTAAAGCTATCAATCAATTGCTCTCAACAAATTTACAACCAAGTGGCAGTGTTTCTTAATTAGCCAGATTTTCAATATGACAGTGTTTCCCTTTGTAACTATCAAGGAGGCATTAAGATATTTATCAGAAGAAGGAAAGATAAAGAAATTTTTTGGGGCGTTGGAGAGAATTTGGTAGATCTTTCAGCAAAAATTTATGTGAACAAAGGAATTTTAGCTTATTATAATCATCAGCAGTTAACACAGTTAATTAATAATAACATAAGTAATTTTTCTAATATTCCTCACACTTTTATTATGATTGGTATTATGAAAATTTGCAGAATGAATCAGTTTGTATCCAATTATCACGGAATTCAATGTGAACAAAATTATCATTTGAGAATATTATCCTTCATATTCAGAAAAAAATATGAAAATTCATTTTGAATCTCAACGATGAAATTTCTAAGTATATCTTCAGACAAAAACCTAGCCTTTTTCCACATATTCCTATGCTCAATAAAAACCAAAGCAAGGAAATGTATTATTTTGCATTTGAAAGGATGATAACAAAACAAATAGCTTTCTGATTCCTTAGCTAGGTATGGCTACAAATAAACTGGATTTTCATTTTTGCTACATACAGAGACTAAAATACAGTGCCACAAGAACCATTTAAATCTAGCTATCTTAATACTTTCGACAAATTTCTTGTTAAAGCTATTCCACCACGCACCTACTATTATACATGCACAACTATGCATAAATCATGTGTAGCGTAACATGAAGTAAAAGAATACAAAAGCATGCAGACAGATCTAACTACACACTCAACAAACATGGAAATAAGATAAATTAGTCAAGAGATTCCAATGCCAGCACTGACAAAAATGAAAATCCAATCAAGTAAAATTAACAGCCAGTTACTGTGAAGATACTTCAGAATTCACAATCCTTGCATTCTCAAATTCAGTGAAAATAATCCCTCCTGTAAGATTATCCATGTTACAGTAATTGTATAAATGTACTACTTAACACATCGCATACGTTCAAATATATTACTTGCCTATTTTGCAATATAATGAATATATTGTAATATGCTGTAATATATTGCTTCCATCAAAGTTCGAGAAATATTGGTTTGCTCTCCAAATGTTTCGGAAAATCTATTTTCTTGATCAGTAATACAATAATAAAATTATCAAATAAATGAAGAAGCCATTGCCCGTAAGTTAGTCAATAATGAAAATTAAATATGCTCAATAAATGAAAACTGCGATAATAAATGAAAATATGGTCATGTCGGTAAAGTTTAATGTGTTTAAGAAGTGATATCTAAAGCACATATTGGTGTTTCCCGGAAGGTCTGCAATCTGCCGCTTCCTTTCTAGGTCACCGGTATATTCAAAGATTGAAGAGTTTTTCAAAAATTTTCAAAAACACCAACGAGGAGCATAAATTTGAAACCACTATAAAGTGAAATATAAAATGTAAGAGGACAAAAGAACAACACATTAAGTAATTTTCTCCTGCAGGCGATAATAACGACAACTTTAGTTTGTTTTGGACGATCACGCATACCATCCCAAACCATTTGAGAGAGGCAAGTTTTGTTCAAGGAGAAGAAAATTGGGGATCTCTAAGTTTAAATTCTACAAACAAAATTTATTCGTCAAATAGCCTTGTGATCTCACCTCACAAGATCTTACCAAACATTTAGTAATTTTTCTTAGCCTTGTCGTAATTTCCAACCGTAATCCATATTCATTAAATTTCCTTTCTATTGCTACATATTTCGAAATTATTTCTAATTCAATTAGGTAAAAGAAAAAGTCTGTAACCGATCGATAAGAACTTTACGTTTCTATTGAGGGCATTTTCCAGTTCGGCGACGAAGCAAGGTGACATCTGGCTGAAAAATACCAACATGTGATAGGTCATTGGCCCTGTAATGAATCCTTAAATTTCATAAATTCTACCCTCGAGAAGTGTGTGATATTAATGCTCAAAAACTCCTTATTTATTCTAAAAAACATACGCAACGGTGATCATTATCCAAGATACAGCGGCTCTGCAATCAACGGAGAAATAAAATTTTATAAATACCATTGTGAAGGATTCTGACTGGGCAGTCTATAAAATAATAGCAGATGTTAATAATGCAACGTAGATATAAAAGAACGATGAGTCGCTTCATTATTTTGAAATCAAATTTAAGTTTCATCTCTGAATGCTTATGTTGAAAGTGCAAATAAAGGATTCAAAGTGAATTTCAACTTGAATACCCATAGAAGTTTTTCGGCCTTTTCGGGAAAGAGGTCAGGTCCAACGAAGTACTAGCCGAAACGTTCTCTTTCAAGCGACGAGAAAAGGTAAATAAATTCCCAGGCTATAGGCTCAATCATTTTTCCAGCGAAGTTCCACTATATTTTGCTTATTTACCTAACTATATACTAGGGGCGGGTACTTTTCCTTTAGTCGAAATCCTTCTCTTCTTCCCCTATCAACCTCCCACTGCACTTCACAATCTATTCCCTTGATACTGCATTCTTTTCTCCCAATGAAGAAAACTAAACGTAGGCTAATCGTCTTTGTCAATAATCAATACAAAGATTTATATTCACTAACATTTCATACAGAAATTAGGCTTTGTATAACAGAGCTGAAAATTATCAGAATATGACATTTCAAATTAAATCAATACTAAGCCTTGGACTAATTTTGAATGCAGAGCTTAAATTTCTATGATTAATCAAATGAGATAAAAATTGACAAGCACGATATTTTGAAATTTTCAACTAATTATACAAATTTATCGAAAAGCAGCAGTCGACAATCACCAATATCTGAGCATTTATACAATGATATTCATCTATTTTTGTCTGGTTCAGTTACACCTCAAGGTATACACATGATCGACCATGCATTATGAAATATCAGATACTTCATAAAAGCAAGAGTTCCAATTAGATGTGTTTCATCAGAACTAGATAAAATATACTAAAATATATATTTTGAATTTTTAAGGTCCTTCTCAGTAAAAGCATCTTGAAATACGTATGGGTTATGAGATATTTTGTCATATCTTCCCTTTCTTGCAATCATGTATTCTTTTTTTAACTATTATTAACTTTTTAACTTGTCCTCCATTCAACTAGTGGGGCTACTATCCACTAAGGCCGTCCGCGGTTGCCCCAAATACAAATTACATTATCACCTATCTCAAACAAAAAATCAAATAATTATGCTTAATAATCATTAATATGACCACCTTAAGCACTAGGAGTAATATTTTCCGCATATTGTATGCATCTGCATAGTTTAACATTAATTACCTAGATTGGGGATGGAAGAGGCTGTCATCTTTATTCGGCTCCTCACTGTTACTGTTCATCATCTTCTCTATCTCACAGAAGCCAAAGATCCACCTAAGCCACCTGTAGTTGCCCCTAGAAGCAGAATATATCATGTGCTATTTCAAGCTAAGTATCTCCTTAAATAATGACAAAATAATCATTAGTATGACCATTAGCATATCTCCTTAAAAAATAATAAAAGCAATCATGAAATGACCACTTGCTACACTAGGGTAAATTCATACCAATGGAATGCAACTGCATGGTTTAATAGTAAATACTGGGTGCAGGGATGGAAGGACTGTCATCTCTCTTGTGGGCCACCCTGATACTGGTTGAAATATCCTCTATTCCCAGGAGAGCGAAATTCCACCAAATCCTTTGATCGCTACCCACAAAAACAGATATCAACACCGGGAATATCGTGCCAATTGTCTTCTTAGAATGCCCAATTATCGATAGTATGACCTATTCATCCACAAAAAAGGTAGTCTCTGTAAATAGGATTCAACAGAAAGTTATTATGTGAATTACCTATTGCGGGGATGGAATAGGTTGTCATCTTTTTTCAGCGCCTCCCTGGTATTGGTCATCCTTATCTCTGACCAGCAGGGGTGATCGATCCACCAAATCCATCCAAGGTTGCCCCTGATAAGAGATTCCATGAGCTAACTCGTCCTAAAAGTCTCTTTATTATACCTTATTTTCATTAGTATGACCACTCTCTACACTAGGGGTAAATTTCTTACAATAGAATTCAACGGAATGATATTAAATACCGAGAGAAAGGGATAGAAAAGGCTGTCGTCTCTCTTAAGCGCCTCATTGTTACTGGTCCTCATCTTCTCTATCCCACAGAGTTTTAAAATCCACCAAAGCTATCCACGGTTGCCCCTAAACACAGATCCCATCAACAGGTATCTTGTACTAAAAATCTCCTTATTATGCATAATAAACATTCGTTTGAAAATCTTATGCATAGAGAAACAATTAATGCCAATAGAATTCAAATGATTGGTTTGATATTAATTACCTAAAGTGGGGTTGGAAGAGGCTGTCATCTCTCTTTGGATTTTACCTGATACTGGTGGTCCTCTTTTCTATCCCAACGTGGGTGAAGATCAATCATAGCTCTACAAGGTACCCTAATACAAAATACATTATAAGATATCTCAAGATAAAAGTCTACTAATTATACTTAATATTCAACAGTATGCACACCTTATGCTCAAGAGAAAATTTCTACTAGAAGGCAACTGCATGGTTTAATATATATTACCTACACCGGGGATGGAAAAGTATGTTTTCTATCCTCGGCGCCTCCATGGTACTGGCTTCTGTCCACTCTGACCCCCAGGGGCGACGATCCACTTGAGCCATCCGCCGTAACCCTTAAAATAGGATATATCAAAAGCTATCACAAGCTAAAAGTCTCCTTAATGTACCAAATAATTATTAGTATGACTACCTTATAAACATAGACACAATTTCAGCAAATATGCTTCAACTGAATGGTTTCATATTAATTACCTAGGGAAGGGAAAGTGAGAGGTTGTCTTCTCACTTCGGCACTTCCCTGATAATGGTGGTCCTCTTTTCTTTCTTGCAGGGGGCAAAGATCAATTAAAGCTGTCCTCGGTTACCTTTAAAACAAATTACATCATCTGCTATCTCAGGATAAAAGTCTACTAATTACGCTAAGTATTCAATACTATTCACCCTTTATGTTCAAGCAGAATTTATCTGCCAATGGAATGCAACTGCATGGTTAAATATTAATTACCAACACCAGGGATGGACAAGCCTGTTGTCAATCTTAGGCACCTCCCTTGTACTGATCTTCCTCTTCTCTGAACTGCAGGGGGGAAGACACATCGAAGCCTGGGAATTCTGGAATTACAGATTTCATCATTAGCTAAGTTGAGCAAAAGTCTCCTTATTATGCCTAATAATCATTAGTATGACTGCTTCCTACACTAGGGGTAAATTTCTGCCAATGGAATGCAACTGCATGGCTTAATATTATTACTGAGAGCAGAGATGGAAGAGGCTGTCATCTCTCTTTGGGGCCTTCCATCTACTGCTTATCCTCTGCTCTATCCACAATAGGGCCAAGATCCACCGATGCCAACTGCAGTTGCCCCTAATACATGATTTCATCATCTGCTATCTACTGCTCCATATTATGCCTAATAATCATTAGTATGACCACTTTATCATCAGAGATAAAATTTTTACCAATAAAATTCAACTGAATGGTTTCATATTAATTACCTATATTGTGGATAGAAGAATCTGTCATCTCTCTTCTGCAACTCCCTGTTACTGGATGCCATCTCCTCTATACAGCATGGGGCAAAGATCCATCTAAGCTGTCCATGCTTGCCATAAAACAAATCACATCATCAGGTATCTCAAGGTAATGGTTAAATAATTATGCATAATATTCAATAATATGCTCACCTTATGCTAAAGGAGAAAATTTCTGCCAAGGATTGCAACTGCATGGTATAATACTAATTACCTACACCAGGGATGTAAGAGGCTGTTGTCTATTTTCAGTGCCTCCCAGTTACTGGATTTCCTCTTCTCTATCCCTGTGAGGGCAAAGTTCCAAGGTATCAGTCCATGGTTGCCAGATTACTATATCCCACCATCAACTATCTCGTGCTAAAAGGGTTAAATTTTTTACCAAATACTAAGAAGCTAGACTGTTTTATGAACAGAGGGGCAATTTCTGCCTAGAGAACTCAATTGAACGGTTTGATGGTACTTATTTGGAGCAAGGAAGGAAGAGGATGTCATCTCTCCTCGTTGCTTCCCTGATACTGGTGGTCCTTCTTTCTTTCTTGAAGGTGGTGAGGAACTATTAAAGCAGTCCAGGGTTGCCCTTAACACAAATTACATCATCAGCTACCTCATGATATCTTTGGCACCTCCCTTGTACTTGCCGTCTCCTTCTCTGACTAGTAGGGTGCGATGATCCACCAATGCCACCTGCCGTTGCCCCTAGAAACAGAATATATCATCCGCTATTTCCAGCTAAGTGTCTCCTTAAATAATGACAAAATAATCATTAGTATGACCATTAGCATATCTCCTTAAAAAATAATAAAAGCAATCATGAGTATAATCACTTGCCACACTAGGGTAAATTCATACCAATGGAATGCAACTGCATGGTTTAATAGTAAATACTGGGTGCAGGAATGGAAGGACTGTCATCTCTCTTGTGGGCCACCCTGATACTGGTTGAAATATCCTCTATTCCCAGGAGGGCAAAATTTCACCAAAGCCATCCACGGTTGCCCTTTAAATAGATTCCATCAACAGCTATCTCAAGCTAAATGTTCACTAATTTTGCTTAAAATTCCTGAGATCAGATTCAATTCTTAGCCCACATTTTTAAGGGATACCTGGTGGTTTCAGCATAAGAGGTTTAAAACATTATCATGGGTGGCTATTGTAGTGGGTTTCCAAATTGCCCAGTTTATTTGCTTTAATAATAATTGTTTTTTTGATAAAAATTATGCTATTTAGAATTTCCAATGGAAGTCTTTCTGTTTTCATTTCCTTTGTAATTGTCTTAGTAATAAAATCCTTTTATGGTCATTTTGAATATCTTTTCCATGGCAACGAGAATCAAAGATTTGATGCTTAAACTAGAATCATGCATACTAACAGATTCACATTTTTAGCTTCCTGTTCTCTACGAGCACTGTTGCACTTGAAGATGTTAGCAATATACTTATGCTTCACTTTTAATATTAATCAATTTCTTTTTGTTACTCTTTTAATTGAAGCCGTAAGTACCCTTTAGTAGTGAATTTCTTTAGAAAAAATCAGACTTAAACTTTGAAAATGTATAGCAAATTTTAAATTCATTTTGATATTTTAATGCAACCTGAATCTCTTTTTGAAAAGGATATTTTCACTCAGTTAAAGCACAAAGAGTAACATTTTAACTTTCAATAGTCTTCTCTAAGTGAAGCAAAAATTTCTTCAATGAATCATACTTTAGAATAAGCTGCAAAATTCATGATAATAAATTTCTTTATAAAATTTTAGATAAAATGAAGCAAATTTTTGGGTGCAACTTTGTGTTAAATTTTTAAGTTTAGGAATGGTAAAAAATTAATAAATTCTTCACTGGGTACAAAACTGAGTAAGTATCTCATCAAAAAAATTTGATTCATCTTGAGAAAAGTTATGTGAATGAGGGAATGTATACGTACCTCTGTAACAATGGTTTACATACGCTGCTCAATCCTTCACTTTCCGACTACACATTCTTTAGACAATTGATCAAAGTAGTTCATGGTGATACATCTCCCATACAATGAAAAAAAAGGACAATTTGATCAGCAAAGCAATTTTTAGCAATGAAATCCTGAATGCACATATATGTCAAGGTAAAATTCTTTCCCATTTTCATAAAACTATATTAAGAAAGCAAAGCATCAAAATCTCAACCCAAAAACATCAAATGAGAAATTACATTTCTCAAGTAAGGAATTTGTTTCAAAACTTTGCAGTTAATGGATGATGGAATTTAATCACCAAACATAATCAAGAGTAACTTTTCTATTAATAAGAAACTGGAGTAAGGATTCTTCATGGTATAAAATAACAATTACTATATATAGTGATTTTTGAGAAATCTTTTAAGAAATAAGATATACTAATGTAACAAAAAATCAATATTATGTACGGAGGAAAATAGGAAATCATCACTCACATTTGTAGAATGCCTTCACAATATAGTAAATACCTCATTCATTACTACTAGTCTTGTGACACAGTCATCCATACAAGTGTTTGAATATTCAGACATTTTAGGGATAGACTTTCTAAGCACTTTATGGTAAAAATTGAGAATTAGAGCAATCCTTTTCAGCCTGAATAGCTGATATGATTGATGAAAACAGCAGAAAATCAACTACAATAAGGGAGAAAATGTGGAGAGTAAAGAATTATATCTTGACCAGTCACTGCTTGGAATATCTAATTAAATTAAGAAGAAGAGTAAGGGAGTGTAATTCTTATTATTTAATAGATTTAGGAGCATTTGTGGATAAAATTTAGACTCCTTCAGCAAAGTTGTCCCTTAGAACAATTTAGAGATTCCTACAAACTACATAGTATGGCATCTCAATACTGAAGTAATGGCATGATCAATCATGTTGACAACCCATGATACTTCATGCTCACCATTAAAGGCAGTGTCTAATTATCATGCAACAGATGCTTTGCATTCAGGCATGGATTAGAAGGATATCTTTCTCACTAGTACAGTTATTACAAAGTAAATATTGTGTAACTCATGGTTTACTTTAAGGTATAAAATTGCCCCAGTTTTCATTATCTTCACATCTATTAGATTCAAGCATTATGCAACATAAATGATTTAACGTTCATAGAATCATGCTTGAATATCATATAAAAAACCGTAACAACTAGCCAAGACTATCATTTGTTATTCCTTACTTTTCAAATTATTATTATTATTATCATTTGAGAATATTTTCCTTTATATTTAGAAAAAAGAGGCAATTCATTTTGAATCTCAACAATAAAATTTCTAAGTATATCTTAAGACAAAAACCTAGCATTTCTCCATATATTCCAAAGCCTGCCTGTTATCTACAATAATAATCACTGCAGCGTATATATTCATATATGTTTACCCATTGTCAGTAATCCTCCCTGAAATATGCATTGAAATAAGTAAAAAATAGTTTAATGCATTTCCCTACTAGATAGAATTATGAAATTATAGGATTAATAACAGGGCCAATTTACTATGAAAATACATTATTTTACAGAAGCGTCCCGAGTCCAACTGTCTAAGACTCAAAAATACTTCCACGAAAAACCAAGATCAGCTTTGTTTTCATCTCCTTGCTTCATTTCTCTTCTAAAATTCAATTAGAGTTAATAGTCCTAGAAAATCAAGGCAAGTTTCAAAACGTCGAAAGAAGAGAAATCGAGTAAACTTTCTTATTATGATCATGGAATATTATTTTTTATTTCAAATATCAAGAACAATGGCTAGGATTGCACACAATTTGTTGTTATAAACAATCCACCCCTTTATTTAACAAGGCAACTATTTGTGACAGTATCAATTCAGATTACATTTAAAGTAAACTACATGTGGAATCAATCGTACGAAGATGAGTCTCTTTGAAGAGGCAATCCTGTAAAGCTATCAATCAATTGCTCTCAACAAATTTACAACCAAGTGGCAGTGTTTCTTAATTAGCCAGATTTTCAATATGACAGTGTTTCCCTTTGTAACTATCAAGGAGGCATTAAGATATTTATCAGAAGAAGGAAAGATAAAGAAATTTTTTGGGGCGTTGGAGAGAATTTGGTAGATCTTTCAGCAAAAATTTATGTGAACAAAGGAATTTTAGCTTATTATAATCATCAGCAGTTAACACAGTTAATTAATAATAACATAAGTAATTTTTCTAATATTCCTCACACTTTTATTATGATTGGTATTATGAAAATTTGCAGAATGAATCAGTTTGTATCCAATTATCACGGAATTCAATGTGAACAAAATTATCATTTGAGAATATTATCCTTCATATTCGGAAAAAAATATGAAAATTCATTTTGAATCTCAACGATGAAATTTCTAAGTATATCTTCAGACAAAAACCTAGCCTTTTTCCACATATTCCTATGCTCAATAAAAACCAAAGCAAGGAAATGTATTATTTTGCATTTGAAAGGATGATAACAAAACAAATAGCTTTCTGATTCCTTAGCTAGGTATGGCTACAAATAAACTGGATTTTCATTTTTGCTACATACAGAGACTAAAATACAGTGCCACAAGAACCATTTAAATCTAGCTATCTTAATACTTTCGACAAATTTCTTGTTAAAGCTATTCCACCACGCACCTACTATTATACATGCACAACTATGCATAAATCATGTGTAGCGTAACATGAAGTAAAAGAATACAAAAGCATGCAGACAGATCTAACTACACACTCAACAAACATGGAAATAAGATAAATTAGTCAAGAGATTCCAATGTCAGCACTGACAAAAATGAAAATCCAATCAAGTAAAATTAACAGCCAGTTACTGTGAAGATACTTCAGAATTCACAATCCTTGCATTCTCAAATTCAGTGAAAATAATCCCTCCTGTAAGATTATCCATGTTACAGTAATTGTATAAATGTACTACTTAACACATCGCATACGTTCAAATATATTACTTGCCTATTTTGCAATATAATGAATATATTGTAATATGCTGTAATATATTGCTTCCATCAAAGTTCGAGAAATATTGGTTTGCTCTCCAAATGTTTCGGAAAATCTATTTTCTTGATCAGTAATACAATAATAAAATTATCAAATAAATGAAGAAGCCATTGCCCGTAAGTTAGTCAATAATGAAAATTAAATATGCTCAATAAATGAAAACTGCGATAATAAATGAAAATATGGTCATGTCGGTAAAGTTTAATGTGTTTAAGAAGTGATATCTAAAGCACATATTGGTGTTTCCCGGAAGGTCTGCAATCTGCCGCTTCCTTTCTAGGTCACCGGTATATTCAAAGATTGAAGAGTTTTTCAAAAATTTTCAAAAACACCAACGAGGAGCATAAATTTGAAACCACTATAAAGTGAAATATAAAATGTAAGAGGACAAAAGAACAACACATTAAGTAATTTTCTCCTGCAGGCGATAATAACGACAACTTTAGTTTGTTTTGGACGATCACGCATACCATCCCAAACCATTTGAGAGAGGCAAGTTTTGTTCAAGGAGAAGAAAATTGGGGATCTCTAAGTTTAAATTCTACAAACAAAATTTATTCGTCAAATAGCCTTGTGATCTCACCTCACAAGATCTTACCAAACATTTAGTAATTTTTCTTAGCCTTGTCGTAATTTCCAACCGTAATCCATATTCATTAAATTTCCTTTCTATTGCTACATATTTCGAAATTATTTCTAATTCAATTAGGTAAAAGAAAAAGTCTGTAACCGATCGATAAGAACTTTACGTTTCTATTGAGGGCATTTTCCAGTTCGGCGACGAAGCAAGGTGACATCTGGCTGAAAAATACCAACATGTGATAGGTCATTGGCCCTGTAATGAATCCTTAAATTTCATAAATTCTACCCTCGAGAAGTGTGTGATATTAATGCTCAAAAACTCCTTATTTATTCTAAAAAACATACGCAACGGTGATCATTATCCAAGATACAGCGGCTCTGCAATCAACGGAGAAATAAAATTTTATAAATACCATTGTGAAGGATTCTGACTGGGCAGTCTATAAAATAATAGCAGATGTTAATAATGCAACGTAGATATAAAAGAACGATGAGTCGCTTCATTATTTTGAAATCAAATTTAAGTTTCATCTCTGAATGCTTATGTTGAAAGTGCAAATAAAGGATTCAAAGTGAATTTCAACTTGAATACCCATAGAAGTTTTTCGGCCTTTTCGGGAAAGAGGTCAGGTCCAACGAAGTACTAGCCGAAACGTTCTCTTTCAAGCGACGAGAAAAGGTAAATAAATTCCCAGGCTATAGGCTCAATCATTTTTCCAGCGAAGTTCCACTATATTTTGCTTATTTACCTAACTATATACTAGGGGCGGGTACTTTTCCTTTAGTCGAAATCCTTCTCTTCTTCCCCTATCAACCTCCCACTGCACTTCACAATCTATTCCCTTGATACTGCATTCTTTTCTCCCAATGAAGAAAACTAAACGTAGGCTAATCGTCTTTGTCAATAATCAATACAAAGATTTATATTCACTAACATTTCATACAGAAATTAGGCTTTGTATAACAGAGCTGAAAATTATCAGAATATGACATTTCAAATTAAATCAATACTAAGCCTTGGACTAATTTTGAATGCAGAGCTTAAATTTCTATGATTAATCAAATGAGATAAAAATTGACAAGCACGATATTTTGAAATTTTCAACTAATTATACAAATTTATCGAAAAGCAGCAGTCGACAATCACCAATATCTGAGCATTTATACAATGATATTCATCTATTTTTGTCTGGTTCAGTTACACCTCAAGGTATACACATGATCGACCATGCATTATGAAATATCAGATACTTCATAAAAGCAAGAGTTCCAATTAGATGTGTTTCATCAGAACTAGATAAAATATACTAAAATATATATTTTGAATTTTTAAGGTCCTTCTCAGTAAAAGCATCTTGAAATACGTATGGGTTATGAGATATTTTGTCATATCTTCCCTTTCTTGCAATCATGTATTCTTTTTTTAACTATTATTAACTTTTTAACTTGTCCTCCATTCAACTAGTGGGGCTACTATCCACTAAGGCCGTCCGCGGTTGCCCCAAATACAAATTACATTATCACCTATCTCAAACAAAAAATCAAATAATTATGCTTAATAATCATTAATATGACCACCTTAAGCACTAGGAGTAATATTTTCCGCATATTGTATGCATCTGCATAGTTTAACATTAATTACCTAGATTGGGGATGGAAGAGGCTGTCATCTTTATTCGGCTCCTCACTGTTACTGTTCATCATCTTCTCTATCTCACAGAAGCCAAAGATCCACCTAAGCCACCTGTAGTTGCCCCTAGAAGCAGAATATATCATGTGCTATTTCAAGCTAAATTTCTCCTTAAATAATGACAAAATAATCATTAGTATGACCATTAGCATATCTCCTTAAAAAATAATAAAAGCAATCATGAAATGACCACTTGCTACACTAGGGTAAATTCATACCAATGGAATGCAACTGCATGGTTTAATAGTAAATACTGGGTGCAGGGATGGAAGGACTGTCATCTCTCTTGTGGGCCACCCTGATACTGGTTGAAATATCCTCTATTCCCAGGAGAGCGAAATTCCACCAAATCCTTTGATCGCTACCCACAAAAACAGATATCAACACCGGGAATATCGTGCCAATTGTCTTCTTAGAATGCCCAATTATCGATAGTATGACCTATTCATCCACAAAAAAGGTAGTCTCTGTAAATAGGATTCAACAGAAAGTTATTATGTGAATTACCTATTGCGGGGATGGAATAGGTTGTCATCTTTTTTCAGCGCCTCCCTGGTATTGGTCATCCTTATCTCTGACCAGCAGGGGTGATCGATCCACCAAATCCATCCAAGGTTGCCCCTGATAAGAGATTCCATGAGCTAACTCGTCCTAAAAGTCTCTTTATTATACCTTATTTTCATTAGTATGACCACTCTCTACACTAGGGGTAAATTTCTTACAATAGAATTCAACGGAATGATATTAAATACCGAGAGAAAGGGATAGAAAAGGCTGTCGTCTCTCTTAAGCGCCTCATTGTTACTGGTCCTCATCTTCTCTATCCCACAGAGTTTTAAAATCCACCAAAGCTATCCACGGTTGCCCCTAAACACAGATCCCATCAACAGGTATCTTGTACTAAAAATCTCCTTATTATGCATAATAAACATTCGTTTGAAAATCTTATGCGTAGAGAAACAATTAATGCCAATAGAATTCAAATGATTGGTTTGATATTAATTACCTAAAGTGGGGTTGGAAGAGGCTGTCATCTCTCTTTGGATTTTACCTGATACTGGTGGTCCTCTTTTCTATCCCAACGT
Source organism: Pachydiplax longipennis (assembly GCA_036926295.1). NCBI lineage: Eukaryota > Metazoa > Arthropoda > Insecta > Odonata > Libellulidae > Pachydiplax > Pachydiplax longipennis. The sequence continues at coordinate 12,490,498 of JAVFKF010000008.1, read as the reverse complement.
GGGTGAAGATCAATCATAGCTCTACAAGGTACCCTAATACAAAATACATTATAAGATATCTCAAGATAAAAGTCTACTAATTATACTTAATATTCAACAGTATGCACACCTTATGCTCAAGAGAAAATTTCTACTAGAAGGCAACTGCATGGTTTAATATATATTACCTACACCGGGGATGGAAAAGTATGTTTTCTATCCTCGGCGCCTCCATGGTACTGGCTTCTGTCCACTCTGACCCCCAGGGGCGACGATCCACTTGAGCCATCCGCCGTAACCCTTAAAATAGGATATATCAAAAGCTATCACAAGCTAAAAGTCTCCTTAATGTACCAAATAATTATTAGTATGACTACCTTATAAACATAGACACAATTTCAGCAAATATGCTTCAACTGAATGGTTTCATATTAATTACCTAGGGAAGGGAAAGTGAGAGGTTGTCTTCTCACTTCGGCACTTCCCTGATAATGGTGGTCCTCTTTTCTTTCTTGCAGGGGGCAAAGATCAATTAAAGCTGTCCTCGGTTACCTTTAAAACAAATTACATCATCTGCTATCTCAGGATAAAAGTCTACTAATTACGCTAAGTATTCAATACTATTCACCCTTTATGTTCAAGCAGAATTTATCTGCCAATGGAATGCAACTGCATGGTTAAATATTAATTACCAACACCAGGGATGGACAAGCCTGTTGTCAATCTTAGGCACCTCCCTTGTACTGATCTTCCTCTTCTCTGAACTGCAGGGGGGAAGACACATCGAAGCCTGGGAATTCTGGAATTACAGATTTCATCATTAGCTAAGTTGAGCAAAAGTCTCCTTATTATGCCTAATAATCATTAGTATGACTGCTTCCTACACTAGGGGTAAATTTCTGCCAATGGAATGCAACTGCATGGCTTAATATTATTACTGAGAGCAGAGATGGAAGAGGCTGTCATCTCTCTTTGGGGCCTTCCATCTACTGCTTATCCTCTGCTCTATCCACAATAGGGCCAAGATCCACCGATGCCAACTGCAGTTGCCCCTAATACATGATTTCATCATCTGCTATCTACTGCTCCATATTATGCCTAATAATCATTAGTATGACCACTTTATCATCAGAGATAAAATTTTTACCAATAAAATTCAACTGAATGGTTTCATATTAATTACCTATATTGTGGATAGAAGAATCTGTCATCTCTCTTCTGCAACTCCCTGTTACTGGATGCCATCTCCTCTATACAGCATGGGGCAAAGATCCATCTAAGCTGTCCATGCTTGCCATAAAACAAATCACATCATCAGGTATCTCAAGGTAATGGTTAAATAATTATGCATAATATTCAATAATATGCTCACCTTATGCTAAAGGAGAAAATTTCTGCCAAGGATTGCAACTGCATGGTATAATACTAATTACCTACACCAGGGATGTAAGAGGCTGTTGTCTATTTTCAGTGCCTCCCAGTTACTGGATTTCCTCTTCTCTATCCCTGTGAGGGCAAAGTTCCAAGGTATCAGTCCATGGATGCCAGATTACTATATCCCACCATCAACTATCTCGTGCTAAAAGGGTTAAATTTTTTACCAAATACTAAGAAGCTAGACTGTTTTATGAACAGAGGGGCAATTTCTGCCTAGAGAACTCAATTGAACGGTTTGATGGTACTTATTTGGAGCAAGGAAGGAAGAGGATGTCATCTCTCCTCGTTGCTTCCCTGATACTGGTGGTCCTTCTTTCTTTCTTGAAGGTGGTGAGGAACTATTAAAGCAGTCCAGGGTTGCCCTTAACACAAATTACATCATCAGCTACCTCATGATATCTTTGGCACCTCCCTTGTACTTGCCGTCTCCTTCTCTGACTAGTAGGGTGCGATGATCCACCAATGCCACCTGCCGTTGCCCCTAGAAACAGAATATATCATCCGCTATTTCCAGCTAAGTGTCTCCTTAAATAATGACAAAATAATCATTAGTATGACCATTAGCATATCTCCTTAAAAAATAATAAAAGCAATCATGAGTATAATCACTTGCCACACTAGGGTAAATTCATACCAATGGAATGCAACTGCATGGTTTAATAGTAAATACTGGGTGCAGGAATGGAAGGACTGTCATCTCTCTTGTGGGCCACCCTGATACTGGTTGAAATATCCTCTATTCCCAGGAGGGCAAAATTTCACCAAAGCCATCCACGGTTGCCCTTTAAATAGATTCCATCAACAGCTATCTCAAGCTAAATGTTCACTAATTTTGCTTAAAATTCCTGAGATCAGATTCAATTCTTAGCCCACATTTTTAAGGGATACCTGGTGGTTTCAGCATAAGAGGTTTAAAACATTATCATGGGTGGCTATTGTAGTGGGTTTCCAAATTGCCCAGTTTATTTGCTTTAATAATAATTGTTTTTTTGATAAAAATTATGCTATTTAGAATTTCCAATGGAAGTCTTTCTGTTTTCATTTCCTTTGTAATTGTCTTAGTAATAAAATCCTTTTATGGTCATTTTGAATATCTTTTCCATGGCAACGAGAATCAAAGATTTGATGCTTAAACTAGAATCATGCATACTAACAGATTCACATTTTTAGCTTCCTGTTCTCTACGAGCACTGTTGCACTTGAAGATGTTAGCAATATACTTATGCTTCACTTTTAATATTAATCAATTTCTTTTTGTTACTCTTTTAATTGAAGCCGTAAGTACCCTTTAGTAGTGAATTTCTTTAGAAAAAATCAGACTTAAACTTTGAAAATGTATAGCAAATTTTAAATTCATTTTGATATTTTAATGCAACCTGAATCTCTTTTTGAAAAGGATATTTTCACTCAGTTAAAGCACAAAGAGTAACATTTTAACTTTCAATAGTCTTCTCTAAGTGAAGCAAAAATTTCTTCAATGAATCATACTTTAGAATAAGCTGCAAAATTCATGATAATAAATTTCTTTATAAAATTTTAGATAAAATGAAGCAAATTTTTGGGTGCAACTTTGTGTTAAATTTTTAAGTTTAGGAATGGTAAAAAATTAATAAATTCTTCACTGGGTACAAAACTGAGTAAGTATCTCATCAAAAAAATTTGATTCATCTTGAGAAAAGTTATGTGAATGAGGGAATGTATACGTACCTCTGTAACAATGGTTTACATACGCTGCTCAATCCTTCACTTTCCGACTACACATTCTTTAGACAATTGATCAAAGTAGTTCATGGTGATACATCTCCCATACAATGAAAAAAAAGGACAATTTGATCAGCAAAGCAATTTTTAGCAATGAAATCCTGAATGCACATATATGTCAAGGTAAAATTCTTTCCCATTTTCATAAAACTATATTAAGAAAGCAAAGCATCAAAATCTCAACCCAAAAACATCAAATGAGAAATTACATTTCTCAAGTAAGGAATTTGTTTCAAAACTTTGCAGTTAATGGATGATGGAATTTAATCACCAAACATAATCAAGAGTAACTTTTCTATTAATAAGAAACTGGAGTAAGGATTCTTCATGGTATAAAATAACAATTACTATATATAGTGATTTTTGAGAAATCTTTTAAGAAATAAGATATACTAATGTAACAAAAAATCAATATTATGTACGGAGGAAAATAGGAAATCATCACTCACATTTGTAGAATGCCTTCACAATATAGTAAATACCTCATTCATTACTACTAGTCTTGTGACACAGTCATCCATACAAGTGTTTGAATATTCAGACATTTTAGGGATAGACTTTCTAAGCACTTTATGGTAAAAATTGAGAATTAGAGCAATCCTTTTCAGCCTGAATAGCTGATATGATTGATGAAAACAGCAGAAAATCAACTACAATAAGGGAGAAAATGTGGAGAGTAAAGAATTATATCTTGACCAGTCACTGCTTGGAATATCTAATTAAATTAAGAAGAAGAGTAAGGGAGTGTAATTCTTATTATTTAATAGATTTAGGAGCATTTGTGGATAAAATTTAGACTCCTTCAGCAAAGTTGTCCCTTAGAACAATTTAGAGATTCCTACAAACTACATAGTATGGCATCTCAATACTGAAGTAATGGCATGATCAATCATGTTGACAACCCATGATACTTCATGCTCACCATTAAAGGCAGTGTCTAATTATCATGCAACAGATGCTTTGCATTCAGGCATGGATTAGAAGGATATCTTTCTCACTAGTACAGTTATTACAAAGTAAATATTGTGTAACTCATGGTTTACTTTAAGGTATAAAATTGCCCCAGTTTTCATTATCTTCACATCTATTAGATTCAAGCATTATGCAACATAAATGATTTAACGTTCATAGAATCATGCTTGAATATCATATAAAAAACCGTAACAACTAGCCAAGACTATCATTTGTTATTCCTTACTTTTCAAATTATTATTATTATTATCATTTGAGAATATTTTCCTTTATATTTAGAAAAAAGAGGCAATTCATTTTGAATCTCAACAATAAAATTTCTAAGTATATCTTAAGACAAAAACCTAGCATTTCTCCATATATTCCAAAGCCTGCCTGTTATCTACAATAATAATCACTGCAGCGTATATATTCATATATGTTTACCCATTGTCAGTAATCCTCCCTGAAATATGCATTGAAATAAGTAAAAAATAGTTTAATGCATTTCCCTACTAGATAGAATTATGAAATTATAGGATTAATAACAGGGCCAATTTACTATGAAAATACATTATTTTACAGAAGCGTCCCGAGTCCAACTGTCTAAGACTCAAAAATACTTCCACGAAAAACCAAGATCAGCTTTGTTTTCATCTCCTTGCTTCATTTCTCTTCTAAAATTCAATTAGAGTTAATAGTCCTAGAAAATCAAGGCAAGTTTCAAAACGTCGAAAGAAGAGAAATCGAGTAAACTTTCTTATTATGATCATGGAATATTATTTTTTATTTCAAATATCAAGAACAATGGCTAGGATTGCACACAATTTGTTGTTATAAACAATCCACCCCTTTATTTAACAAGGCAACTATTTGTGACAGTATCAATTCAGATTACATTTAAAGTAAACTACATGTGGAATCAATCGTACGAAGATGAGTCTCTTTGAAGAGGCAATCCTGTAAAGCTATCAATCAATTGCTCTCAACAAATTTACAACCAAGTGGCAGTGTTTCTTAATTAGCCAGATTTTCAATATGACAGTGTTTCCCTTTGTAACTATCAAGGAGGCATTAAGATATTTATCAGAAGAAGGAAAGATAAAGAAATTTTTTGGGGCGTTGGAGAGAATTTGGTAGATCTTTCAGCAAAAATTTATGTGAACAAAGGAATTTTAGCTTATTATAATCATCAGCAGTTAACACAGTTAATTAATAATAACATAAGTAATTTTTCTAATATTCCTCACACTTTTATTATGATTGGTATTATGAAAATTTGCAGAATGAATCAGTTTGTATCCAATTATCACGGAATTCAATGTGAACAAAATTATCATTTGAGAATATTATCCTTCATATTCAGAAAAAAATATGAAAATTCATTTTGAATCTCAACGATGAAATTTCTAAGTATATCTTCAGACAAAAACCTAGCCTTTTTCCACATATTCCTATGCTCAATAAAAACCAAAGCAAGGAAATGTATTATTTTGCATTTGAAAGGATGATAACAAAACAAATAGCTTTCTGATTCCTTAGCTAGGTATGGCTACAAATAAACTGGATTTTCATTTTTGCTACATACAGAGACTAAAATACAGTGCCACAAGAACCATTTAAATCTAGCTATCTTAATACTTTCGACAAATTTCTTGTTAAAGCTATTCCACCACGCACCTACTATTATACATGCACAACTATGCATAAATCATGTGTAGCGTAACATGAAGTAAAAGAATACAAAAGCATGCAGACAGATCTAACTACACACTCAACAAACATGGAAATAAGATAAATTAGTCAAGAGATTCCAATGCCAGCACTGACAAAAATGAAAATCCAATCAAGTAAAATTAACAGCCAGTTACTGTGAAGATACTTCAGAATTCACAATCCTTGCATTCTCAAATTCAGTGAAAATAATCCCTCCTGTAAGATTATCCATGTTACAGTAATTGTATAAATGTACTACTTAACACATCGCATACGTTCAAATATATTACTTGCCTATTTTGCAATATAATGAATATATTGTAATATGCTGTAATATATTGCTTCCATCAAAGTTCGAGAAATATTGGTTTGCTCTCCAAATGTTTCGGAAAATCTATTTTCTTGATCAGTAATACAATAATAAAATTATCAAATAAATGAAGAAGCCATTGCCCGTAAGTTAGTCAATAATGAAAATTAAATATGCTCAATAAATGAAAACTGCGATAATAAATGAAAATATGGTCATGTCGGTAAAGTTTAATGTGTTTAAGAAGTGATATCTAAAGCACATATTGGTGTTTCCCGGAAGGTCTGCAATCTGCCGCTTCCTTTCTAGGTCACCGGTATATTCAAAGATTGAAGAGTTTTTCAAAAATTTTCAAAAACACCAACGAGGAGCATAAATTTGAAACCACTATAAAGTGAAATATAAAATGTAAGAGGACAAAAGAACAACACATTAAGTAATTTTCTCCTGCAGGCGATAATAACGACAACTTTAGTTTGTTTTGGACGATCACGCATACCATCCCAAACCATTTGAGAGAGGCAAGTTTTGTTCAAGGAGAAGAAAATTGGGGATCTCTAAGTTTAAATTCTACAAACAAAATTTATTCGTCAAATAGCCTTGTGATCTCACCTCACAAGATCTTACCAAACATTTAGTAATTTTTCTTAGCCTTGTCGTAATTTCCAACCGTAATCCATATTCATTAAATTTCCTTTCTATTGCTACATATTTCGAAATTATTTCTAATTCAATTAGGTAAAAGAAAAAGTCTGTAACCGATCGATAAGAACTTTACGTTTCTATTGAGGGCATTTTCCAGTTCGGCGACGAAGCAAGGTGACATCTGGCTGAAAAATACCAACATGTGATAGGTCATTGGCCCTGTAATGAATCCTTAAATTTCATAAATTCTACCCTCGAGAAGTGTGTGATATTAATGCTCAAAAACTCCTTATTTATTCTAAAAAACATACGCAACGGTGATCATTATCCAAGATACAGCGGCTCTGCAACCAACGGAGAAATAAAATTTTATAAATACCATTGTGAAGGATTCTGACTGGGCAGTCTATAAAATAATAGCAGATGTTAATAATGCAACGTAGATATAAAAGAACGATGAGTCGCTTCATTATTTTGAAATCAAATTTAAGTTTCATCTCTGAATGCTTATGTTGAAAGTGCAAATAAAGGATTCAAAGTGAATTTCAACTTGAATACCCATAGAAGTTTTTCGGCCTTTTCGGGAAAGAGGTCAGGTCCAACGAAGTACTAGCCGAAACGTTCTCTTTCAAGCGACGAGAAAAGGTAAATAAATTCCCAGGCTATAGGCTCAATCATTTTTCCAGCGAAGTTCCACTATATTTTGCTTATTTACCTAACTATATACTAGGGGCGGGTACTTTTCCTTTAGTCGAAATCCTTCTCTTCTTCCCCTATCAACCTCCCACTGCACTTCACAATCTATTCCCTTGATACTGCATTCTTTTCTCCCAATGAAGAAAACTAAACGTAGGCTAATCGTCTTTGTCAATAATCAATACAAAGATTTATATTCACTAACATTTCATACAGAAATTAGGCTTTGTATAAAAGAGCTGAAAATTATTAGAATATGACATTTCAAATTAAATCAATACTAAGCCTTGGACTAATTTTGAATGCAGAGCTTAAATTTCTATGGTTAATCAAATGAGATAAAAATTGACAAGGCACGATATTTTGAAATTTTCAACTAATTATACACATTTATCATTCGTGACGAAACGATTGAGTGATGTTCAACGATTAGGATATTCTTAAAATACAAACACTGAAATGTAAAGAAGGAACACAATTTCCGAAAAAGAAAGCTCTGAAATCCTTCTGTAAATAGGTCTATTTATTGCTTAGCCTTCCAACGTAGCAAAGAATTATCCAAAATGTTAGTGGATAGCACCGGGAATACTGCCACAAAGTATTCCTGTCATTTACATAGTTAACAGTTACCGGGACACTATAAAGGTAATAAGGCATAGTAAAATAACATTACTAATTTGGAAGGTAATAGTAATTCCTATTAGTTAGCTGTAAGATGACACACAGAGAAATATAGCAAAAATATTTTTTAAAGTGTTCCAATTCCTTACTTTGCCCACGAATCCAACATTTCGGGTCTCGAGCAAAGACAGGTCCGCACGCTTCGGAAGCTCTAACTGCAATGAGCCAATTCCAGAAAATTTACCGCAGAACCAAACACCCCTCCAAAAGGTTGCGCCAAATGCGGCATTCTATGCCGAAACCGACTTTCTCATCCATCCTTCCTCTGCCGTGGCATTAGGAAAAAGTCGGGATATGATTTCTGGAATTTTTTAGAAATGCCATCAAAGCCATTACTGTGTCCTTATTCAGTGCGTGGATAAATATGACTGGGAGAGTATAGGTACAGCTATCCACCTAAAAATCTAACGGTGTGATCTTTGGCGCATAAGATTGAGGGGTTTAAAAATTCAGAACGTACCCCCTCCACCCGTCCTTCTATTACCTCTGGGTAACACCGAATCCTTGCATACAGGAGAAGGTCACAAAGCCCCATCTAATCAGGGTGGCTCCTACATAGAGGCCTAAAGGAATGCGGTACCAGCGATTGCTGGGAATTTTTCTGGAGATAGTAAGGTATTGGAAAGGGCTGTTAGTTAGAAAACAGATTCCTCTTTATTCGTTACGGGAAGGCCTAACAACTTCTTATTACCTTCGAGTTTTTCCCATAGAATCCGTTCATGTCTTGATTTAATTTATTTTATATCATCAGAACAATCCTATTTCCTTTCCCTACAACGGTAGTAGTAATGTCGGAATTTTTTAGTATTAGTTATTCAAAGAATTGAAGAAGAAATGAGAAGGAAACTCGCTTTCTTTGGAAGGTTCAGCAGCTATTATTGCGTAATAATATGGAATAATCTATGGAAGAATGCAGCATTTCCTTTTTACCATAGGATCAGGAAGCGAACAGTTCTATTCTTGTTTTCGCACCGTATTTATCGTATTGAAGAAGTCTTAGTGTAGTGAACATATGGTCTTGAAAATTTCAATAATAATTTCAGTAATACGGAGAATGGCTACGTAGGTGCAATTCATTGGGTCTAAAATAGAACGAATTTTAGTTTATGTGCTACGAATGGTTGTATGCTAGTCCAATGACGGCCACATCATTTTAATAAGTGTTATGAAGTAAATTAAGGTCAATGTGGCTGAAAACACCGACTACTGCTAAAGACAAGACTAGGAGCGAGCAACATAGCCCATGGAAGATTGTATGACACCATCAAACAGGAGATTTATCGCAAAAGACATCCAGATCCTCCGTAGAAACGACTGAATCTATAAATGGAGTTAGTGGAAAATAATTCGATACTGATATACTTTGCCTGTATATTTTACTGAAACTTTAAGAGCTTCTATATTTACACACGATTTTATTCACTCACATTATTGATCGCAACTAAACTTGTCGAAAATATATCAAATTAAACTAACTACCGTCCAACAAGAGTGATTTTCGATATAATTAAAATTACTATAAATATTGAAAATTACACCGATTTTTCAAATAACTTTACGATTTTTAGTTTAAACAATTCTCAGAATACCAAATATTTGATTTTCAACAATCGTTGTTGTCATACGAGGATTGATAAGTAATTAATAAATTAATACTGTAAGAAATTTTTATAGTTTAACATAGTGTAAGGTTAAATTCGTGTCAACCAAGGAGGTGTGTATTTTCTTGTGAGGATAATTTTTCATCCATTATATTTACTTTCAAGTTAAAGTTTCAAAAGATATTTATATTTCCATAAAATGCTTAATATTCATACTAAAAATATCAGAAAAACCGTTTTCTCTTACTAGAAGAGTATTTCCCTAAAAATTAAAAAAATACCGCTAATCACTGAAAATCTGGCCGGGAAAGTAATGTAACTCCTTTACGGGATTATTAATTTAGTCTACTATTTATTATTATCAATAATTCAATTAGTAGATAACAAGAAAATAATTAACGAATGAAAATGGAAAAAAGGTGCAAGATATACCAGAGAACAATGCGTTATTTCCTCCATACTCGACTAGCATGGATGTGGATTGCAGGGTTGCCTACACCCCGATTAAATCGGATGAATAAATAAATTAATATATAGAAAATGCTGTTTATTATAGAAAATTTTAGAAAGCAATCGCTATTTATGATTGAGAAATCCTAAATTACTTGAATGCAAGCTCCTTTTACGTTCTTAGGATAGTCGTTAACTACCTTAAATGGAAAAATATCACTTACGAAGGTTACTTAACCGGATTACAAATTGAGCATACTATTTATTATTATTAATAAGTCAAATAGTAAGTATCAAGGAAAGAATTTAACGAACGAAAAGAAAAATTTAATGACAAATATACCAGAGAACATCGCGTTCTTTCATGCACACTCGGCTAGCATGGGCGTGTATTGCGGGGTTGCCTATACTCCGGTTATCAATTTTCAATTATTTATTGCAGCGAAACTAAGGCCCATTCAGACGAACGCCGTTACAATTTTTCATTACTCTACTTCCTGCGCCTCTGCAAAAAGTTTCATGAAAATCCCTGGACAAAAGTGAGAGTCTCTCCTTGTTAGTCTCTCAATTATTTCCTCTAACTTACTTATGATAAATCTTGAGTTATTCACTTCATTCCAAAAAATAAACCGACTTAAAAATTAGATATTTCTTTAGATGGCAATGCACTACCTCAGATCAACTATACAACTCTTCTAGATTTACACATAAACTCACACCTTTACTGGGACTTTCATATAGACTTCCTTTAAAAAAAACTCAGTCCTGCTTGCTTCCTCATTTGCAATATTCATTTTACTGTTTCAATGCATATTTTATTATCTATTTATATTGGTCTTTTTTTATGCTCATATTGTATATATGAGGATAAAAAGTATACAATATAACTCAGTGTTCCAAAAAAAAAGCTTTTTGAAGTCATGAAGGAATTTGGCATCCCAAACAAAATAATTAGGCTTTTCAAGATGACCCTTAAAAACACGATAAGTGTTGTGAAGACTGACAGGGACTTTTCCGAGGGATTTTGTATTGAAAGAGGTTTAAGGCAGGGTGATGTTGTCGTCGTGACATTAAAGAGCAGGATCTGGAATAAGAGTCTCTCAATATGTTTTCACACTTTATTGCCGGGACTATACTAAATCTCCCAAGCCGAGATCCTTCTTTGAGTTAGGTTGGCCGAGTGTCCCTTGCTGCGTCCCGCCGTAAGGCTGCTGCAGGCCGTATGTTAAGATGTGTCCGGGTTGCCGCGTCCTGCCATAAGGGCTGCCGTAGGCCGTCAGTTAAAAATCCCCAGTTTTTCGGTGGTCCTCACTTATATACTCTTTTCCAAGGGACACTCGGTACGTCAGTCGGAGGAGGAGAGGCGCTGTTGCCATCGCGGACTAGACTAACTTCAATTAGCTATTTCGTCAGCCGCTAGACTCTGGACCTCTCCACCCCCATCACCTCAACCCGCTAGATCTGGACCTCTCCACCCCTGTCACCCCCACAATGTCCTCTCCATAATTGATTGAATTTTCTGAATACCGCTTGGTTGGGCCGGTTGCCTCAATGAAGGCCTCTGGGGTAGCTTGTGCCACTAAGTAGAGCACTACTCACTTGCTCATTAAGCTCCTGTTCACAGAGGATGTAGCTTGGTAGTTCAGTGGTTAGAATACCTGCCCAGAAAGTGGGAGACATAGGTTTGAGTCCCAGTCAAGTCACTATTTTTCACTTCTCCTATGACCTTTCTACATTGTTTTTCAATTTGGCTTTAGAAAAGTTCATGAGACAGACTGTAACAATTTCAAATGTTATGCATATATTGGGCCCTTTATTGTTTCTTTTATACATAAATGACCTTCCTACTCATTTCTGGTGTCCATACTTCCTTGTTTGAAGACAACATTAATATTCTTATTGTCGCAAAAAACACATCAGAACTTCAACACAATATTGACGATAGTACAAAACACCTTTAATCATGGTTCATGAATAATAGATTAGCCATTAATATTAACAAAACCATATGTGTTAACTTTAATAAAAATTCCATTCCCAATGAACATCTTTGTAGTGGAAAAATATCATTTGCTGACAAGGCAATTTTTAGGAATCAAGGTTAAACAGTCTCTGAAATGGTCTCCTCACATTGAATATATAGCTCTCAAATTAAGTAAAGTTGTCTTTATGTTAAGACATCTACGACTAAATACTAGCATAGATATTTTAAAGTGTGTATATTTTGCAAATTTCAATCTCTGCTTTCTTATGGAATTATATTTTGGGGTGACTCACCCTAGAGTACTCAGATATTTAGGATAAAAGAACAAGCCATATGGGCTAGTTTTAACATATTTGCTAGAGAATCTTGCGAGAATTCTTCAATATACTAAAGATTATGCCATTACCTGCATTGTATATCTTCAATCTCATTATTTTTGTTATGAAAAACATTAATCTCTATAAACTGAATTTAGTGATTCATGAACATCAAACACGTACAAAAATAGATATTCATGTATTACCTAGATCAACAAAATTAAACAGTGAAGTTCCTCATCATAAAGGACCCAAGCTTCTCTACCAGAAAAATTAAAGGAAATCACATCTTCTAAATCATTTAAATATCATCTAAAAAGGTTTCTAATCTATAAACCTCTGTATTCTGTAGAAGAGTTTTTCCTCCTTTTCTAAAAATCGAACTTTGTATTAACATTTTGAAAGCCTAACTGAACTATTTGTATTATTATTTATATATTTGACAAAAATATGCAATGTATATCATGATTATAGTGAATAAAAATAATAATAATAGGATGAATCAATTTATTGCATGCACTGATGACCTGGTGATACTATTAAGGAATAGGCATGAATATGAGGCAAATTGTGGAAGCAGCTGGAAGGATTGGTTCGAATATTAACAAGGAAAAAACTAAATGTATGGTTTTATCCAAAAAGCAGGCTGAGAGAAGATATAATATTATACCAGATAATGATAGCAGTGTACTTAAAATATTTGGAGACAAGGGTTCCAAATGATAACGCAATTGCAAAAAAGATAAGAGTAAGGAAAGAATTACAGCATGAAATAGGGCATCTCTATGATATGTTTTTAAAGCATAAATTATTAGTAGAACAAAGAAGAAAGCAGAGTGCAAATCAAGCATCTTGTTGAGGGGGGAAATATTTAGCCAACTGTTGTTTTGACTACCCACATGAAAATAAACAATTTTTCCTGGCAGGGAAAAATATTGCTATCATCAGCCACAGAAACAATTTTACAAGCTGGGGAATTCCCCCATCCCTCAAGTTGATTCACACACTGGAAGGAATGCTATAAAAATTGGTCCTGGTGAGGATATTTCTAGAATAATGTGTTAGAATATGTGTTGCCCATAACTCAAATTTCTAACAACGGCGATGTTGCTGCCACCTACATTTACGATGTACGTTTTTCATTTGTCTTTTTCTGGCGCGGAAGTGTGTCCGCACAATTTTTCTGTCTGTTGCTGTCCGTTGTATGGTGAGGATGTAGTTTCCAATAAACTAACTTTCCTATAGTATGGTGGTTAGAGAATTATTTCGAACCCGCAATTCAAGGTCTGACAGGTTATGGGCCCAGGAACGTGAGGAAGAGAATGCTGATTGATTTTTTATTAGATTGGATTTAGAGTGGATTTTCCTGGGAAAGAGACTGCGACCACGTGGGTTTAGAATGATGGCTGACGGAAACGGCGATAATGCGACTGCGAGTATACCTAAGTTGGAGAACAGGAACTACTTTGCGTGGCATCTGAGAGTGAAGGCATATTTAGTCGACAAAAATTGTTGGAATGCTGTAGATCCGGGGTTTAATACTCCATTTAATAGCGACCAAGACAGGGTCAATAGGAAGGCATTGTCCATTTTGTACAGGAGCGTCGGAGATGATTCCTTTACGATATCGACGCTTGCGAGAGCGCGAGGGAGGCGTGGGAAATTTTAGAAGAGATCCATAATTCTTCAACGAAATTCCACGCTCTGCAGGCGCTCAAGGAGATGGTGAACGTGAGCAAAGGGAGTGATGTGTCTATGCAAGAGTACACGGGAAAAATCCAGCGCCTGAATAAGAAAGTTGCGAAGGGATGAATCCAGTTCACGGATGAACTGCTTGCAAATCTATTTCTGGCTGGAATGCCCGCCGATGAGTACGAAATCTTTGCGCAGAACGTCCTTAAGGAGCCAGTTCTCACGACAAGACTCGTTAAGGGACGCATGCTGGACGAGGAACGGAGACGGCAGCAACAGATGGCTTCGGAGAGTGAGGCGACGGCGTTAGCGACGTTCAGGGGCAGAACGGGGAAGACGAAGCCGAAGCCATACGTTGGACGCCAGGATGCCGGGGAGCCGGAGGTGAGAAATTGTTTCAAGTGTCGCAAGTCGGGGCATATAAGTAAATACTGTCCCACAGTTGATTGCAGAAAGTGTGGGAAGTATGGTCACTGGGCGAAAGACTGCACGAACGAGCGGAAAGAGGTTCAGAATGTTGGGAAAGTCGCTAATATGAGATCCCAAGCATCAAGGGAGGAAAGCATTTCATGCGTCAGTGTTTGTGCCCTATTGTCGGCTAGTGACTACTACCAATGGTTCCTCGATTCGGCCGCGACCGAGCACATGACCCCTCGAAGGGAATTGTTTGATACGTTCGTTCCTCTGCAGGGTCGCGTTAACTTTGGGAAGGGATTATCTGCCGTGGAAGGAAAGGGAACGGTATCTGTAAGACTGTCTGACAAGAATGGAGGGTGTGTTTTAAGAATGAAAAATGTGTTATTTGTGCCTGACTTGAAATTCAATCTCGTGTCTGTGGGGAAACTGACGGAGAATGACGTGAATGTGTCATTCATGACTGATAGAGCAGAAGGGATAAAGAATGATGTGTTAGTTTTTACTGCGTATCAACGGAGTGGATTGTTCGTCTTGGAGAGCGCAGATGTAATGCCGGCGGATAGGAATGAGGGAATGGCTATGATGACCGAATTAGAGAGTGAAGACGATGACGTGATGGAGGCGATTGCTTTGAAGAGCGTTAGCAACACCATCTGGCATCGTAGGCTGGGACATCTTCATGGACGAGCGATTAATAAAATCACTGTGCTTGAGAACAAAAGAGTTGGGAGTGTGGAAGATTGTTCTGTCTGCATTCAGGGCAAATTTAGCAAATTGAGTGTGAGGAAGAGCAGTGAGAGAATCTCTGAAAAGCCACTTGACCTAGTGCATAGTGACCTCATGAGTGTATCACCTATCTCCAATGGCGGAGCTTCATACCTCATGAGTTTTATTGATGACTGCACTCGATATGCGGAGGTGAGGCTACTCAAAAGGAAGAGTGAAGCAGTATCTAGGTTTAAGGAGTATGTGGCAGAAGTGGAAGTGCTACATGGAAGTAGAATAAAGTGCTTGCAGACTGATGGAGGGGGGGAATACTGCAACAAAGAGATGCAGCAATTTCTTTCCATGAAGGGCATCATCCATCAATGCACAGTACCCCATTCTCTTCATCAGAATGGGATTGCAGAAAGATATAATCGGACTATTGAGGACATGATGAGGTGCTTGCTGCTAGAATCAGGCATGCCAGATTCCTTTTGGGGCTAAGCCGCTAATACAGCTTGCAATATTAGGATCTTGTGTCCATCCTCAAGCATAAAAGATGAGATACCTGCAGCATTATGGTGGAACAGAGACATCAGTGATGAAGTGAACAGGCTGAGAGTGTTTGGATGTAGGGCATGGCTTGCTCAGAATAAAGGTAAACTCAAGCCTAGAGCCACTGAGCATGTCTTTTTGGGTTATGAGAGAAATGTGAAGGGCTATAGACTGTATAATGTAAATACAAAGAAGATTGTTGTTGGGTTACATGTGAGATTTCAGGAGAATGTATTTCCATTTAAATGTATGCAGAAAAGGGGAGAATGTAACATGGGGGATAGACTGTTTTATGTAAGTGATGCAGATGAAGTGACTGAAGACCCAGTTCAAGTTGATGTCAATGTCAATACAAGTGTTGACATGCAGGAGATGGAACCTCGAAGAAGTGGTAGACAGGCAAAACCCAAAAGGTGTTCATGCTGCAATTTAGCAGTTTGTTCAACAGAGGGGAATATGTTTGATGAGGTGACTGAGCCTTCAACTGTGGAGGAAGCCATCTCCAGTGTGTATAGTAAAGAATGGAAAAGATGTATGGACTTGGAATACTCACGAATGATTGATTTAAATGTATGGGACGTTGTTGAGAGGCCAGCTGATCAGAGGGTAATCGGTTACAAGTGGGTATTCAAGGTGAAGCGTGATGATGGTGATAATTTAGAGAGGTTTAAGTCCAGGCTTGTTGCACAAGGTTTCAAAACGCAGATGGGATTCTCTTGGGAGGACACTTTTAGCCCTGTAATTTGTAAGAAAAGTGTCAGGGTGTTATTTACTCTGGCCATGGAGAATGGGTGGTCTGCTCACCATGTTGATGTTACCACAGCTTATTTAAATAGCCCTGTGTCACATGACATATACATGGAACAACCTGAATTGTATGAGGACAGAGTTAAGGGAAAGGATGGGTTTGTTTGCAAACTCAAGAGTCGTATTTATGGGTTGCCATGTGCTGGTAAGGACTGGAACAATTGCTTGGACAAAACTTTGAAAGATTTTAAGTTAAGTAGATGTAAAAGTGATTCTTGTGTGTATTTTGGGGGAGATATTATTGTTGGGGTTTATGTGGATGATATGATCATTCTTGGAGAAGAGCAGAAAGTTAATGACTTCAAGGAACGTTTTTCAAGTTTGCTGACTGTTAGAGATTTGGGTATTGTAAATAAAATGTTAGGGATGCATGTTGAACATACAGGCCAAATGATTTATGTAGAACAAAAGTTGTATATTCAAAAACTAATTGCTGAGTGTGGTATGAGTGATTGTAAACCATGTGTAGCTCCATTTCCTCTTGTGGAAGATATTGATGATGATGCATTTGAGAATGTGACTTTTTACAGGAAGGTTGTAGGTAGCCTTCTTTTTCTGGCAAATAGTTACAGGTGTGACATAGCTTATGCTGTGGGAAAGGTGAGCCAGGCGTGTAAATCTCCCACTAGAGGAGACTGGAAGTCTGTCAAACACATATTGCAATATTTGAGAGGGACTGATAACTTATACTTACATTACGAGAAGAAGGGCCATCCAATCAAGGTGTTTTGTGATGCTTCTTGGAACAGTGAGCCTAAGGGCAAGTCCATTGGGGGGTTTGTCGTGATTTTTGCCAGGGGAGCATTGACTTGGCACAGTAAGAAACAGTCATGTGTAGCTACTTCAACAGAAGAATCTGAGTTGATAAGTATGTCAGAAGCAGTAAGGGAGGTGAAGTGGCTCAGGAATCTATTTGGAGAATTGGGGCAATCGAAGTTTGTAGAAAGACCATGTATTGTAAATTGTGATAACACTCAAGCCATGCGGTTGGGCTTAACTGGTGTAGTGACTGAGAGGTCCAAGCATATAGACCTCAAGTATCATTTCTGTAATGAACAGGCAGAGGTCGGCAATGTGTTATTTCAGTATGTGCCATCAGAGGAGAACATCAGTGATGTTTTTACCAAACCTCTGCATGGCTGTAAGATAAGAAGTTTCAATGCTTTGCTGGGTTTGCAAAGAAAGGATTAGACCGTTGTGTTTCTATCTAATTGTTTTTGTATGATGAATGTTTGTTTTAACCTTTTATTTGGACTGATAGTATTTGTTTGCTTGTATTTAATGGAAATTACTTATTGTTGTTTCTCTAGAATATGGAAAAGGGGGAGTGCTGGAAAGTTTTTTTTCTGCACTTAATATAACATTTAACTGACTAATTTGTTTAAGTTAAATTTGGTTTGTCATGTTTTTTTTTTGGAATGATCCTATCTGTATTTAAATTGAAATTATTTTCTTGACGGAGTATGCTCGAACATTCTTGTTTGGATTGTCTTATTTTTATGAATGGTTAATTTTTTTTGACATTATTGACTGCTTGTGCTTTTTTTTATTATTTGAGTTAGGCCAAGGGGGAGTGTTAGAATATGTGTTGCCCATAACTCAAATTTCTAACAACGGCGATGTTGCTGCCACCTACATTTACGATGTACGTTTTTCATTTGTCTTTTTCTGGTGCGGAAGTGTGTCCGCACAATTTTTCTGTCTGTTGCTGTCCATTGTATGGTGAGGATGTAGTTTCCAATAAACTAACTTTCCTATAGTATGGTGGTTAGAGAATTATTTCGAACCCGCAATTCAAGGTCTGACATAATGTTCTTCTTTCATTTCTTTCAAGCCAGGACATAGGACATCTATGGCTCTATGTCTTTCAAAAGCTTTCTTAGTTTTGCAGAAGTGTGTTTGGTATAACCTAAAAATAAATCTTTCTTATCTTCTCTTATGTGTTTTCTTTACTGCCAGTAAATATATATTGTAAGAAAAATTCAAAAACGGCAAAGAGGGTCAAGGGTCTCACAAAGTGTACTGGCCAACTCCAAGTGATTTGATCATCCACCCTACAGCCCAGATATGTCACCCTGTGACTTCCATCTATTTGGTCCACTAAAAAAACATCTCAAAGGAAAGTGCTTCAACTCGGATGATGAACTGAAGAACACAATGAAGGACTCGCTATTGTCACAGCCACAGGAAATCTGGGAAATGGGAACACTTCGATTTGTGAAACAGTGGGATCGTCGTGCTCAGGCCTCTGGTGATTACTTTTGAATAAGGCTTCAATTATACCCAGTTTCATTCTGTACCTTTTCATTTGAACTCCCCTCATATAAATTCATTTCAACCAATTAATCGGTTCATATCTTTCTTTTCATCTTACCTTCTCATAGATCCATTCTATTCCATTAGGGACTTTTTTGATCTACCTATGATAGTATAATAAGTGCCTTTTTACTTTTGACAAGGTCCACTGATTAATTAAATATTATTATTATAATAAACAGGAAAAACCCAAAGAATATACGAATACTAGAAGAGTCTAACGAGAATTTAAGTTAAAGTTACCACTTGCCAAGAGGCTATTCTAACCTTTGAACTATCTTACTTAGCAGTCCAACACTGATTTTAGTGGTTCCTCTGACAACATTATTCTTATGAGGTCAAAGAATTTTCTAATCTCTAAATGTGCAATTGAATACTGGGCCAATTCCTCAATGTAGATTATCAACCTTCAAGCAGCCTCCCAGGTAAAGGAAGATCCTGGGTTCAATGCCTGGTCCTGTCAGACTTTTTTTTGAGATTTTCCATGGGTACATGCCCTTACATAAAAAAATACTGAAAATTCCCAACACAACCAAATGGCAATTCCTAAAGCATGTACAATGCACACCTCAATCGATATATGACCAAATGTGATGAGACAGAGTAGAAACCAAAATGCTCTGGTATATTTATTCACCATGATTTAACAAAGTTTTAGCTGAAAAATGGAAACCAAGTGTTAAGAATGACAGAAGAATTTCCTAAAGTTATTCCAAAGTTTCCTTGGAACAATCTAAATGGGAAGTAAGAGGTGTGAACTGAACAAACAAATACCAAGTATTCTCATCAAGTGTGGATGTATTTCCCCTCACTGAAACTCCCTCTAGGCCATGCAGTGTCATTTGTAGTTATGCATAAAATCCTAGTTTGCTACTTTTATAAAGTATGGTAATTTGACAGTTAATTGAATTAAGTTATTATTGAGAAATGATATTTGTTAAAATTACTATTGCATAATGAGTCAGTATCCCGCAAGACAACTTGTAACACCATCCATATTATCTGTTCTGGATGTTGCAGGATTTACATGGGCATTGCCTCCAAAATCCTCTCAGTAAGCAACATATCAAAGGAGTAGTAAGTATCAAGCAAACATGGAAGTGCTATGATTGTCAAGATGTGTATAAGAGTCTTCATTCTGATACAATGACTATGGCGAGTAATAGGGAATCTGAAAATAAGACTTTAGATGACTTTTTAAATTTAATTCATACAATCAAAGAGGATCTTAAAGTGACCAAGAGAAATTTTGGTGATTCAATAAACAAGCTTTATGAAGGGTTTGATGGAAGTGCAAAAATCGCTGAAGAACAACCAAGGAAGTTAACTGAGTACTCTGAACAAATCGACTCCTTGAAAAAATAAAATATTTTTCTAAAAAGCATATTTTTGATGCTCTAAAAGATGTCCTTGAGCAATGAATGTTAGCAAACAATGTTGGCGTTCCTAGAATTCAAAATGAAAACTTGCTGCCAGTAGTGTGTAAAATAGCAACTGATTTGGGTTTACAGGTAGATGGAAATGACTTTGACTATAGCTATAGATCCAAACCCAAGTTAACTGGCACTTCTGGTGTAATAATGTAAGGTTTCACAGTTGGCAAGTAAAGGAGACTACTGGCCAAGCAAAGGAGCAAATGGAACTTCTACACTTGGTATTTAACACTCGAGGGTATCCCTTCTTCCAATCCAATGTGCTTCGAAAGGTGTAAGGTCCTAAATGCAGCTAGAGAGAGGTGAAGAAGACAAAATATATGCCTTCCTTGGATACATGGACGCAAAATATTGATGAGAAAAGTGGTAAAGGATCCTATAATTGTTTTAACCAGTATGGACAATATTAGTAACCTATGATTTAAAAAATGTGATTGTAACTTTTAAGTTCATATGAGTATTCTCATATGAAATATATAACAATAATATATTAACAAGCCATGGACTTGTTTGTTTGCATCAATCAACTAGAGTGGAGTTTCTTCAACTTGTTTAGTCCATATATTTGCTAGATTTAGTAATAATTATAAGTTGGAATTGTCTGTCTCAGAATGTTTCAGATATAGATACAACTGATCATTCACCGATTCAGTTAGGAATAAAAGAAGAGGAATTTATTCCAATCATGAAAAAGGGTAATTATTGTTCTAAAATTTCCAAAATTAACTATGACTGTTTTCAAAAATTGTTATTGGAAATTGATTGGTCTCCTATTTTAAAAGAAACAGATATGTCAAAAGCTTTTAATTTTATTGACGTATTAAGCAATATTATTGAAAAATCAAAGCATAACATTGCAATTCATACCAAAAAGTTAAATTGAAGCGATGGATTGCAGATGCTATGTTATGTGAAATTAAAATTAAGAATAAGTAAATTCACTGCCATATGTGAAATCACCTGGGATTGATGGATTCAATATTATTATGTTAAAATGCATTGCAGTAAATATTGTACCAGTACTTACCAATGTGTATAATTAAAGTTACTCTAATGGTGAAGGGCTCCTGGATAGCCGTGTGGGTAGTGCGTTCAACTTCAATGAAAGCAGTCCCGGGTTTGATTACCCGTGGGAGCCCATGTGCAAAATGACCTCAGTTGTCGAAGCTTTTTTCACAATACTACTACTACTCTAATGGTGAATTCCCCAGTTATTTAAAAACAGCCATGATGATACCTTCATTTGAAAAAGTTATAAAATGCAGTTTCTAAATTATAGACCTATTTTGCTTTTTTCAACATTTTCTAAAATTTTGGAAGAACTATTTAAGAAAAGACAATTAAAATTTTGGATAATAATAGTAAACTTAGCACATACCAATCTGGTTTTTGGTGTGAAATGGGGACTGTATATGCCTTGTAAGTCATTTATCTAATATCTATAAATTAGCAAATTTTAAAGCTCGTAATGTAGGGCTATACATTGACATTAAAAAAGCATTTGATACTTTAGAACACAATATATTATTACATAAAATACAACAGATAGGCATTCCTGGAATTCCATATTGTTGACTTGAGTTACCTATTCCTGCAGTCTTAATGTGTTGAAATTGAGAATAGTCATAGTAAATTTAAAATTATAGATACTGGTGTTCCTCAAGGTTCTTTTCTTGGACCGTTATTGTTTCTTTTGTATGTTAAAGATTTGTGCACCTATAAATTTAACTTTCATTAGACTGATTTTGCTGGTGACATTGCTCTTTGTTATGAAGGGCAAAAATGGAAAGAGTATTGGAGTTAATATACAAGAGGATATAAATGTATGTATTAGAATATGCTAGTGTATCTTGGAATCCCCACCAAAAGAAGCAAGTAAGCTGTATTGAGAAAATTCAGCAGTGGTTCATGAAGTGGATCTGTTTTAGATCAAACTGGCAATACACTAAATAAAAATACCCTGCAGCTTTGTGAGAAACTAAATCTTTCCCTTCTTGAATCTTGGAGAAAGGCAGCTGATGTCCTTTTCTCAGAAAAACTTTTCATAGATGAGATTGACTGTCCTCAGCTAACAAATCTCCTTGGAGTGTCTGTGCCACAATGCAGATTAAGTAGCACACCTGTGTTTCATGAACTCTACAGTAGAGTTAACCTCTACAAGTTTTCACTTATCCTACAAATCACGAGGGAAGCAACTTTGTTCTGTGATTTAATAATGCAGATCTGCAAGAAACTGCAGTATTCAGTACCCTAATTATGTTTTTTGTTATCCTCCCTTTCCACCTCCTTTTTCTCTTTGTCACCCCTTTTCAGATCCTTCTTTAATTTCATTTTATCCCTCTTTTTGTAACTAATATCATACTACTTCTTTGTTTATTTTTGAATTATTTAATTTATTTATATTTAATATAACACAGCTTAGTGGAAATGTATCCTGTGTATGTATGTGTTCAATAAATTATTATTATTACTAAGTAATTGTTTTAATTACAATGGTCTAGAATTAAGTCCAAGGTCTAAGTATATATATATATATATAATTTATTGTATTGTCAATGTATCTTCCCCTGATGATTTAAAATTAGTCTATCACTGTTTGCATTGTTCAACAACTTCATGTGATTGTATCGAAATAGGAATTACCTTTACCCATTCCTTAGCAAGAGTTACAAATATAAGATATTTAGCTGTAACTTTAGACCAGTCTTTAAATGGGGTCATCATATTACCTCCGATACTTTGTATTCAAGAAACTGTATGTCCAAATTTTACTTTTTACATAATAGGTGTACATGATGTTTTCGAGAAGTTTTTTATCATGCTTTATACATAAATGTCATAAAAATTATTTATAGCTACAAAGTTTTGGTTTTTGTCAAACAACGAAATTACAAGTCTTTTCCAAGTTCCACTGGTTTTTTATAAAGTTAGTTATTGTCTTTTCATGTTCTCTTTGTTTTATCTTTATCTTTGAACTGTGAAATTGCTAATTATGTGTTTTCAATTTCTATATTTTTTTTTTCAATGAATACATTTTTCATATGATGGTTGCGTCAATACAGGTTTACCTAGGAGGCAACCTAATGCCTTCAGAAACTTTTCTTTGTAAATGTTTGTGTTTTTTTAAAAATTAAACTAAACTAAATATACAGTAACGGTTCACCCAGGGGCTGAATACCATAATAAGTTATGTCATGTATTTTGGGGGTTGTCCTCAATGGGGATAGTAGTAGAGGATGGTCAAGGACAGGAGTACAAGGACAAAGGACTGGATGCAGAGGCATCTCACAAGGAGAATACTTTGGAGGCACAGCAAAAGTCACTAGGATGCCTCAGGAGACTGTGTCACTTCAGGAGAAAGGATGGACAAATCAACTGGACTATTTCTTTTTGTGAAGATTTATTTGTTACATTATACAATATTGTGAAGCTGCTTTTTATTCAAATACATACTTCATCCTTCAAGATGTGGTTAGTTGAAATCACAACATAGCAGTCAGAGAGGAGTGACCACCTCACAGATGGACTATTACGATATGACATGTAAAAAAGAATACAGAAACATTATCTCAAATGATTTCTTTCATGAATTACATCTTCTGACCATCTCAGTTCTGCTGAGTTCTGCTGTTAGTCCACTAATTATACTGAGAGGTCTTCAAAACAGTTTTATATGCCTAAAGTGCCTACAGACAGAAGACAAAAAAGGTATTGAAAAATCATCCTGAAAAAAACAACAACAGATATGATAAATCTGTACTTCTTTGGCATGGAAAACTTAAAAATGAAGCTCATCCTCATCAAGAGAAAGATAAATTCCTTTTACTTGGTAGTAGTATTGCAATTATGGGGCATCAACTGCTAGGTCATGTAATACCTTGGGCATTAATGAGCAAGAACAATTTGTACTTTTTCCACAAATTATTTTTATTATAAACAATAAAAGACAGTAAAACATACACGACTAGTTTCAGAGATTGATCTCCATCATCAAGTGACCTAGCAAAACTGTTAAGCATAATATAAACAATTAAGACTGGTGGGGAAAAAGGTAAATAGAGAAAGAAGGTGTGGGGGAATGGACAGAGGTGAGTCAGGGGGATGGAACTGGAGGCAGAGCAACATTGTCAGCGGATGATAGAATGCATCGAATTAATGGGGAATGGGAAGGGAATGAGCACCTCTTCCCATCCTAAGGACAGGATTATCGTGGAGAATGATAATCCTGTCCTTAGGACTCCTCATAATCATCCAGCCGATGGATATTCCATCGATGCAGAAAAAAGTATGCAGACAATGAAGAAAAGAATTAAGGATGGTTTGTCAAACCCTTCGCAAGTATATACAGAGGAAGTTCTAAAGTTAGCAGATTCCGTTAAAAGTAGAATACCGCAAGAAGCGCAAGACAAACGGGAACCCCAAAAACCCCTGTGACTTTGGAGGAATTATTCATTGAAGGTAATTATATTTAATTTTTCTTTATAATATTGTAAAAACAGCACCCCTTATGCATGTGATTTATTTTATTCATATTTTCCTTTTTCACATCACAGGAAACTGGACTTTAACGGGTGGCCCTCAAGAAGAGAGATTTCTTCTTGTAGACAATCAGACACTTGCAGCAACTGAAGAGGAGGACAGAATGATCATTTTCTCCACTGACAAGCAGTTAGAAAAACTTGCCAGTGCGTCAGCCTGGTATATGGATGGAAATTTCCCTCTAGTGCCTCCACTGTTCATGCAGCTTTACGTCATTCGTGTGAAGGTATCTGGGGTGTTTGTAACGGCAGCCTATGCAGTTCTGCAGAGGAAAACTGAAAGGATGTATGAAGCAATGCTGCGATACATACTGGAGAAATGCGAAGAGAGAAATTTGTATCCAGATCCATTTTCCATTTATGTGGACTTTGAAAAAGCTTTGATAAACGCCATAAAATCGGTCTTGGGGGAGGACCTTTCAATAAGGGGTTGCTTTTACCACCTAAGCCAGAGTACATATAGAAAAATACAGGAACTAGGCCTACAAAATGAATATCTTAATGATCAGGACTTCAACATGTTTGTAGGGATGATGGATGGACTTGCTTTCCTGCCGCTTGACAGGGTCCCTGATGGTATAACTTTCTTACATAACCATCCTAGTGCAGTGGTATACTCTGACCTCTTGGACTACTTCGATAGCACGTATGAGAATGGCACTTACAGAAGAGTAGGTAATCTAGAGGAAGGCACCCGTTTTCAGAGAATCCCGCCCCTTTCCCACCGGAGACATGGAATGTCCATGAAGCTGTTATTGCAGGTGAGGATAAATCCAACAACAGCACTGAAGGTTAGTTTTCATTGCATTTAAATATATAGTTATTCATTTTTAGACTTTTAAATATGTATTTATATTTATGCCCTTGTAAATAAAACAATAAATAATTTGTTTCAGGTTGGAATAACCGATTCAGCTATCTGGTGGGGATGAAACACCCATCAATTTGGGTGTTAATTAAGAAAATGCAACAGGAATTGGCCGTAGATGACACTAAAATACAGAAAATCAACGTCAGGCCCATTCCTAAACCAAGGATTCGTCCAGCAAATGCCAGGCTACAACAGTTACTGAGGAATATCAGCATTGAATTTTTAATTCTAGAAACTTGGAACAGTTTTTAAGCGCTGTCAGCCATAATAGACAACATGGGTGAAGCTCCCATTCATAGGCAACATTTCCTATAAATTATCAAACCTCCTTCCTAAGAACTTAAGAGTGGGATTTTACAACCCTTCGAACATACAAAGAAAATTATCTTGGGTTAAAGATAAAAGAGAACCTTCTACACTTTCGGGAGTATATGAGTTAAGATGTGACCAGTGTTCAGCTTTGTACAGAGGGCAAACTGGACGCCCCGTGGCTACAAGGGTCCAAGAGCACCTGTTGAGCTTCCGCCTGGGAAATGAAAGTACATCAGCGTTTGCTGCCCATCTCCTTAAGAGTGGTCATCAGAGCTCTTTTTCAGCAAAACTGCTACACCAGAAGGCCAAAGGAAGGAAGTTGGACGCTTTAGAAACAATAGAAATTACTTCAGCTGATAACCTCACTAATGAGTGCACATTTTTAAACCCTTCCCCCTACTCACCCTCCCCTCAAAATTCCTCTCCACTTCTCCTCTCAATACCTTTCCTCCTTCCCCTTCCTAACCATATATATATATATATACACACTTATTGGAAGGTCAGAAGACTGCTTGATTTCTGATGAGAAGATGTAAATCCATCTTGCTTGCTTCCTTATTCGTTGCCTTCCCAGAGTCTGATGAACATGAGCAACTGACTATGACGTTTGTTATGGGTCATAGGATAAATGGACAGGTGTTTGTCTCATTGTTCATCGGAAGTGCAACTGGGAAATTGTGGCGAAAAGTTGATCTTGAGGTCGATATCAATGCAGTAACTGGATAAACTGATTGGTGCCGCTGGATTAGTCAGAGGAAGAATACTGTTGCGTTTTCAACGTTCCACGAATTTTAAAGAAGTAGGAGATTGAAACTTTCAAGAAAGATATCTCAGATAAGGATTTGAAAATTGCTGCCGATAGGAAGGATATCTCATCCAAATTACATCAAAGGAGGAAGAACTTGCTGTCCAACTTCTGTCCTGCAAAAGGACTTGACTTCCGGTTCCGTTTGGCGTGGTCTTCCTGTGAGTTCCCGTTTCATTATCGATTGACTGAGTAAAAATGGGCCCGAAACCACAGAAACATTGTGGAAAATGTAGCAAGAAAATTGAGGAAGTTGCTGGAGCAACTCAGTGCGGCGTCTCTGATGCCAGTGGTAATTATCATTGTGGAAAGTGGTACCATGACGCTTGCGTAGGACAGTCGCCATCACACACACAGATAATGGCGGATTCCGGTGAACCTTGGAGATGCTTCCGGTGCCAAGATAATCAACTCGAAAAACTAAATACAAGTGATATGCTTAGATTATTGATCAAAGAACACCGGAACACTGTGTTAGCAATTAGCACTCTGGAAAATCGTTTATCTCCAATTGAAGGGCTGGTGGCGTTGGTAGCATGTTTATCAGATGAAAATAAAAAGCTCAATGAAATGGTAATATCATTGGAAAAGAAACTTGACCTGGTGAAAGAACAGTGTCTAAAGGTGGAACCAGAGGAGTTAGTGTCAGAGATGAGGGAAAGGGAGAAGAGATCTTCTAATATCATCATTATGGGAGTTAAAGAATCTCCTTCGATGAACGAGGATCGAGCAAAAAATGATGCAGCAGTGGTAGCTAAAATTCTTGGTAATATCCCAGGTGTATCAACTAGTGTGTGAGATTTACGAAACAGGTGACATTCCCTCAGACTACCAAAAGTGTATAATGATACCAATCCCAAAGAAAACATCAGCCAACAGATGTGAACAATACTGCACACTGAGCCTTGTCACACATGCCTCTAAAATACTGTCTATCATTGTACTAAGCCGGATTGAAGATAAGGTTGAAACTCTCCTCAGCGAAGACCAATTTGGATTTAGAAAAGGACGAGGAACCAGAGATGCAGTACTTGCCATTAGAATTATACTAGAAAAAAGATTGAGTAAAGGTAAGAACACCTACATAGCTTTTGTTGATCTTGAAAAAGCTTTTGATAGTGTTGATTGGAAGCAGCTCTTTACCATAATGAAAGAAGCAAAGATAAATTACAAAGATAGAAGAATTATCTGGGGTCTCTATAGAGAAGAAATTGCAGTGCTGAGATTTGGACAATATGAACAGCAGGCCAAAATTAGAAAAGGAGTGAGACAGGGATGTTCATTGTCACCTGCGCTATTTAACTTATACTTACAAAGAGCACTGGACGAGGCAGAGAGCAACTTACTGGAAGCAGGAATTAAGTTCCATGGGCAGAGGATATATAAGCTATGTTTTGCGGACGACTTAGCAGTCTTGGCAGAAAGTGAAGACCAACTACAAGAAGTGCTTAGGGAGATGGAAGTCACGCTGGCTAGATACAATCTAAAGTTAAGCAGGACCAAAACCAAGACACTCGTTGTAAGCAAAACAGGAATATCAGCACATATAACTTTGGGTAATACACAGCTGAACAATGTAGAAGAATTCACGTATTTAGGAAGCAAGATCACCACGGATGCCAGAAGCAAAAGGGAAATAAGCAGTAGAATACAACAGGCAAAAATAGCTTTCAACAAGAAGAGAAAGATATACGTTTCAAAAAACATGAGTATCAAGATTAGGATGAATCTACTCAAAACTTTTGTATGGAGCATAATGCTTTATGGTAGTGAAACTTGGACGATAGGAGCAGCAGAGAAAAAAAGAATTGATGCTTTTGAACTATGGTGCTACCGTAGAATGTTAAAAGTTTCATGGGTAGACCGGGTAACGAATGAGGAGATACTGGAAAGACTGGGAGTGAAAGCAGACCTGTGGAGTATTCTAACTGCAAGGAGAAGTAAATGGGTTGGACATTTACTGAGACAAAATAATGGATTGGTAAAAACAGTTTTAGAGGGCAATGTGGAGGGGAAGAGCGGCAGAGGAAGGCCGAGGTTGAGCTATATTACCCAAGTAATGAAGGACATGGGTTGCAACAGCTATGTTACCTGGAGCTGAAGAGGCTGGCGGAGGACAGACAGAGATGGATGACTGCTGCAAACCAACCCAAGGGTTGATTACTTAGAAGAAGAAGAAGATCAACAGAGGCGTTGAGAGTATTTCGGCTAGGGAATCCCAATGCATCCAAAACTCGGCCATTGAAAGTGTGTTTAAAAAGTAAGGAAGATGTTATAGAAGTTTTCAGGAGCAAAAATGTGTTCATTGAGAAAGGTTTCCGAGTGAAGAACGACATGACGAAAATGGAGCGAGAACATCTTTCCTTATTACAGAAGCAACTTGAAGCCAGAAAGGAGGCAGGAGAAACTGACATTACCATAAGGTATTTGAATGGAGTCCCTAAAATTGTTGATTATCATGTGCGTTCAAAAACTAACTTTGGAACTATACTACCAAAATGTCCGTGGTATGCGGACGAAACTACCTCTGTTACGTTTATCTACTGCATTTGATAGTATAGATGTTATTTGCTTCACTGAAACCTGGCTAAATGATACCATCTGCTCATCTGAGCTTGGTTTGTCTCACAAATACAATATCTTTAGAAGGGATCGCAGTAATCTAACTAGTCCTAAAAGTGATGGAGGAGGTGTGTTGGTTGCGATTGATAAAAAACTGTCGTCATATGAAATAGAGAGTTGTGATGAAATTGAGCAACTTGTAGTTGCATTGAACATAGCAAGTGTAATGGGTATCTTGGTTTGTGCTTACTTTCCTCCCAGCTTAAAGGTTGAAAAATATGAAAAACATTGTCAGGATTTAGAAAAATTGTGGTATTCATATCCTGAAGCATATAATATAGTTTGTGGCAATTACAACCTACCTAATTACAATAGCAACTCATCTCAACTTCAGTTCTCTGAACAGTCAAGAAACTTGTGTGACTTGGTAAATTATTTAGATTCGTAGATATCCCCAGCCTGATTGCCGTCCTCGAAGCACTCAAGGCTGTCGTAGATCCTAAGTAGATCCTGCCAAGTACCACGTAGGTGCAATTTACCTCTGTGGTAGTAAGGCGGACAACTGGAACGACTCTGCAGCAGAGGCAGTCATGGGGAGGTTGGGCACATAACACATCGCGCAATAAGTCCGTAGGATGACATATAGATGGCAACACAAATACAGAATCCTTATGATTTTTAGAAAGTGGCAACCTTCAAACGATACCTGTCAAAATTTCATGACATTCGGACTATTATTTACCAAGTTACAGTGTGAACAATTGAATCAACTTTTGTAAATTGAAAAAAATGGAAAAATCTGAATTTCGTGTGCTCATTAAGCATTGCTTTTTGATGGGAAAAAATACGGTGCAAACTAAACAGTGGCTTGACAAATGTTATCCGGACTCTGCTCCATCGAGGCAAATGGTTGAGAAGTGGTTTGGTGACTTTAAACGTGGTCGTACGAACACCGATGATGCTGAACGTTCCGGTCGCCCAAATTCGGCAGTTACTGAAGAAAACATACAACAAGTCCACAAAATCGTCTTATCCGACCGCAAATTGAAATTGAAGGAGATTGCTGAGGCCGTAAAGATATCTGAAGGCAGTGTGTTTACCATTTTGCATGAACATTTGGGTATGCGGAAGCTTTGTTCGAAATGGGTGCCGCATTTGCTAACACCGGACCAAAAACAACAACGAATCGATGATTCTGAGGCATGTTTGGCCCTATTTAACCGTGATAAAAAGGATTTTTTGCATCGCTACATCACAATGGACGAAACATGGATCCACCACTTCACTCCTGAGTCAAGTCGGCAGTCGGCTGAGTGGACATCAGCCGGTGAAAGCCGCCCAAAGCGCCCAAAGACTCAAACCTCTGCTGGCAAGGTTATGGCCTCCGTATTCTGGGATAGTCATGGTATATTGTTCATAGACTATCTTGAGAAAGGTAAAACAATCAACAGCGAATGTTACATGGCATTATTCGAACGATTGAAGGCTGAAATGGACGCAAAACGACCGCACATGAAGAAGAAAAAAATTCTCTTTCATCAAGACAATGCACCATGTCACAAGTCGATGAAAACGATGGTGAAAATGAATGAATTGCACTTCGAATTGTTGCCCCATCCACCGTACTCGCCAGATTTGGCCCCCAGCGATTATTGGCTGTTCTCGGATCTCAAAAGGATGCTCCAGGGAAAGAGATTTGGATCGAATGATGAGGTCATCGCCGAAACTGAGGCATATTTTGAAGGGAAAGATAAATCGCTCTACAAACATGGTATCGAAAAGTTAGAGAAGCGTTGGACTGACTGTATCGCCTCAAAAGGAAACCATATTGATGAATAAATTCAAATTATGTCAAAATATTGTTGTTTTATTAGCTATCCTACGGACTTATTGAGCGATGTGTTACGTCAACGTGTGTATCAAAAACAGCACACTTGCAAAGTCACCTCACTTCGCACATATATATATATATACAATCGGACAATGGGTGAGAATTCTGCAGCACAGAATTTGATAACTATCTGAAAAGGGAAGGAATAATATAAGAAAGAAGGCTGACTGGAAGCCTCAGCAGAATGATATCACAGAGCAAAAGAATAGAACGCTGGTTGAAATGGCGAGATGCATGATGCTGCATTCCAAAGTGACGTCAAGTTTTTGGGCAGAAGCGGTAAACACCACTAACTATATAAGAAACTGATGTCCTACCAGAAGCTTGGATGGTATCACTCCATATGAGAAGTGGACTGGGCGAAATCCTAACTTAAAACACCTAAGGATATTGCTGTGAAGGTTTCCGCGGTGCTGGTTACATGGGTACTGCAAGTTCTTTTGGGCTTCACCGCGATGCTTTGTCTTCATCTCGACGACAGTTCCATCGACAGCGCTATCCGGAAGCTTCCCAAAAGCAATGCAGACGAAATACGAGAAGACGTTGCATGCATCCTGCGCAGCTCAAGACCACCAAAATCGAACATCACGGCCACAGAAAGGCGTGCCCTTGCGGATATTCTGCGAAACAAAGATATCCTTCTACTACCGGCTGACAAAGGCAATGCAACGGTTGTGATAACAAAAGCTGAATATGAAAAGAAAATTTCTGCAATACTGGAAGAACCGACCTATAGATTGATCGAGAAAGACCCAATGGCAAAAACTGTTAGAAAAACCAAAGAAATTATCAAGAAGTCTTCCATCCCACAAGAAGAACAACGAAAGCTGTTCATGTCTGCTCTGAAGCCACCGAGATTGTATGGCCTACCAAAAACTCATAAACATGGAGTACCATTGAGACCAATAGTGAGTCAAATTGACTCCCCAACATACCGACTAGTGAAATACCTGGCCCGATCCCTGCAACTGTATGTTGGAAAAACACCTTCTTTTGTCAAAAATTCGACTCATTTCATCGAGATTATTAAGAAAGTCACTCTAAGCAAGACCGACATATTAGTCAGCTTTGACGTAGTGTCTTTATTTACGTACGTGCCAATCAAGGAGTCGGTGGACATCATCAAAAATCTCATCTCTTCGGGTATATCCGAGGACGTTCCCGAGCTAGTAGAGTACTGCCTTCGGAACTCGTTTTTCCTGTGTAACGAAAAATACTATGAAAAAACGGAGGGAGCAGCCATGGGTTCACCACTATCCCCGGTAGTTGCCAACCTATTCATGGAGGATTTGGAGAAGAAGGCACTCGAAACATACAAGAAGAAGCCAAGCCTGTGGTTACGATACGTGGATGACACATTCGTCATCTGGCCGCATGGTGAAACTGAACTAAACAAATTCCTTCAACACCTGAACAGACAGCACCATTCGATAAAATTCACAATAGAGACGGAAAAAGGAAATCAACTTCCCTTCCTGGATATATTAGTAAAAAAGAAAGCGGACGGAACGCTCGGCCATTCAGTCTACAGGAAAGAAACCCACACGGACAGATATCTGCACGCCGCCTCGCACCATCACCCATCACAGAAGGCTTCTTTGGTAACGAAACTTGTTCATCGCGCCTATAACATCACGGATGAGGACTCTTTAGAAACGGAGAAGAGACACCTAACAACTGCTCTGCAATGGAACGGCTACAAAGGAGACATGGTGAAAAAAGCCATCTTTAAGGAGGAACAGACAATTTATCTTACTTATTTAAAAGTATGCTTTGCTTTTTAGTCAAAGATGTTTATGGAAATGCTCTCCGAAAATTATAGAGAATTTTTAAATTTCTGCAGAATGTCCCCAATGGGTTTTCATACATTCAAGCTGGACAATAACAGAGTCCATCAGTCGTCGACACTTGTACTATTTTTGGGCCACAAATGCATTGGATTCCAAATCACTGGTTCCCTTTGGTACAGTTCCTGAAAGTCAAACACTTGAGCATTAGTCCTCCTCATTTTTCAATTTAAAATAGAATAGAAAGGGTATAGGTAAATCAACTACACCACAACTGTGTATATAATGGGACACACCCACCATGGGGACAAGGAAAAGGCCTCTCACAGGGCCACCAAAATTCCCACATTGGTTGCCCTAGGAACTTAGGAAAGTTCTCAGGCGATAAATGAGCTAAATGGTCGTAAACAAGCTCTACAATGCCATAGACTTGCACCAAAAAAACCACTCCCTGAGAGCTCCCTACAAGACAAGGTAAGACACAAGGCAAGATGAAAAGCAAATTTGTAAACGGGTCTCTTGCACCTAACTGTGTGTGCCATTTATCGCAAACCCACACACACAGACATGTATATTCCCAATGACTCAAACCACCACATTTCACACAAACTTGCCCCTTTTCACATGATGATACATAGACTCTTAAACATTCCCATGAACAAAAAAGACTTCAAAAATGAATTACAACATATTGAACACATTGCCAGACAAAATGGTTTTGAACCCACAATAGTACACAATATCTTAAAGAAACACTCCCAAAAACTCAAATTAAAGCAAAACACCACATTAGAAAACAACAATGAGAAGACAAAAAAATTTATGAAATTACCTTTCGCACCAGGCCTCACTAACAAACTACAACGTACACTTGCAAAACACGAAGTACAAACAGTATTTGTCAATACAAACAGCCTCCAAAACTTACTAAAACACCCCAAAGACACAATTCCACCCATACACAAATCCGGCATTTACAAAATAACATGTAAAGGCTGTAATAATACGTATGTTGGCCAGACAAAAAGGAAAATTGAAACAAGATTCAAAGAACATATCGCACATTTTAGAAACAATAGATTAAACAAATCCAGCGTCGCACTACACATACAAGAATGCAACCACCCAATACATTTAAACGATTTAACTTTGCTTAAAACCGTTACCAACGACTCAAAGTTTGACGCTTACGAAAGCATCTTCATTCGTAAACAACCCAAAACAATGAATAGTGACCGCGGCCCAATCCCCTCCTCCCCATTGTTCTCACTAATCACCCACGCCACACAAAAACCACCCCCTCCACCCACAACTCTAGGTATAAATACCGAAACACACCACACAACATTCAGTCCTGACTCTGCTACTGAAGATGGAACCATGGGTTCCGAAATACTAGTATCTAGTGCCTAGTGCTGCAGATACCGGTGCTTCCCCTGCGACAGTGGACTCCCCCCTTTGGCAGCAGTGGAACCACCCCGAGGTAAGTGTTCATTTTTATTTACCTTGGTGAATTACGGCTTTTGGAGTATTTTTAATGTGAATCAACCCTAGTTTTGTCCGAGATGCTACAACACCACCTAAAACAACGATCAGTGTACAAAGTGCATGTTTCATGCCACAGTGATTGAAGAAAGTTCCAGAAAACCACATTTTATTGTAAATCTGTCCCTATGGACCTAGTTTTATAAGATACTGCATTTCTACATACTGAACGAGGTCCATGAGATCACTTCATTGGCACCAGGTGTCTGGGTTGCTAGGTTGGATCTACTAGATGCCTTCTTCCAAATTTGCATCAACCCACAACACCAACAATTTTATGGGATCGTAACGGACCCATCCTCCTATGACAAGAACCAGCTTCCAATGGGACATACAAGATTTGGGGTCACAGAGATGAGAGCATCGCTGGGAGAAGTGTGTAGAGTTACAAGGAGACTATGTTGAAAAATAAAAAAAAATTCAGAAAAAGTCTTTTCAAAGAAAAGAAAACTTTTCAAAAGAAAACTTTTCACACCACCCTCATACACTGACACCCACAATTCAATGGTTTGCATGTTCCATGGTAAAAAAGATAAGACAGTTGTTCCAAGTTAATTTCTCATCGGGACAACTGGCTGCTCTTTCATCCAGAATTGTTGGCCAACAGAGGAAAGCAAATTTATGAGTTCCTCACTCAGGACTTGGGAGTCACCTTAGCTTTAGACTTGCGCAAACACAAGGCTTAATGTATTTAGGAGTGCTAATTTGCAAACAGAGGACAAACTCTTCAGTTGACACTTGGCACTTTGTCCCAGCTTCACTACATTCTTTCCATGATACTAAAATAAAGGGAATGTCATGAGTGGCCTGGTGCTTCATCCCTGGGTGCTTGTATCTTGCTGACCATCCTCCCAGGACTATCCCATTATGATATGCATGTCTGGTCAGCAACGATATGGCAACCAGAATGTATATATAGTGGGATGCGAGAAGGACATGTCAGTCTGATACAAAGTGCGCTCAGGGGAGAGGCCCAGATCATCATCATCATATAAAATGTTTATGAACATGCATAACTTGGACTAAATATCAATAATTGTTTTAAGTGGGATTCTTACATCCATTTCATATGTAAGAGGGTACTGTTCAAATTTTATTACTTGCACAGCAAGTTACCAGCAAAATATTTGGTGATGGCTTACTTTGCTCTATTTGAATCTCATTTGAGATATATAATAAATGGCCGCGGCAGTGCTTCCAATTACCAATAATTGAGAGAGTTAAAAAAATTCAAATGTTTCGAAACTGATGGCTAGTTGTAACGACATATCTAAACACATAATCTGTAAGTATGTTATACAAATCCTTAAATATTATGCCACCAGAATATATTTACCATCAACCTTTGTTAAATAAATTTTTATTGTATTCTACCAAACAAAAATTACAGGATAAGAAATGATTTCTTTATTGTTCCAAAATTTCACAAAATGCATGGTAAACATATATTGGATTTTATTGTGCCATATTTGTGGAACATGTACAAAAATATGAACTGCACTGTTTATCTAAATCTTGTTTTAACCACAAACTTCTAATTAGATAGACAATGACTTAATGCATATCTTTTGGTGACTTTCTTTTATTTTCATTTCTCTTAATAGAAATTGTGATCCTTTTTTGCTTTTCTTACTTAAATATCTCGTTTCATTTATATTTTTCACTTATTTTGGCTTTATATTATTGCTTTCACGAAGAAGTACTTTTGTTAAGTATATATGTATGATGAAATTATGCACTTCATACAGTCAGTCAGCTCTTTCTTTGTAGCAAATGCAAAACAATTCTAGACTAGATAGAATAGGAGTAAAAGTGAACTTGGCATATCTTAAGTGAAATCATTGGAATAATGATACAGCATTAAATCATTACTATAGGTTTTCCTTCGTTTGGTTATATTTTAATACTTGCTTTTCAAAATATAGATTTGTAGGATTGATAAAGAAAATAACGAAATACTACAGTTTCATAAGCATTCCTTTGTGACAAAGGTGTTACATTCCCACTTATGAATAATACCCATCATTGGGCTTGAAAAATATGTAAATTTTCAAAAATTGTTTTAATAGTTAAAATTTACCTCAAGCTGAATCGTTACCAACCAGCTGTTGAATAAATCTTCATCCTTGACACTTCAACTGAAATTACACCAGTGGGTTTAAATCATGGACTGTAAAAATCATGGCTTGTCATTCATTATAAGAAATAAGTGAAATTCTGTTTATGAAGACTAAAGATTGAAGATGAAGATCATCTTCGCCTGTTCCTCACTACAGTCCATTCACTATCTAGTTCCATTGTCTGAGAGTCACACTCAGAATTGTTCACTTGAGTAACTGCACTCTCACCACCTTCCTCCATGGATACTCCCTGCAGAGAAAATAACAATACTAAATGAAGCTGTAATTAATAAAAGTGACCCCTCTTCAGGTCGTATATTCTGCCTTAAATTCATATCCCAAGATGCACAAAGTCATGCACAATCTGACTGAGTCTCAGATCCTAAGAAACCGTAGTATAGGTGTTTTAATTGCTGGATTGCCCATCTTCTTCCTAGAACATGCAAATTAGAAGGCAAACACACCTCTCATATATCTCAGTGGCAACTGTAGCTCTTTTTCACCTCTTACAATATATCTTGTTCAATTTGCTAGATTAATGGAAGAGGCCCTACAGCTCTATACACAAATCTGCAAATTTTTTTGAGGAAAAATGTAATATAACTCACTTCCATCGGAGATAACAATTCCCAAAGCCTGATGATTTCACAAAAATATCTAAAAAAATGTCTCATTGACAATATGATTTCAGTTGCACATTCAATTCACTTACAATTATGTCATTACTATATTTTACTTAATTTTTAGCCTTATTGTGACTTATGTAATTGTAACTTTTCTGTATTTATAAATCTTGGTTGCATCCATATGGTATCTGATCCCATGTGTCTTTTTTTCTGGTTTTGATATTTTTAAACTCTTATAATGTTTGTGAGTAGATTCTTAGATAGCAGACTTTTTCCTTTTAAAAATTTGGCTACCACAGTCTATCATGCAGTATAGTCTAATTTCTTGTATTTAATGAATAGAAGTTTTCTCAAGTTTTTGGTAATGTGCAAGCAGTAGCGCAGAATATTTGTTCTACTTGCTAAGTGTTCTCATATAGTAGATTTGGTATTGGACCTGAAAGTCGCTTGGAGAACCTTTATCTCTTAGTTCATTGACCGCCGAGTTCCTTTTTTCTCCTTCTATTACTTGAGGATTCAATATTGGAGATACTGACTAGGAAGGATTAAGAGAGAAATACAGATTTGAAAGAGAATGCAACTCTGTCACAGTTTTTAATTTTAATTAATGAAAAAGTAATAACTTTTGCCCATTCCACTTTTGTTACTTTTCCATTTCTTCAAGTTATGGGGTATTGAAGCAATTGATAATAAGCCTTCCATTTCTGGGGCTGCAAGGAAACAGAAGTCTTTGAATATCTCCAATGGATCAGATGATACATCAGATGGAGAGGAGGAAAAGAGAACTGAAAGAAGATTTCTTCACAAAGTATGGATTATATATGATATCTAGACTTCCAAAAGTAAATAAGGACAGAATAATCAAGATATTTCCCAAGTATCATATGGGAATCGATCGAAAACACCGAAAGACCAAACAACTTCAACCGTGAGGAAGGTTATCCTCTGTCCATCATGCGGAAACGTCTTCTGCTCATAAATAAAGAGTCTAAGCCCCAAAGTAAAAGCACACTAACAGACCTTGAGAGAAAAGGAAAGGGGGAAGAGTATCAGTAGTAGCTATTTGTGAAATAACACCACTTCTGCCTGAAGAAGCCAACAACAAGGTTGGTGAAACATTGTTTTTTAGTTCTTTAAGATGCTGTGAATCCCACAAAGATCTTTTTATCAATGGAACATAAACATAACAAAAATCTCAAAGCAAAGGATAGAGTAATTTTAAGATCCATTGCGAGTACAATAAACTCCCTCACAATTTAGCAAAGTTTCCCCCACTACAGTCCTCCCTTAATGAGGACTACAAATACCATCAAAAACGTTTTTCAAAAAACCTTTCTGAACTCTACCTGGATCCCAATGATATAATGGTGAGTTTTGATGTTGTCTTATTATTCACCATATTTTGAAAAAGGCATTTTGGACCTATTTCAACATTTGCTGACCTCTACTCCCACATTTTAATTAGCATATTGCCGATGGGCTCACCACTTTCCCCACCATGGCAAATCTATACATTTTGGGAAACTTTGGGGAATGGTATTATCACAATTTCTTTGTGATATCCCATTCCTCGAAGGTAGTAATCCCACAGATCTGACATGGCCCTTAAAAGGGCATAAAAGTTTACAGGATGGCAAGGATAGATGACAAGAGAAAGGAACCTGAACCAATTCCATCAGCATGCAATCTGTATGTCTCTATAGTTTCCAGGATGATATCTAGGATTCTGAAATACACAACAAACAAATGTGGAAATTTGATGCTTAAGGAATGCTTAATGTATGTTGAAGATGACTTGGGCTTGAGGAGACTGACGATATATCAAATTCCCTAGGAAAGTGGATCCTCATAAATCGGAAAAGCTGCCTGCACAATCACCACCTGGGCATATGAAACATGAATGAATGCACCAAAGTATCAGCAATAGATAGGAACATTGCATAGAGTAAAATAATAAGATCAACTTTGAGGGACTAAACACCAACACAGCCACCTAAAGGGTCACTGGGATTAGGTTACAAAAGAGGTCACTGAAATACATCTAACAAGATACTATTTCAACAAAGATGAAGGCTACATACTAAGCAAAATCTACCTTGTAAGAGATAATTGCCAAATAATTTTACTATAAGGAGGAAGGAACTTCAGCCCTGAGGAAGATGATAGAGATAGTCATTGAAATGCTGATAACCGAAATTTCAGCAGAACTTAGCTAAGTGGAAACCCAAAAATCACTTATATGAAAGTATGAATTGGTTTTCCTGTGATTCATAACCAAAAATCCACTTCTTTAATTCTTCTTCCTCCAGACATAAGGCTGATATTACTACAAGTTCCTGAATTAACACTTTCTTCCAAATCATCACATCCACTGAATTCGTAACTTAGATCCCAGAATAGACATTTTTTTACCATTACACAATGGTCTATTCAGCAGGACAGTTTCTGAAAAGCTTGCAGAAAGATAAAGGCACAAGAAATGTACCATTTTTCTACAAATGCCTCTAACAAAGAAAATTTCACTCCAAGCTTATTGGAAAAGAAATGTTTTGTTGAATAACCCCATTTTGGTTCATTTAGATGAACTAATATCAAGAGATAAATATATATAAAACAATAATTTTGACATGCACGTAAGGAATGTGATGTTGGACTCTGCCTAACTCCATGTTTTGGAGTGTAACACACCAAAAAACCTATTGATTATTTTTCATCAAATTTACTGTTGTAGGATATACATTAAACGATTGCTGCAGTAGTGGATGTGAGCCTCAGGAGCAGAGTTTCTTCTGCATGGTTGCATAAGGAAGGGTCAGAAACCCAACACAAAAGGGACAGGAAACATAGGGAAAGAAACATACAAGGTTTTGAGGAACCTTAGTGAACCAGGAGAGCCAGCTTACATGAGATATGAAGATTTGCAGGCCATGTCAAAAGAGAACTTAGCAACAAAATGCTCTGTAATCACTGAGCAACACAAATTTAATCAGTGTCTACAATGCAAAGGGGTGTCTGTTTTGGGTTCGTGTAAATGATCTTGTTACTGCAATTTCAGTACTTTTCTTGATCAAGCCTAACACAATCAGTTGGATTTGGGCTTTACATACACACTGATGTAGTACAAGCTTTGCAAATCAAGGATCGGATATTACAGTTAAAAAAAAAGCAGTGGATATGGGAAAGATATAGGATACAGTAAAAGGGAATCAAAACCCTGTAGCAGAGTTGAGGGAGGCAGTGCTAGCCATGTGTTCAGCAAGGCCAATGAACCAGAAGTCTTTCGCACCCAATCCAAGACAATCAGAAGGGACACCGAGTATATACAAGATCCATTATAACTTTTTGTGCTGTGAGGGATATCAAAGCTGCAATTGCAGGTTTAGGAACTACAGCTGGAGTATTTGCTAGCAGGTGGGTCACCTTAAGACAGTTTTTAGAGGGAAACCTCTGAAAAACCAAAGATAGAGAGTCTACCACCAGTATATTGAATGAAAAAAGAGGTGGAGGAGTTTGATGTTACATTTGTCTCATGTCTCATTCATTTAGATGACTGGTTGATATTCTTTAATACTCTAACATCTATGCACATGGAGTCAATTGTAAATTTTACGGAAAATGTTAGGTTTTTAGTTACATCACAACAAATGTATTGTTCAACCAGTCTGTGTTTACCTTGGAGTTATTATTAATTCCTATGTTATGTTTGTAAAATTGCAAGACGATCATCAAAATTAAAGAGAATCTAGATAAATACTATGGGGACTCCATGTTGATTATTAGGATATGTTGTCATCTAATAATGTATATGTGTATGTACGCCATTATGTTGTTCTTTTGTTTTTTACGCTACTTCCGGTTTTACCCTTGTACATGTAGTTCAGTTCCTGCATGATCATTAAAGAGTCATAACGTGTTTTCTGTATCCAGAGTTTTACTCACGCATCGCTGTATAATCTCAACAGGTTATGGGCCCAGACGAAACTGACTTTACGAAAATGGCTGGAGCACATGGTAATGGGTCGACGAACTCTTCGCTGCCGGCTATCTGTAAACTTGAGGGTAGGGAAAATTATTGTGACTGGAAGTTTGCCATGAGAATGTACCTGATACATGAAGACCTTTGGTCGTGTATTGAGGGGTACGACGAGGCGGATACAACTTCACAACATGTGCGGGAACGGAAGGATCAGAAGGCCCTGGCAAAAATTTGTCTGATGGTTAAGCCTGCTGTGTATTCCCATGTTAGATCGGCAAATACAGCATTAGAGGCTTGGCAGAATCTCGCAATAGCTTTCGAAGATAAGGGGTTGAATCGCCGCTTGCGATTGCTACGATCCTTGTGCTCCATCAAATTAGAGAAATTTGCGACGATGGAGGATTACGTGAATGAAGTAATGAGTCTTTCCCAGAAATTAGCTGCCGTGGACAAACCCGTGGATGACGAATTTCTCGGAGCGATCATGTTACAGGGGCTGCCAGATGACTACGAGCCCATGGTGATGGCTTTGGAAAGTTTGGGGGCAACCATTTCCAGCGATTTCGTTAAGTTGAAATTGTTACAGGATGATAAGTGGGGTGCTGGAAGAGACAAAACGGAGTCTGCCCTTTTCGCGAAAGGGAGGAAGGCGAATCCGAAGACCGTACGCTGCTGGAATTGTGGAGAATCGGGGCATATAAAGCCCAAATGTCCGAAGAAAAATTCTTCTGTAGCAGCAGCACGATCGAAGCCGGGTATGCAGAGCATCGATAGGAAATCCAGAGATAGGGCTTTTTTCGTCGCTCTTGGGATTTCTACTGGATCCAATGACTGGTTTGTAGATTCAGGCGCCACAACGCATATGACATCGAGAAAGGACTGGTTGGTTAATTATTGCACAAAACCTGGATTGCAAGTGACTGTTGCGAATGATGAAAAGCTCACTGCTGAAGGTATTGGTGATGTAACATTGAGGTTTGATGGTGATAATGTCGTCACAACGGTTCCCAATGTTATATATGTACCTAATTTAAGAGTGAACTTATTATCTGTAGGCATGTTAATATCTAAAGGGTATGTTGTTGTATTTGATTGTAATGGGTGCAAAATTTTTAATCAAGAGGATGTCAATGTTGAGGGAGAGACAAATATGATTGCCTCAAATGCTGGTGGGATGTTTCGCTTGAATGTTGCAGAAGAGTGTGCAAATATTGCTTCTAATAGACACTCTTACAAGTTGTGGCACAAAAGATTGGGTCATTTAAGCAAATTCAAAATGAATGAGCTTAGGAATGGATTGGCTACAGGTATTTCTTTTGTTGATGAGAGTGATGATGATTGTAAATCATGTATATTGGGGAAGCATTGTAGAGCCACATTTAAAAGTTCTGGTCATAAATCCTCATCAAGACTTAGTCTTGTTCACTCTGATTTGTGTGGACCATACAGGTGCCTTCATGGAGTGGGGCTAAGTATATGTTAACTTTTGTGGATGATTGCACTCGTAAAATTTTTGTGTATTTTATAAAGAGAAATGATGAGGTTTTTATGTACTTTGAAGAGTTTAAAGCTTTGGTGGAGAATGAGACTGACTTGAAAATCAAGTGTATTCGTACAGACAAATGGGGGAGAGTATGTAAATCAGAGATTTACTAATTTTCACAAGTTGCATGGAATTAGGCATCAGCTAACCATCCCATATGCTCCAGAACAGAATGGTGTTGCAGAGAGAGTCAACAGGACTGTAATGGAGAGAGTAAGGTGCATGATGGAGGAAGCTGGTTGCAATAAGAGAATGTAGGCTGAAGCAGCTAACACTGCTGTCTATTTGATTAATAGGTCTCCTCATAGTGCCCTGGTAAATACTGTTCCTGAGGAAAAATGGACAGGTAAGAAAGTGGATTTGTCTCACTTGAGGGTTTTTGGCTGTGAAGCATATGTCCATATACCTGATGAAAAAAGAAGAAAATTGGATGCAAAGAGCAAAAGATTTATCTTTGTTGGCTACTGTGAGTCATCAAAGGGGTAAAGACTCTTTGATCCTGATAATCCAAGCAGGATATGTAGGGCAAGGGATGTTATTCATTTGGAGGATGACTTCAATGCCAGTGTGGAGAGGGTTGTGCCTGTGGATTCAGGATTTCATATTCCTTTAACTGAGCAGGTTTCAAATGATGAGTCTTGATGGAGTTAGTCAAGATGGCTGTCCACCAATAGATATTGAAGGACTTCCGCATGAGGAAGAACTGACAGAGCCGAGATACCCATTGAGGGAGAGGCAACCAAAGAAATTTCCTGATTTTGTGTTGTACCACACAGCATGTGAAGCCTTGGAACCAAGGACAGTTCAGGAAGCACTCTCAGGCAAGGAAAGTGCAAAGTGGAAAAAGGCCATGGATAATGAAATGAAATCATTTAAGGAAAATGAGGTCTGGGTTTTAGTAAGTAGACCCAAGAATAGAGAAGTAGTTAACTGTGGATGGGTTTTCAAACTAAAACGGGATACTCAGGGAAATGTTCTTTGCTATAAAGCGCGATTGGTGGCTAAAGGCTATAATCAAGAGTTTGGAATAGATTATGATGAGACTTTTTCACCTGTTGTCAGACGATCTACCATAAGATTGCTTTTGGCAATGTCCTTGGAATTTGACCTCGAAATACATCATTTAGATGTGAGTTCAGCCTTTTTACATGGTGAATTGAAGGAGGAAATTTACATGCATCAGCCAGAGGGTTATGTAGTTGAGGGCAATGAGGACAAGGTTTGCCATCTCAGAAAAGCTGTTTATGGGTTAAAACAGGCATCCAGAACTTGGAACGAGAAGGTTCATAATTCTTTACTTGACTTAGGCTATAAGAAATCACTGTTTGAGGCTTGTGTATATTTTAAATTTAATGATAATTTAATTGTAGTTATAGCTGTTTATGTTGATGATTTCTTTGTGTTTTTTAATGATTTTGTTGAAGTAAGTAAACTGAAGAAGGAATTGAAACTTCAGTTCAAGATAAAAGATCTTGGTGACATTGAACAATGTCTGGGCATGAGAATTGTGAGGGACAGAGCAAAAGGTGAGATAAGGTTAGATCAGAAGCAGTATATTGTTGAAGTTTTGGAAAAATTTGGAATGGTTAATTCCAAGATTGCTTGTACTCCATTGGAAGCAAATTTAAAATTAGAAACTTGTGCTACTGATTGTAAAAAGGATGTACCCTTTCAAAGATTGGTTGGATCTCTGTTGTATCTTTCTGTCTGTTCAAGGCCAGACATTGCATATGCTGCTAATTACCTGAGTCAGTTCAATATAGATCATGGCAATGAACATTGGGAACATGCCAAAAGGGTATTAAGGTATTTAAAAGGTACCATTGATGTTGGGCTTGCATTCTCCAAAGGTAATAGAAATTTAGTTGGGTATGTTGATGCAGATTGGGCAAGCAATGTGA
The DNA here is from genome assembly GCA_036926295.1 of Pachydiplax longipennis. NCBI lineage: Eukaryota > Metazoa > Arthropoda > Insecta > Odonata > Libellulidae > Pachydiplax > Pachydiplax longipennis. Next base: position 12,445,568 of record JAVFKF010000008.1, on the reverse strand, counting down.
AGGATAGGAAATCCTACACTGGTTATGTATTCAAACTTGCAAATTCTTGTATCTCATGGGAGTGTAGGAAACAGCGAACGGAGGCATTGTCCAGTACTGAAGCAGAATACATGAGTGTCAGTGATGCTGCAAAGGAGGCTATTTACCTGAAGGGTATTCTTGGTGAAATATTTGGTGAAGAGGGAGCGATTGATATTTGCAATGATAGTCAGAGCGCTCAAAAGATTGCTTGTAATCCAGTGTTTCACAATAGGACAAAGCACATTGATGTGAGATACCATTTTATCAGGGAAGCAATATCTGATGGTCATGTTAATTTAGTGTTTGTGCCATCTGAACAGATGATTGCTGATATTTTCACTAAAGGGCTTCATGGGCCAAAATATAAGTTCTGTGTGAATGGGTTGGGCATGAAGTGATAATGAGTGTGGTTACTCTGAACATTATTAGTTGAAGGGAGAGTGTTGATTATTAGGATATGTTGTCATCTAATAATGTATATGTGTATGTACGCCATTATGTTGTTCTTTTGTTTTTTACGCTACTTCCGGTTTTACCCTTGTACATGTAGTTCAGTTCCTGCATGATCATTAAAGAGTCATAACGTGTTTTCTGTATCCAGAGTTTTACTCACGCATCGCTGTATAATCTCAACACTCCGCACCATTGTTTTCAATGGTAAAAAAGTGGTTAACTGAATTTCTTTGTAATTGCACAATCAGGAGTGATGCCAGATGTTCTGGATGCTCAATTAAGGTCTCTACATCAGTGACAATGAAAAAATCCATGATATGGTGCTTGCGAATCAGAGATTGAAAGCAGACAGAATTGTAGAGACCATAGGCATATCATATCATTCAGTTGTTTCAATTTTGACTGAATGTTTGGGTATCAGAAAGCTATCCTCAAGATGAGTGCCACACTTACTCTCAGTTGATCACGAAAGGTGGGTGTGACGTCACAAGAGTCTGCATTGTACAGGAGAAATCTAGATGAGTTTTTATGTCATTTCATAGTTGTAGAAGGAACATAGAGACCAAGACAACACACCAGAGACCAAGCAGCAGTCGCCACAGTTGATTCTCGTGGCAAATCAGTGCCGAAGATGTCCAAGGTCTGTCTGTCAGCCAACAAAGTCATGGTGACAATACTCTGGGATGCATGTGGCATAATGCAGATTGATTACCTCCAGGGAAGAAGAATAAATGGAGAATATTATACAAACTTATTGGACTGGTTCAATCGAGAATAAAAGGAAAAATGACCACATTTGGCCAAAAAGAAGAGCTTTTCCTCAAGGACTACGCAAAGGTCCACCTGTGCACAGCCACTATTGGAAAATTAAATGATTAGAAGTACCAACTTCTATCATGTCCAACATATTCTTCAGGTTAAGCTTCCAGCGACAATTTACTGTTTCTAAATATAAAGAAATGGCTCAATAGGATGAGATTTGGCTTAAATTATGAAATCATCACTAAAATGATGCATATTTAGAGGTCCTCCACAAGTCCTATTACTTGGAAGGGATAAAGAAATAGGAGAAACATTGGGCAAAGTTTATAGAGCTAAAAAGAGATAATATTGAAAAAGGTTGTTTGTTGAATAACCTGTTTCAATTAAAAAGCCATGGACTTATTGACCCACCCTCGTACTCTTATAGGATATTTTCCTAATTTTACATTCTTTTTTTCTCTTTTTTTATAATATTCTTCCCCTTAGGGAATACCCAATATTGATTTTTAACAAGTCAGTGGTTACTTCAGTGCATTTTAATTTTTGTGTAGGGGAGAGAGGATTTTTATATTGTTTACATAAATGGTAAGTACCACCATTTAGGAAGCTATATAATTTCTCTCTTATTTTGCTATCCCATAACAATAAATGGGGAAAGCCAACAGCTTGGCAGTTAGGATCCTGTACTTACAGCATGCAGTCTGGTTACCACACTAAATGAATAAAAATTATAAATAATAAACTAAGCAAAATATTGCTATTCAAATAATGTGAAAAGTAGGAATTCTGAAAGACTACTTTGGAAAATAAATTTTATGCATTACTTAACAATTCACAGTTATGGTTTCATATATACCCTGTTATTGTATTCCTGGCTACCAGTCTTAAACTTCTATTAAGAAACTATATTTTACTGCTCACAAGTTTGCATATTTACTCAATTATTAATGGTTTGAGAGAAACATCAGATAGTATCACTAATCCTTATCCAAATGAATTTCCACATAGATCATTCATCTAAAGTTAGTATGCTTCAGAAGACATCAATAATTGTAAACATACCACTTCATCATTTTGTATGGGTATACTGCGGTTAGAGGAGTAGATTTTCTTCACAATTCCAAGCTCAGCATCAACTTTATCTTTCTCTCCAGATTTGTATTTTGAGAAGTATTCACAAAGCGCGCTTCCAACTTCTTCTGGAGAATTATCCTCACAAAGAGTCTGAAAGTTGTCATCCATCATTTGGTGTAAAGTATCAGCAACTTCATTTGAGTCTACATCATCTGAAATAAAAATTTAATGATCAATTCAGGGGCTTAAGAATAAATTATTAATATATCATAATTTAGATGATTAGGATATCTTTGAATTGGGGTGATTTGACAGAGCATTTCCACATTCTTACACATTATGACCTACATTATTTTATCATAATAATGGAGTGGTCAATTAAATGATACTGGCTACACAGTCATAATAACAGAACTAATTCTTCTGAAATGCTGGGCAACTTAAAAGTTCTGCTTTATAAGATACACGAGCTGAGGCACCCGTTGATTCTCAACGGAGATATATAAATTAGCAGTAGATAATATATTAGGTAATAACTTGTGCAGAGGAAAAAGAATAACTTGTGCAGAGGAGAATCTAACATCTCTCACTTAGCTTGGATCAATGAAAATCTTATCCTAAATGAAAATGTTTTATATTTTCTAACTTCTTATCATTCGAATGCAAATCTAGAATCCACGATAAGAAAAGGATTCGTCTTAGATTTTCTTTCTTTAGGAGTTTCCTCAACTGTGTAAGGTGATTATCCCTTGGGATTTTTCCTGGGTGCACGTCGTCTCATGTAATAATTACCCATTTCCTTAAGTTTCCTTTAAATTTACTTATTAAGATAGTATTGCTTAGCTTCATATTGAATCCTATACGGGAGAAAATTTTGATGGAGACAATACTACTTGCGGTTTGCTCACATATACAAAAGATCGCCCGTGTAAAAAATGAGGCGTTTGATTAAGTTATCATTTACCCGAAATACTAATGTAATACACGGTATTAGACGATAAGGGAAGTGGAGTCATGGTTCAAGCACCCACTACCATTCGCCGAGAGGCTACACGCAATATACATTAATCAAAGTTTTTCCAGAGTAAATTACACGTAGTAGCTTGATTATTTTCAAATAGAGTTGGCAAATTCGAGGTGATAAAGAAACTTTCCTTAAATGATCATACGTTGACTCCTGTGAATCAACACTGCAAATAGTTCGTAAATGCAAATGCTGAAATTTGAGAATACTGCCTGCTATGAACATATAATATCATTCATTTTTAATAATTACTTCATATGAACCTAAATTCACCGCATATTCTTACGGAAAAACGCAATACGCAATCGGTTTCAACAATCGCATTCGTCGTCAAGGGGACTCGTTGTTTATAGCCTCAAAATTTCACGAAATTTCCGTTTATTTTAACCGAATTCTCGCCATTTCGACTCGATAATGATATTTCGCGACCAAAATAAGAATCTTTATTCATTTCTCTTTCTTTTGCTGCTTATCTCGATTTCGTAAGTCCATTATTTCAAATTTAATTTTGCAAAAGAAATGTAGCATGTAACCGATAAAACTGAGGTTCACGTGCATTTCTTATGAGAACGGTTTTTCTTGTCTGGGTTCGAACTGGGGACCTTCAGGTAAGGAAAAGTAGCCTATTATCTGCGCAGGGAGTACATTTAAAAATCCTGAGAGTTTGAAAATTGTGCCATTTATGGTTCTCGAGTTTTAGGCGAACATACATATACACACATACACACACAACCTTATTTTATTATATTAGATAAGTAAAGAATTATACAATCAGACTGACACTCATAACATCAATGGATACTTTACTATATTTTTGACCCCCATAATCATTTAAAGCTCTCTCTTGCAATATTAGAAAAACGAATGGTTTTCAAATAAATTTGAATCAGAGAAAAATAATACGGCTGACTACCGTGAGGTCTATAATTGTGCAGGTAGACCAGAGAAAGATTCTATGGGGAGCTTCTTAGGAAAGTGGCGATATTTCAAAATTTCCAAAGTCTAATTAATAAAAATACCACTAGAGACAACACTTAAGCACCCTAGAATTGATTGAGAAGGAAACTTAAAAATAAACTATAAGTAATAAGCCCACTGAGAATTATTTTAATCGAAAAATTCAGCATAGGCATTTTGTGAACTTTTATCAGTTATTCATAAAACCAAAACACAAATGAAAACAAGCACCAGTTGATACTTCCAAACAAGAGCGACCAAATTACCATAGTGCAGCTTCTACTCAGTTGCCGGCGGCAATTCTGTTACTACTAGCTGGGTAGAACCGACCTACACTTTTCATAACTTCCAGTGATAACTGATCGAAGAATACCAGTACTAAGCATAATTCAATTCGCCATATAGGCGAGAGGAAAATACTAATCAGATTAGATCACAGAGCAGAAAATACTACATAGCATACTCATGATGGGACGGAAACATACGTTGAGGTTTTTATGTTGTTAAAAAAGACCGAATATATTGAACTTCCTTGGATAATAAAAACCCTTAAATACAAAATACGTTTATTCACAAATCAATTTCTGAGCGGTCGACGATGAAAAGATTAACTTCGAATATCTAGGCAGGATTTGGCATACTACTAAAGAATAGCGAGCTATTGTAATCGTGTTAAAATATACCTTGGCATAGAGTTGCAATATAATGGAAGAGAGTAAATTTTTATCGATTCAAGGAGCTGGTACAGAAAAGGGGGTCAATAAAAAGCACATGCACCTTAAGACAGATACCTATGGCCACCTTAGTTCAAACTTGAAAAACTGGTCTACGGAATGCGGCAAAGCTTCATGCAATTTCTAACCTGTTAGTAGCCGCACATCACCAAATAAATTTAATGTTTTAATTTAATTAATCAAATGCATATTCACCGTATTCGCAAATTAAACTAGTGATATTTTCTATCATGTTCGCCACCTTCTCACGTCCTCGTTGTCCTCCAGAATCGTTCGCAATAGCAAGCTATTGAATAAAACATAACAAACTCAGTATATTATTCAATGAATGAAAATAAAAGGTAAATAATGAAGGTAAGACAAACACGAAATTTACCTGCAAACCCGTCCAAGAATTGAAGACGGATTCCACAACTCTTGAAAATGCTTGCGAGAAATTTTGATCAGCCATACCGTAAAATTTAATTTACCCACATTTGCAGTTAATGAAGCACAGCCATTGAATATTAACTTTCAGTAAGAATATCAAAATATTCACGGAACTTCCATACTTCCTCCAATTCAGACCATTCGGACCGGATGCTGACTCAAAGAGAGCAAATGAAAAACGCATTATCGATCGAAGAATGCTAAGAAAAGATGTCGCTATGACGATTACATCGTATAAATTTTTGAGGATATATAGAGCATAAATGACTGACATTGTATAATTTCTTTTACAACATCTCCAATGAGTATTGCTCAGATATATCTCATCTGAATTACATTGTATCTTGGAATTACGATAAATTTAGTTGACTACTCGAAAAAGTGGTGTTTATGTTTTCGATATGATTCAAACGTCTTTAAATGCAAAACACTGTACTGTAAAGCAACCTTCAAGGAAACAGGTTTAGCTTAATGATTGATTTATGACCTGTTCTATCTTAGGGTGACGGTTAGAATCCTTAAATAATGAGTTTCGTGAGTGATCTATCACAGTCACAGGAATACTTAAGTTTCAGAAGCAACATTCCCTTAAGGAGAATTGCTGTCGATTCTGACAGTTCAAAGGTAATTTTTTGATGTTTTTATAAACAATCTGTCTCATCCAGTATATGTTTTTTAATGATTGTGAAAACGATTCTAAGAGACTTAATTCTAGGTTTGGAAACTTTACGACTCTGGGCCAAAAACAGTGACGACCCCACTTGTTTGCCTACCTCCTGTAAGTGGAACTGCTGATGTATTTTTTCAGCAAATATTAGCGCTAAACGCAAAAGGATATAGAATCATATCGGTAAGTAAGGTCTATAACATTGTTTAGATTTGATGGCCACCCGACAATGATCTATGGCAGGAGCGTATCATACGAAGTATAGTATCATTGTATCAAAGTATAACGATATTTTGAATTCATTGTCATCCGTCGCAGCTGTATTGAGACCAGTGAGTGTTATCTAGTCTTGTCTATGAGTCAACTTATAAATTTGTTTAATTTCAAGGCAGAGCATCCAGTGTACTGGACTTTGCAAGAATGGAACGAAGGATTCAGAAAATTAATGGACCATTTAGGTTGCAAAAAAGTTCACATATTCGGAGCTTCATTAGGTAAGGTTTAAAATGGTGAATTTTTGTGATAGTTTATTATGCATGCTTTCTTAACATTAATTGTTCTTTTTCAGGAGGCTTTCTTGCCCAGAAGTTCGCTGAGTACACAATAAACCATCCTCGAGTTGCTTCTTTGATTTTATGCAACTCCTTCACTGATACCTCCGTCTTTAATTACAATGATACCAAGTAAGTTTTTGCTGTTTGAGCTTTTTATGCAAGTTAACTTTTTTCTCAGAAAACAGGCCAAGATTTAATTATATATGTCTGCAGTAGATTTTGTTTAACTAAGCATTTAATTTCTTAGTTTAATTGATTATAGCTCATAGAAATACTTATTTTTGTTCGCTCAGATGCAACAAGGAACCTGAGCATAAAACTTGTATTGCACCATTGTTTTCTGATAGTGTTGTAAGGTTAACTGTTTCTAAAGCAATATTGCGGCTCTTAAGATGTAATTTTTTCATTGAGGATTAAATTTACTTATGGATTATTTAATTTGCACTTCACACTTTCCTTCATTTGCTGTATATCTACAGAAAAAAGTTGATACTTATGCATGATCTTGTGTTGTTCTGGTATAGATGATGTAGGAAATTTTCTCAGATTGCTTGCCATGTTCTTGCTTTGAAGTACTTTCATATTTCAGTACCTTCCTCTGGTGCCATTTTCAAGTTGAGGGTCAACCACCAGAGGACGGTGCTCAATGTCATTATACTTCAAAAGCAGTAATCTGGATTACAATTAGAGAAAATTTTATCAACCTTAACTATGCAGTTGAAAGGATTAATCTTAAAGCTAGTAGACCATTGGCATTGATGATTAATTGGGACATTCTGTGTGTGTGTGTGCAATATATATGCTGGCTTCTCAAAGTTATAGGCTATCAAATCAGAAATAGGAACTGAAAGATTCAAGAATAATAATGAGAATTCACTCTTAAGGGTTAATTAATGTATCCCTTTGGATTTCTCCTGATACTTAGTAATTCATCAACAATAATGAACTCTAGCTATCCAGAATTTAAAGGCTGAATTATTCTGCAATATTATAATTGGCACATTCAAACTGTTTCAGGTTTTGGATGTTTCCATCTTTGCTTTTGAAGAAAATGGTGATGGGCAATTTTACACCATCTTCAATGGATGAAGAAATTGTTGATGCTGTTGACTTTATGGTAGAAAGAGTAAGTAGCTGATAATTTATTTTCATAGCAAGGATGTTCTCTATCATCATCATCCACAACCAATATGTTTAGGCTGGAACTCAGTTTTACTGAGTACTCCTAGTTTTATGCGTTGAAGTTCTATTATGAATTGCTGCTGATGTATCTTGAATAAATTTTACTACATTATCATTAGCATCAAAACATCTTAAGAAATATTCATTAACTAAATTTTAAGGTTTGCATTTTTCTTAATTTTTACCTTGACTTATTTAAAAATGAATTTGTTTGAAGGAGTCTTAAAACTTATGCTCAATTTCTGTCTGAAGAACTAATGTAAAAATTTTATAGAAATTGAAGAAAAGAAGAAATTTGCTTACTGTCTATTAATCTACCAAAATTTTAACCTCCATCAAATTAACTTAAGTTCAAAATCTCCATTTACTGGTCTAAGTAATGGAAGATTTAGGACTAACACTAATCTAACAAAGTTATTGCAAATATTTTCATCTAATTCATCACCATTGCTTAAATGATTTTTTCTTAGTAGAAGCAGTAAGAAAGTGAAATTGTGATGCATTATTATGTTAGTAGACTCATTCTACATAAAGCATCAAGTATTTTTGACCGCTGGTGAAAGCAGTATATAAAAGCTATAGAATTCAACTTCAAGGAAGTTATTTTTTTTTGAGTCAGTATATTCTAACTTATTGAAACAAATCCTTGAAGAAGATTCCCCAGAATCTTTGGATTAAGTTATTTGATTTGGAAATTGAAAAATTACTTTTATACATGCATGTATATCAGTAACACCATTTCCTTTTGTGGTAAGCTCTTTTGCTCACAATTCTCCTGTTTATATTCTTGTTGCTAACCACTTTCATTCCAGATGCATCCATTCTCTTTAAGGTCATTTCTACTACAGTTAGCCAGAGTCCTCCCTGTATTCTCTCTTACTGTGATTTGTCATCATATATAAACTTAAAGCACTTTGCTGTCATTCTTCCATATGAAAGATAAAAATTTATAATATAGAAGTAGAGCAGACAATGTAAATGGAAAATATTTTTCTGAAAATAGAACATACTGATATTTACTTTGATTTCTAATGAAAATATTCTCTTTCAGCTTGAAAGTCTGTCACGGCAAGAACTTGCATCAAGACTAACTCTGAACTGTACTAATTGCTATGTTCAGCCTCAAAAGCTTCTAGAAATGCCAACAACCATTATGGATGTCTTTGACAAGTATGCCCTCTCCAGTGCTGTGAGAGAAGAGCTTTACAAGTGTTATCCACAGGCAAAACTGGCACATTTAAAGTCTGGTGGTAATTTCCCATATCTCAGCCGAAGTGATGAAGTCAATCTTCATATAGAAGTAAGTTAAAATAGAATTAAAATACATGTAAAACTTTCTAGTGGATCAGCTTTCCTAACATATCATAAATTTCCAATGCATGAAGCACCTTTGCAATGAATATATCAGTAAATTTTCATTGAAATTTTCTCCACAGATCCATCTTAGGCAATTCGAGGACTCAAACTTGAATGCTAGAGAGCCCCTACCAACTGTTTGACATTTAATGAAGTGTTGTTGAGTTTTGGGACCAAGTTAATAACTTTATTTATTGTTTCATAAATCAAATTGTTAAGGGCTGAGAAGTTGCACAAGGTGTTTGAAAGAAGTGTAAGAATTGATAAGTGACTTTGTGCTCAAACCAATCATTCACAGTGATACTGCCTATGTACTAAAATATTTACGCTTCCATTAGCTATATACACAGATTTTAAGAGGGTTCATTTGTAACATGCCATTGCTATTGAATGCTGAAGTATATAAGATATTAAGGACACAGCTAATAATTCGCTGATCAAATGATAAAATGCAAATGAGTGGATTTTTGCTGTTGTATTTGTTGTAAAATATTTTTTCATTTGCTGTTTTGCCATTATTAAATTTTATAGAAAATGAAACAATGGCAGTAATTAATTTTGATTATTTACATAACAAAGATACTCAGGCTAATGGATTCTTCTTATTCTTGGAATCAGAAACCATGGCATCAGTTTCATCTTGATCACTGTAATATTCTCCAAATCTATCTTCCTTCTTAGGAATTTCATCTGACAGGAATTTGACATCTTTCTTATCAGAAAGACTTTTGTATATTGTCATTGCCTTGAAGAAAAGTACATCATGAATGGGTTGCAAGTATATACACACCTGAACAAGAAATATCCCTTGTGAGTTATCTTATTCATATCTCAAAAAGAAAGAAATCCCAGCATACCTGGGCAACAGCTCCAGAAACATCTCCCACATTACTTGGTAATATTAGAGTGTTGTTGGTTTTGGCCAAATTTGTAAATGCTTGGACATACTGCTCAGCAATACTCAGAGATGCAGCATTCTTTCCATCCTTCAGAGAGATAAGCAAGAATGTAGGTCCATTATAAGTTAATATTCACTTTGGAAAAGAAATTTTGGCAAAGTTGGGCAGAATGGAACAAGAGAAACACGGTAATAATAGTAATACTACATTAGCAATATTCAAAGTAAGATAACTCATATAATGTCTGTAATAACACCTTTACGAAAAACGAATAACAAGTCATAAAACAAATTCAAAAGTGATACACTCGTAACATTGATCTGCATTAATCAAAGGCTAAAGAAAAGCTTAGCAGACAAATTCTTTGAAAGTCAACCACTGAAAAAGATGTGAAGCTATGCAAGACTTAAATTAATTAATTCAGAGTTTAAATTTATTATCTTATATATACACATAATGTGTGATAATTTCATTTCTACTAATAATCATATTTTCGAGAGCAAACTGCTTACAAATGTATGGCAATCCAAAAAGCTTGGTTTAATAGGCTATCAAAGACTAATAACAGCATTGAGGGATGGTATTCTAGCAACAAATCAATGGGAAACATCCTAGCATATGGAGACTTAATTTATTTACTTATCTATAAATACTTGAATAATTACCTATAATATCCATGATTATTTACTCACTGTTGCACATAACATTGGAAACTTACTAAACTTATTTTTTTTAATCAAATTTTTTTATGAAATATTTTAATAATTATAACATTGTCCTTTACATAAATATTTTAAATAATTTATATTTTTACATAACCCTTAATTCCTTAAAATACAAAATTTGGTTTAAATGAAAGGATAAGATAACCTTATACTTAAATATAATTCAAAGAAACTAATATTTAGCATAATGATAATAGATATTTTAATTTATGATAATTAATGATATATATTATAAATTTAAATTTTTAAAAGATAATATATTTTGAATTTAAGTTGCTCAACTTCAGATTACCATCAACCTTAAAACAGTTTGTTAATTGAAGATATGAGTTTTTGAAGAATTGTAATTGACTCATCACCTATGCATGCCTACACATTTTATCTCCAAACTCGCTGATTTCATTTAAGTTTTTTAAGCATAGCTTCTGATTTTTTCAAATGGTTGACTCACAAAGAATTTTCCGCTTGAAGAACTAATAGTTAGGAGAGTTGATTTTAAAAGAATCTGCTTTCTAAGAATTTATACACCCCAAAAGATAGAACTAGAGTAGTGAAATGTTCACACTCAAATAAAGAGGGATGTCTCAAATAAATGAGATATTCTACAAAATTTTGTTAAATATTAGTAAAAAATTTATAAGCATCACAAGAAATAATTTTTAAGAGCAGTAAAAATACCAATTGTAATGATCTCATTCTTAGTAGCAATACAACTAACTAGCAGCAAGATCTTCTGATGAAAACATTTTAGAAAAGGGTATTAATGGAGCTTAAACCATTGGTGTAATCATTGAAATTGAAAATCCAGGAAAAGAAAAATTATCCAGAAATTACCATTAGAAATATCACAAAAAGTAGTTTGACGTAAAAAGCAGCTCACATAATCATGCCTACAGCTGGAAATTTATAGAAGATTAAAAGATATAATCATGAACCCAAGTTTTGAAAATTTTTTAATCCACAATTTTGTGATGATGCAAATTGTAAATATTGCCACTGAATAGTTTAATTTGTGGAATAGTCATCGACATGAATTGCAAAAATTACTTTTATTCTGCATTAGTTACACAGCTATTATGGTGTAAGATTATCACATTTTAGACAAGTGATGAAGTGATAAAATGTCAGTTGATAAGAAAAGAAGCAGTATAAGGGAATTAAAAACATTTGCATACCAATATACATTAAGTTAGTTAATTTGCATTAAGTAGTTAAACAGCAAGACATATAAGAAAATTCCTTAATCTGGAACTAAGCCTAACTAAACTGATAAAGATGCTCTCAGTTAGGGCTCTGGCAATTTATCAGGCCCCATTCCTCAATATAAGTAAAACTTTCAGTATGGCTTTCATGCTGCTCCCAACAAAGACAACTTATAAATGTGGATCTATGACCATATTTGTAAAATGTAGACTATTGAGGACTCAATAATATAGCTCAAGAAAAAAACTATAGCTTCTTCAAGAATTTCTTATGCATATTAAAAGAGTAACAGAGAGATGGAATATTTTCTGCTAAATGAAAATCTCGGCCATTATAAAAGAACATGAGACATTTCATAATATTAATTAGAATAATATACTTTATTATTCAAATCTGTTCAAGTGTCTTTCAAATTGATGCAGTTTACAATCCAACCTTGTCATCTTGTGTGAGTTAAAGGATTTCTTTATAATTCCCAAAGAGAAGGAAAGAAGTATTGAATCATGGTTGAATGAGCAAAAATTCATCATTAGGTGAAGACACTTTTTGCATGATAAATAAACTAATGAAAATTCTTAAGAATTTCTGAACTGCAAATTGATTTGAGTTAAAAGAGGAAAATTAAAATACACTATCAATTGAAGATATTTAACTATGCAAAATTGTAGATACAGATTATACTAAGCAGTGTATAAGAGGTTAAAATCGTAAATTGAGATGTATCGAAGGTAAAAGAGCAACTCACCAAAGATTTAAGAGCTTTTGAGACCATCTCCAGGCCTTTGGCACGAGCTTCGGCTTTGGCCAAGATTGCTGAAGCCTCACCACTGGCCTTGTTTATCTGCTCCTGCTTTTCAGCCTCTTCAAGATAATTCATAAATTAACACCGATGGAATGACTATCAAACAACCAGAAAATAATAGCTTATCTTCAATTAATTTCTAATGTACTACCTATTTAAGTGTCTACTAGAGATATTTTGAACTACACATGGAAAAAATTTCACACTGAGATTTAAAGAAACATAATGACAGACATACAAGTTGCATTTCCCATTAATTAATGCTAGTATAATTTCCATGGTTATTTCAATTTCAGCAGGAACATTGAAATTAAAATGAAATAAGGTTTTAGAGGTGTGCAAAATGGGTAAAAAAATTTAACAGTAAACAATCTGCATAGGAGACCACACTAAAAGAATCTCAAACTGAATTTTATTGCTTAATGGAAATAAAGTAATGATAATTTCAGAAAAATATTGCAAATATAAATGAAATACTGTTAAAGAGGAAATGTACATGGATGTTATTAAAGCAGAGACTAAAAATATTCCTTAAGCTGTTAGGATCCATCCCAGAGCTCATTCAGTAACCAGATGAAGGTCACTCTGGGAAAACTATTGTTCTAAAAACACACCCAATATGAAATTCAATAGTTGAGCTGTAAAAGTCAGAAATGAAAAAAGATTCTCTTCAGGAGTCGGAATTCTATGTATTGAAAATGAACTTTGAGAATATTTGAGCCATGTTATTTCACCGTATCTCTACATGTACCAATGAAACTTAAAGAATACAAACCAGAAGCAAGTATGCGTGACGTTTTCTTTCCTTCAGCCACATTAATGTCTGCAGCTCTAACACCTTCAGATTCCAAAATGGCAGCTCGTTTCTTTCTCTCTGCCTCCACTTGCGTTTGCATAGCTTCTTGCACCCGCAATGGTAGCTTTATATCCCCTTTGAAACAGAACATTCAGATCATGACTTACTAACCCCAACCTATCACATAATGATCCCTCTGATGAATGTGAGAATACTAGTTCTGCCAAAATTATAGAAGAATCACATTTCCTCTGAATACATATAAAGACCCTTACTAATTTCGTATCCATTTTTATGCATGCAAATTAAAGATTAAGGTGCAATCAAGCACTTCTATTTTAATTACTATTGCTAATGCTCACATATAATCTGTAACAAAAATAAGCCATGATTTTCATAAAGATATTTTAGAAGCAAGAAAAAGTAACCAACTTCTCACTGGTAGCTAATGTAACAAGGCAAATCATGATTAGTTAATTCAGAGTACTTAGTGATGAAGAATATCAATAAATACTCACTGATTTCATATCGAAGGCAAGTGATTCCCCATGCTTCACTGGCTTTGTTTAGTGACTCCACAATGGAAACATTTAAACTCTCTCTTTCCTTGAATACTGTATCTAAAGATATTTTCCCCAATTCAGATCTGCAAGTAAACCAATTTTTATATGTTGCTGAATACATCACAAAAAACCGAGGTGGGGAACCTGTGGCCTTTTGGAAAGGTCATAATACCCTTTTAAACACTTTATGGAACATATACTCCAATTTAAGTATTTCTTTTTCCAATCTTGCTAATGATGTCAAGTTAAAATAAAGGGGAACACATTTTCTTTCAGGATATTCAGCAATGTGATCTATTTTTTCCAATAAAATTTCAAGGTCTAGCAATTTGGATGCAGGCAACACACAAACCAGGAGGGGCCTGACACACATGGTCTTTCTTATAAGACCAAATGTGGTCTTTTGTTGGGAAAGGGTTCCCTATGCCTATCATTGAATATTCCATTAACTATAGTAGCATAATAAGATACATTGAAACAGGGCCATTCAAAAGCAATGTTGAACATACATTCAATATCTCAGAAATTTCATTATTATGTTACATAATAAATGCAAAAGAAGTTGAATTAATTAAGTTGGAGTAGAGATCATTGGAAATGAATACATAGTAAAGAAAAAATTTTGACAAAATATCTTCTAACATAAAAAATTATCCAACTTGACTTTTTGTACACCAATAATTAACTCCAATTGTAGAGTTTATACAGAAGAATTGACTAAACTAATTGAAATTTAGTCATGAGTGTAATAATTATATGCCAAAAAAGATAATAGTATCATGATCAGATTAGATGTCTGGATATGTGTCAAATGAACGTGGCATGGGTTCAACTCTAACATTAGAGCATCCGAATATCAAACAAATCTTCGTTATTAATCAATTTCAAACAACACATTTTGGTCCATGTAATAATGTATACTTTTTAAAATACTAACACTCACTGTAAGAGAGGATCAAAAAGTTATGAATTTCATTCTTAGGTAAAGGTATTCCTGATAAGTATTCATACCTCATTGTTGTTTGTGCCAGCTGAGTAATAGCAAATTCTGGATCTTCAACTCCATAGCTCGCCTTATATGGATCAATAACCCGGAGATACAAAACTCCATCGATATTTAATGTAACGTTATCTGTAAACCATATCGGTAAAAAAATAAGCATTAACTCACATTTGCCAAAATGATTAAATGAATTAAACGAATTTCCATCAAAGTATCAGTTATAGTCGGCTCACCCAAACTGATAGCGCTTTGCTGAGGTACGTCTATGGCAATTTCTTTCAAGCTCTGCACATATTTCACTTTGTCAAGCAGAGGCACCAAAATATTCAAACCGGGCTCTAATATGCGATGAAATTTCCCCATTCTTTCGACTATCCATGCCTAATATCCAAACAAACGTATAAGTTTTGACGGGCTACAAAGGATAGATTTAACTGAATATCATTTTTCTAAATGCAAACACACCTCTTGTTGCGGCACAAACATAATCGCAGTGTTAATCGGCGTTGACGCCTTGCCTCGAACCTGAACTGGTAGGGCATACCGATTCAAACCATCGGGCAATTGAAGAGTGAATAGATTGCTTTGCTAAAAAGATTATACAAAGTTGGTTGAATATTAACATTCATCCCCACCAAAAGTAATACCCACATCATTTCATTCATACAAATGTTCAAAGACGTTGACATAAGATAATGTCGCACATTAATAAAAGTAAAATCGATGAAGACGGATGATCAATGAGAAAACAGAAATCATCGCCATAAGAGGACATGAAATTCATGTTTCTATTGCAACATACAATATAAAACTATAGACTACAAATACAATGAAAACAATAAAAAGATGATCTTTCAAGAAACAAGCGCTCAGTATCATTAAAATACACCAAAGTTTACCTTTAAGGAGCTAAACTGTCGACATATAATTCTTCCTTTAGATAACATGACGATAACAACCGAACGATGTTTGATTTTGACACCTTCATTCGCTTACCCGGTGTACCGCTCTGTTCCCTTCATCATGCGCTAGCACCGCAGCGGGCTAATTTTCAACTACTATTTTGCTAGCGTATCGAAGCGCGAAACCGAAAATATCTAAACAATTCACACTCTCTTGACTTCAAAAATAAAGTTTTACCCGCAATGTTATACTCTATTTCCCGGAACAGAAATGTAAATTTCCTAGGCGTTTTTACTTTCTGCAAGAAAAATTTAACAGACGTAAGATTAACTTAACAAAATTTTCGAAACAAATACATAAAGAAGATGCCGGAAAATAAACCAGTAATTAAAATAATGGCTATGGAAAAAGGTTAGAAGGGATTTACTGTATTAATTATTTTATCTGGCTGAAGATTTTAATATTCATTTTTCAATTAAATCTCAAAAAGAGAACTTATTGTATGTTTTCAAGCCTTTGTTAAATATTGGACTGGCATTTAAAGTCGGAGTTCAACTAATTATTAAGGTAAAATATCACTTCTTAACTACAGGCCCGGGACCTGCAGCATGTATTCTCCCGCCAACTATCGGCTATCGAGACCACGATATAACGAAGTATCGTAATCCAGCTTATTCTCTTGGGAAACGAACAGCGCTCCCAAAAAAATTCGCCGGCCCTGGTCCAATTTATTCCATTGAACCAGGCACCAGTCAAAATGGAACTAAAAAGAAATCTGTAGGATATACAATTGCAGAAAGAATACCAGATTTACGTAAGTAATCGACTAAGTCTGAATGATACGATACTTCTCGATGCCTTCATTTAATGAATCATTACTTTTGTGTTATCTTCACTTCAAAACACTTTACTCATTTTTGCCAAGTCATACAATCTCTTCACTTAGCAGTTCAAAAATCAGTGAATTCTAATTAGGATTCCTTATTTCTCCCAGAAAATTCTATCTGCTCTATTTCACTGCAACATGCCATTTTAAGTTGTATTGTAGATCATTTACATGCATACATCTTCATCATTTGCAACCAATCTTGCTGTCATAGTAATGATTATATGTTACGCCGAATTCGACCATGTTTCCTATTTTCTGATTCTTTCATGTAACTGAAATAATACTCTTCATCCTTTGTAAATTAACCTATTATCAGAAACAATTTCCTGAAATATATTACTAATTTTTTGTGGTGGCATTGAAAAGCTGTAGCAATGTTAAGAGTAATAGCAATCATTAAAAGACCAAATTATAAAGTAGTACGAGAAAGAAAAACAATCGTGACTGATAAAAGATCAGTCAAGTAGGCATTTAAGGGAGGGCAAAACAGAAGGCTGAGGTCCAGTTCTAAGAAGTTGCAAATCTTTTTGAAGAATTCAAAGGGCTGTGTGAAATGTATGCATAATCTAAACTTAGGTGTTTCATTAACAGACTGACCGAAAAATCACAACCTGCCCTTCTGTCTTTTTGATAATATATCTGGTTTGCTTTCCTTTTCTTCATTCTTGAATCCCCTGATTCTAATTACTCCTCATTATGGGTGAAAGAGGAGAGATTCCATACAAACTATGTAAAAATAAAATGGATGTGATTCAATGTAAGTTTACGGAGGAAGAAAATGGATAGGATATAAAGAATATATGGATGGTATATATGGATTGGATATAAAGAATAGCAAGGTGCAGATGGCATTGAACTGAGTGAAAAGTATTATGAATTTGTAATGAAGGTATGAAGAATAACTGTGAGTGGAAGTACAAAGGAAATCTAATGGAAGTAACCTGTAGATGAGAAAATTGAAGTGTTCCAAGAAAAATTGCTGCACATGATGAGAACGAAAGAGTAATTCAGGAGGAAGAATTCTAAGGAGAAAATTGCAGTTAACATATGTAAAAAAGCAAGTGAGGTACATTCATGCTAGAAGTGGTGAGAAAAAGGATTAATTACAATAAATGGGGTGCTTAATAAAAATGGTGAAGTTTTGTAGGATGAAACTGATGTAAAATAATGTTGTGAGGAATACTTTGTAGAGCTACATGGAGTTGCTAATTGAATTGCATGAAAGTTGTTAAAGAAGGAAGTGATGCTGAATGGGAACAGGAAATGTCTATTAAATGCACATGAATTAGAAGAATGCATGAAAAGCTAATGAATTGATAGGTTTTAGTTATAAATCAAACTCTGGTAAAATGTTGAAGTATAGATGCAATAGCATTACTCGTTGGATGAGTAATTTGTTGATCTTTGTTTACCTTAAGGTTGAAAAATTTCAAACCTGCACTGTTGCGCAAAGAGAAGGGAGGTGAAGCAAATGTAAATATTACAGAGCTTTAGGTTTGTTAATCCTTTAACTGAGGATAAACATTTCTTAACTAATTATGTGATTGGGAGGACTATTTTTCCAATTTTTAAAGATTATGGCATTACATAATTATTAGGTGTGTTTTCTAAATGGTTTGAGAATCTCTTATACCATTAAACTCTTCCTACAGTCATTAGTTTATTAGTAAATAAATGATCTTACTATTGCTGAATGCCCTAGAAGCATGCCTAAGGCAACTTAGATTAATTGACCAAATATCCTCTTCTCAAAAAGTAATTGAAAATTGAATGAACCAAAAAGGGAGAAAGTGCATTACAGATTTGTTCACTTGGAAAAGGCATAATATGAGGCAATAAGGTGTAAATTGTGTATAGTTGTGGCAAAATATGATGTGGATGAATCTTTGGTCATTGTAATGAGGGTACGAACATTTCAGTGGAGGATTATTGAAAATAAAGTCTACTATTGAAAAGTCTACTGAATTGAAAAATAGAGGTAGAAATATAAATGCTGATGAAACAAAGCTGATCAGCATGCAAACAATGATTAAAAATGTGGAGTCAAAGAAATAGGCAAAATTGAAGTGAGCTTACATCCACCCTGCAGTATTGTATCAATTGAGAGCATCAGGAAAAGTACACGAGAGAACGAAATGCAGTTGAAATGGATTTTATGAGAAGTATATGTACCAAAATCAGTAAGTAAAGAGAAAAGTAAGAAAAGTATTAACAGAACAAAAGGGATGTTTTATATTAGCTGGAAAAATGGAAAAGAAGAATGACTAAGAGTGTGTTTAAATGTATTTCCATGGAAGAGGACTAACAAAAAAAATTATTCATAGGGGTGTATGAGATACTGAAGAATATATATATATATTCTTCGGTATCACATTATCTCATATATATATATATATATATATATATATATATATATATATATATATATATATATATATATATATATATATATATATATATCATGTTCAATGAAAAAGTAGTTAGGACATAGGTTCAAGATTCATGACTATAAATATATTACAGCAGTTGCAGTCACCATCATTATATTTGTTACATTAACTACTAATGTAGTAGTATTGTTCTATGAATATAATGTAGAATACAAGTTTTAAATATGAGTAAAATTTGTAAACATTAATAATCTTGTATTTGAAGGACCTTTTGCCACTCCTGGTCCAGGAACATACTCTCCTGAAAAGAGCAAAATTCGTAAAGGACCAACTCCACCAGCATTTAGTATAGGATATCGTTTGAAAATTTTGGAAAAGACATCTATACCTGGCCCTAATGCTTATGATTTGCCAACAACATTTGGAGCCAAAGTACCAAATAAGGAATCAGCTGCAGCTTATTCTATGTAAGAATTATTCAGATATTGAAAATCTGTGACAACTTCACTAGATTAATATATAATTGTTGTTTATCAATAAAATATGGTAAGTATATACTTAGTTTCAAAATATTGGTTAATATAGAAGTACACCCTATTTCTTCATTTGCATTCAACTCATAAGGCATTAAGTAAGGAGCAGCACAGGTGCGACAGGTTTTGAGTATGCTTAGAGTTTGGAATTTTCTAAATTACTCCCACAATACAGCTAAATTAAAATGATGTGATATAAAAATGTCTGAATTTTCAACTGACAATGATTCATTTTAAAAATGCACTGATTTGGCTCATATTACAAGAAATGGCTGGTGTTCTTACTTTTCAAAACTCCATTTACTGAAAAATTCCACGTAAAAGACTAAGATGACCAAAAATATGTTAATTGGACATGAGTTGAAAGTAAATGCCCCTTGATTAAACAATTAATGCTCTGAATGGAAGATGAAGTGGATATGCAAGAATTAGAAGTATCATGTGAACATGAAATTTAAAATAAGGAATGGATGCTTTGGTATGAGAATGACAGTAATGGTACTTGACTGTATGCTTTTAAATGGATCCAAATAAGTATTCAATGATAGTTAAGTCCATGGTGCGATATCCCTAGATGGGATTTGGCCTAAGCCAGCAGTATTCACCATGAGTGACACATGGTCAGTGCATTGACTCCCATACCACCTTAAATGACTTTTTCTAGACCTTGACCTGCTACCTTTTATTTTAGGTAGCTTCCCAATTGTTTCAATGCTGGGTAAACATCTTTGCCTCCACTGTGGTTAGAAACCCGGGACCACTTTCACCATGAGCGAATAAATTACTCTTATAGCTACCAGGGAAGTATGTATCAAAAGATGGTTTGGTATAATATGAAGAGGAAAAATCTAGGGAGATATGGAGAAAAACCTTGACAATAAATTTTGATGGCTTGATTTCTAAATGGGACCAAGATCTAATGATCTGTCTTCAATTGGATTATCTACCCTGTGATTTAGATTTAAATTCTTAGTCATCTTAGTTTTAATTCTATATGTATCTAAATATATAAGTATTCATCTTATAAAATACATACAAATACAAAGTTGATATTTCTGCTAGGGTATTTGTTATTTTTGTACATTATTTTCTGCTTAGCACTTCATTATTCATGCTCCTACAGTGAATACCATAATATACATTTCCAATTGTTTTAGTTTCAAGTGATATTCTTTTAGAAAGTTTAAGCTTAAAAAGGTATTCATCTGAACTCAATTTCCTTAGCTAATGTTTTACCTTCTATTTTTGGAATATACAGTGCTCCAAGACTCAAGAATACAATGCGGTTTCAAGGCCCTGGACCAGCAGCCTATAATCTAGTGGATATGTATACTTCAAAGAAAAAACCACCTAGATACACAATTGGTCAGAGAATAAGACCTCCTCAATCAAGATTTCCTACACCTGCACCAAATGAATATTATCCTCCCAGCAATGGTATTAAGAAACCAAAGGGAATTACTTTTGGAATTAAGCACAGTGAATACATTGTGCCTCTAATAGTGGAATGAATGTTAGAGAACAGCAGAAAGTTTTTCTGCCAAATTTCTCTATGTATATAAGAAAACTTCACAACAGCCCTAGCTGAATACAATTGCTGAGGCAGTTGGATAAAATAGAATGTGATAATGCAGTGACTGCATTGTTAGTTAAGGCTGAGTGTCAATGTATTAAGGAGTTATATAATGTGCTTTCATAAAAATGTATCATTCCTTGAGGTATATAAACTTCTGTAAAAATAAAAATGGAGGAAAATGTAATGTATGCCAACAAAACAACAAATGAAATCATGCTAATGCACATCAACCATTGTTATGGCAATGTACTGTTTATCTCCAAATTTTGTGAATTTGTAATTATAAAATGTACACAAATTTTCCTACTCCTTATATTTTTTTGTCATGTAAATTTATTTTCAGATAATTAATTTGATCTATACTCTGTTATAAAAATATCACAAAGACGAAAAAGTTTCAGCATATATCAATAAAATAAAAAGTTACTATATTTTTTACCTTCAAAATAATAATCTTATAATATCCTTAGAGTGATATATCTCTTAGAAAAAATGAAACATTCTTGGGCGAAACATCTTTAGGTGAAATTTCCTGGAAGCCCATAAACATGCTTTCATGAGCAAACAGCTCCATAAATGCTATCAAGAAGAAAGGAGCAATGAAAAGCAAAGGTAATTGGCTTGGAATCCAAATAGGGAAACACAAATAACTTGACAGTATTAAATTATGACTAGAAAATTTCATTAGCAATCAACACTAACAACATAAAATAATGACATGAAGCGAAGATTCAATGAACCATCAAGACAAAGTTGTCAAAAATAAATGAGCTATGAACAATGGACTCCTTCACTTTGGTCTCGGCCATAAGGCCGAATTGCTTATGACTATTAGAAAAATGTGTGATTCAGGTTAAGATAAATTGGTTCAGCTAGAAACTGGTGATTGAGGAGAATTTCACATTTCAAACTTTATATTCTACCTATGAGTAGATCAACTCACCTTACTGGAAATGATAAATCATTAGAAAAATAAGAAGATATTCCACATCAGAGAGTGTTCTTAAGACTTGAAAGTGCATGAATCAGAATCTCATTGGAAATTACGAGATTAAAATAAAATTAAGTAAACAATAAGTTAATGTATGGTAAACATGCTTGCTGTCAAAAAAAGAACCAAAAGAGAATAACCATACATAGCTGGAACTCGGATGCATATCTCCAACTTGCAGGGCCTGTATTCTAACGAACTGAAGTATCATAGCAGAACCCTTCAGAAATGGAGTTTCCATTCCAGTCTAGAATCTCTTATCTTCTCCAGCAAGACTTGGTGGAACTTCATTTTTAAAAAAGCACAGTTTAATCTCAACACTTGTGCAATTCCACAAAAATATATACAGACGTTCACCAGTTTCAGAGTAAATCACACCATCATCAGAACTAATAAACATAGGAATTATCAAGCAAAGTTTATAGAGTGTGGAGGGGTAAGGAGCCAGGGTAAGGTAAACACAGAGGGGAGGGTCATAAGTACAAAAGAAGTAAACAAGAGGCATAATAGAGCAGTTATGCACAAACTTTGCTCGATGATTCCTGTGTTCATTAGTTCTGATGATGGTGTGATTTACACTGAAACTGGTAAACATCTGTATATATTTTTGTGGGATTGTACAAATGTTGAGATTAAACTGTGTTTTTTCTAGAGTCTCTCTTAAAACCTGGAGCTTTTAAAAAGGTATATTAACCAAAGGAAAACCAAATGCAAAAAAAGTCGAGAGAACCAGGCCTTGAATCAGTTAATTTTTTTTAACATCCACTTATCCAAGGGTTTTCCAAGTGTATTACTTAATCTATCATTTCCAATATGATAACTCTTTTTGAAATATGCGAAGTTACAGAGTTCATAGAATATCTATTATATATAGCTGACTCTCCGGATATACCTATTTATAGGGGATACAAATTCTGACCATGTTCCACAAGCGCCGTCGACATCAGATTTTTACGACATACTGGCCCCACCCCTTAGATGCCAGAATAATTCAGACATCGATGCTAGCTATCATTGGTTTGATACCAGAATGTCCCAAAAATAGCAATTTTCCCATAAGAATGCATTGCACGGATTTTTGAAAATTATTTTGAGGCACTTATCGATAAGATAGAGGAACCAAAATCTTGGAGGTTGAATTTGAGGTAGTCTTTATATTACGAATGGAAGAAATGTTACAAAATGATCATGAGTTCGACGCCAGGTGGGAGCAAAATTCTTCCATAAGAAATGCATTGCTGCAATTTTTGACATTTTTTTTTCAATGCCTTCCCGATAAGCTGGAAGGATAAAACCCGGAATGGTGAGAGAGGCGTTTGAACACATTCTTTCATGAATTTCAGCGTTCATCTAGTGGTCCTTGGTTCGATGCAAGACGGTCATTCCACCATGCATTTCAAACGGGGAAAACGGAATCTTATTTTGGGACCTTCCCGATAAAATATTGAATTGAATATTTGGAACAGGTCAAAATGGCACTTATCTAATATTAATATGCTATTGTTTCGCACGATCGAGTTCTTAGTTCGTCGCCAGGCGGTCTTTTGCGCGAAGTTTTCAAAATTGATTCGAGGCATTACTATTAGTACTTGGTACGATACTGCATTCAACTGATAGCTTGCAGTATGCAAGCAACTTTTACTCGTATTCAATATAGATCACAAGTACATTGAAAATTTTTATAAATATTGGAAAGATACTGCAGCAACGGAAAGTAAGTAATTTTTACACTCCCACTTCCCCTTATACATGTAACATATTTTGCAAGTGGACTAGTATCATCAGAAAAATATTAAAAATACAAATCATAAAAATTGATTATTTTATATTACTATAATGGCCTTCCACGATATCACATCGTCACATATTCAGTTTAAGATATTGGAGGTTTGCATAGTAGCAATTTTCTTTTCCAAAATATAACTAGGATTCTTTTTACCAATCTCAGAAGAATTTCATCAAGAATCAGAAGAAGAAGGAAATATTTTGACTTTCTTGCCCTAATTCTTGCAATTTCACTTCCAAAGCAAAATTACAAACAATAAGAATCTTTTTTCAATTTTCTTTCTTATCATACTTGTCTTAATTTTGTAGGACCATTATATCTAATTGAACTGCAAAAGAAAAAAGGTCTGCAATCAATCAAAACTTCACATACATTTCTTACGAAAGTAACTTTGAGTCCTCCATGATCAAACCCATGATACTTGGATTACTAATGGACAGAAAAATATCGATATTTAATATCCCTTTGTATATATGATTCCCTAAATTTCAGATTCCTATTTCATTGGGAAAAATTTCTTCCTTGTATATCTTACCGGAGTTATTGAAACAGGATAAAAAATATAAAAATATATACAATGGTTATTATTAATAAGATATCAAATGATTGGTATTCTCTGCAACTAAAGTTCATGATATGCTTCTAAAATGAATTTCACTGTAAATAAAACAACAAATAAAGTGAAGAAATGGGAACTATTTCAAAATTATTATTTTTTATTATTAAATAATCATCCAAATTACATCAATTAAATATCATGAAGAAAACATTAGAATGCAACTAAGAAAAGTAAGCAAAGTTATAATTAGAAATGACAACATAGAAAAACTCTTCATCGGTATTGATAAGGTAAAAAAGGATAAAGATTGACTAAATAAAAGTCACAAGGAAGTTGTAAAATGAAAGTTGAAGTCAAAATAAGCCAGAAGCATCTGATAGATTAATGATGAATTGAAGAAAATTACAGTATAAAAATTATTAAGCTGAATTTACTGTGTATACCATATGATATAACCCACTAATAGCAGCCTCTGCTACCAAGACCAGGGTGCCATCCCTAAGGATGGATCCCATCACTGGGGAAAGAGTGGATTGTAGTAAATAATCCACTTTTGATCTCACTTTTTTCATATACTTCAGTAAAATTCAGTAAATGAATTGTTGAACCACTTTTTAGTGCTGCTAGGCCAGTCTCTCATAATTTGTTTTAAAACTTCTTTTTCTTCAAAAATCTAAATAGGAAAATTTGTCAGAAAAGTCAGTTTCAGGAGTCAGTTCACCATTTATTAGCCCCAGTGAATGGGTTAAGAACTGTAAAAGAATGCGTGAGGTGTAGATAGAGAAAGTAAAAAGGGGAGTCTAAAAATAAAGTAACAAGAGCACTCTCACAATTTATTCTCAAGCCTCATGAAATCATTCACATTACCTGGCACTAGTACACACTACTTTTCAACACAATCGACTTGCTTGTTTGTAAAATTTTTCCACCGGTTAACCAAGGCATAGCATAGATTCCAACATTAAAGGAATTGGGGTCTAGATAGAGAAGCCATGTCCAGATGGCATTCTGAACTTTATTAAGAACCTCATTAGTTATGAATTGCCTACCACCAAAGTGCTTCTTCAATATCCTGAGTCACAAGTTACAGAATCTGGGCTGTAGGGATAGTGGTCAAAATGTCCATCCACACAGATTATTGTGATTTATTCAATGCAGCATTGATTATTTTTCAACCAGTTAAACAAATGCAAGCAGGGGAGAATATAGAGGAGTAGTGTATAAAGAATAATTCTAGACTGTGAGGGCTCTTGTTACCTTACTTTTTGATCCCTCCTTGTACCATGCAAAAGAAAGAGATGAAACCTGGTCTCAGTCTGGCAGGGGAAATAAGTTTTACATAAGCTAAAGGAAATAAATAAAAATTTTGTCATAGGAAAATGAATATTAGAACAATTTTGCTTCAGCCATCTCATTACTTTAATGAATATTTGTTCTCTCTTTCAAAGTGAATCATATAATAAAATTCTTGTTTCACTTCAGCAGCTAGCTGAAATAAGAAAGCAAACAAAACAGTTTACAAATCAGTTCCATAACATTAAGTATCCAAAATGCTCCTTCTTAACTCTAAACAAGTCTAAAACAAAAAATATTACACAAAAATATCACATTAAATTTTACTTTGAAAAGATATTCTTTTAACAGTCACTTTTTATTGTTTTTATACAGTGGAAATATCTTCACATGTAAAAACAAAAGAAAATGAGATATTAGTTTGCTTAAAACTGATTTTCATCCAATTCCTTTGAATATTTATCGATATGAATGTTATTAGTAAGAAATGAACATCTTAAGTACCTAACATGTGACTCAATTTCCACTGTATGTCATTCTGTGAATCAGAATGGAAGACAAGAGTTTAAGACACTTCCTTGAAATATTTCACCTCCTCATTACAATTGTATGCATCAAAATTTTACCTATCGCAATTATGTATAATTAACAATAAATACATATCATATCACTTAGATTTGAAAACCTCACAATCTCTGTGAACTGAACTATTCCATTTATTGCAGAAGAGTTTATAGAAAAATAAGTACCTGAGCATATGATAACATTTAACAAGAGAAAAATTAGCCAATAATATGAAACATGATTGTCTCTCACGATAATGACACCACATGAGATATGTATCATAATGTTACCTTTAGAAAGTTATCAAAAAAGTATCAGGAATCCATCTGCAAATAATGCATTCTAGAAGGAAGAGTGATGCAAAAATTTACAATACAGGAAAAGGAAATTAGATACCCAATATTATTCTGAACAAATATGCACACTCTAGAAAGAAAGTTGGCAAGAGATAAATATTTCAATTATACGAAAGGAAATTTATGACTGACTAGATTTGAAAAGGGTGCTTAAGTGTGTTCAGCACTTGTGCCAATCAATTTGTTAAAAAATTGTAAAAGCTATCTATCTGTAATTTTGTAAAAATTATACACAGATGCTAACACTGAAACTAAATACACATTAAAAGGCAAAATTCAACCATATAAAAAATAGATTTCATGGAGAAAATGTATAATTCAATTTTTGCATATTAATTCCTATGATTTAACATGAAAAGACATATAAAATTGATCTCATCTTCCCAGATTTATTTTTACGGTTATTTTTTAATGCTTTATTCTCTCAAAAGGATGTAAATTGTGCTTCAAAGAAAATTAATAATTCAGAAAAATGATTTTTTTACATTTTCAGGATGAAAGTTGTGAAAAAGATGATGAATACAATCCTCTTATTTATATTTATGTACAGGCAATTTAAAGCTTATTTCATGTTACTACTAGCAACAATTTACATGTTTAAGAATATATTTGCATGATTTTATATTTGCTTACCAAGAAGCAATACTATTCACTACAATGGTAGTACTACTAATCAACCTGCAATATGCTCAACAGCTGCTTTCAGTCACAAGGTTGCTTTTATTGCTGTCATCGACAGCAGTTAAGGAGCTCATGTGACTTCCTTCAGCATCAGTGTCAGTGCAGAATATGGTAGGGCACTGCGATGTTATCGTAGAACACTGACCTCCCCTACCATTATGTCCATTATCACTGGAATTCTCTAGTATTTGGAATGGAAATTCATCCGTGTCACCACTATCCTGTTTGGTGCTTGCTAGACCCTCACTGTTCTCGTTCATTTCTACAGCACTGCTCCTGCGGAGACGTGGAGGGTAGCGGTATTCTGGAGCTTCATTGGTTACAGTTAAGAATGCAATACCTCCACCACTGTTACTGCCACTGCCTGAGCCCACACCAGCACTGTAACTTCTGGCGCGGCTTTGATGTGGTTGGTTAGAAGGAGGTGCAACAAATCTCAATTCACTTGCATCATCACTGCTGCTTGTGAGATCATCTTCTTTAGAGGAAACACCATCAAGGCCATCATTATCTTCATTCCTCTGCCGAGCAAATCGTCTCTGGATCACTCCCTCCATCATCTGGTAATCACATTCTTCAGCATCTCGCAGATGTTCCTTCTCAATGTGAATGGCCATTTCTGGGTTTGACATTTCCGATATGTGCCTTGTACGACTTCCAGACCGAGGAATGCTAAGATGTTCCCTAGATGTAGTTCCAATAACCATGGAATCAGACTTTCGATTCAGATGTGGCCTAGGAGGAGACAGCAAACGTGGTGTACGTGGAGGACTGAGAAGACTACACACTGTTTCAAGCTCATCTGTTATGCTTGTGTACTCTGCATGCATAGCTAATAGCATAGAGCGAGGAGGGGCTGGTATGACCTGAATCCGAGGTTCTGCCCAGGTTACATGAGCACCTAATCCCGCAGCACCTGCAACAGCACCAGCTGGTACAACATGACCCACAGATCCAGATAGACTGCGATGTTCTTCCATGTCTGGTTCTGACTGTGTTTGACTGAGCTGTCTCCTTGGAAAGCCACCATGTGCAGCTCTAGATCCTCCCCTTTGTCCAGGTATCACTGGGAAGCCAGCTGGGTGCTCTTCTTCCATGTCACAGCTCTTTCTCCTGCTTGTGTCCCTTCCAGGCTGTACTTGCTGTCCTTGGCATTCATACATATCAAGGTGGAGAGAAGTATGGCTCTGGAAATTAAAAAAATTAGAGTGCTAATCTGAGATATAGCTGTCCTCCTGCCATTAAAATTGATTAATCCCCCGCAATGTGCCTATTGATTACTCAACTACAAAGATAACCATTCCCTCTTCTCCAAAAGTGAGGAAAATGTTTTCAAAATTTTAAATTTAATTGATTTGCAATTTTAGTCCATCAAAAGGCCTATAAAATTGGCTAACTAGTAAGTTATTAAGTTAAGAAAATTATAAGATATGTAAGATTCAAAAGTAAAACAATTAGCAAAATTAAACATAGAAACTTAGAAATAGGGTTATGAGAGTGAGAAGATTTATCTATAGAGAGAGAAATATAGAATGTAGACAAAGTTTATGAAGGGAGTCATTAGATAAAGAATCACCATTACCCATGAAAAATAAATATGTACAAAGAAAAGAGAAGGAGCGAAGGAGTTAATTATGAGTAAAAGATACGAGAATGAAATTTTCAAGGAAAAGCACAGGAAGGAATCTTATAGATGACGATAATAAGTTATCATTAGTAAACAACAATAATAGTAAAGATTTAATAAAATGTTAATATCTTCTTATGTAAATTGTACTGCGACTCAATTAATGTTCTATTACAATCAACCCCATTAAAATTATTATAAAAGGATGAATAAATTTATAAAAGTTAAAAGGAAAACACGACACAACACAATTTCATTGATGAATATATGAAACATAAATCCAACAGTGATGGGCTTAGGTAGATAGAAGAGGTTAGGCTTCCAACTGGACAGCTGTCAAAATAGCACTAATGCACTAATATAATGCAGAGTTATAAAGGATAGTTAGATGCAAGATATTTTTTGTGGTAGTTTTACTTACTAAAAAACATATGCCTCTCTTTGCCCCACTTTACCATGTAATGCTACGAGTAAAGTTCTAGATTATACTCGCCACAAAGACAACAACTTCCTAAGAGAAAAGTTATTTATAATTAAGAGTATCTTGAAGTTTTTACTTTCAATTTTACTTTAGACTACTCATCACTTACACCACAAAGAGTATGATGCTATACTTCAATACTGCTTGATAACCAATTTTGTAGTGTAGAAGAGTATATAATTATAGCAATATTGGAAAAATAACTGTTCAGTTTTCTTGAGAAAACATACATTCTTAAATGAATGATGAATAAGTTAGTGTAAGAGAGAAACAATAGTGGAAAGGAAATAATCAGAAGATAAAACAGTTATTGCATAGAATATAAATATCTAATAAATAATATGTTTGTACAAACCTGGAGATTATTATCTTCATCTATCTCATCTCGTATCACCATATCAACCACCATACTCCTTCCCTCTCCATTGCCTGTCTGCACCTCTGTGGACTCGACAGCCCAATGGGGATCATGTAGTGATGTCTTAGAAGTCCCATGCTGAGACCCTGCTATCTTCTGTCCTGAAATACTCCCTGGTCCTCTTGCATCAATTTCATCATTCTCTTCATCCTCATTCTCTCCCTCCACCAGTGTTTCTACCTTGCGCATATCTTCCTCAATTGAGGATGCTGTCAGTAAAGGTGCCCTTGGGTGGCGGTGTTCCACTCCTCCTTCAGGCCACCAGTCTGGTCTCACTTCTGTCAAAGACCTTGTTGGAGGGCGCCTATAATGCCGTAGAGTCACTGGTGGGATATGCCTTTCCTCTGCAGGCTTTCTCAGCTGTTCCTCTAGTGGAGACCTCCTACCTTCTGCATCCCCAGCAGGTCCAGGAGGCCCTCCTTGCCCTTCCCCGAGATGGGTGGCCATGAATCGGTGGATGACCGCCAAATGAGATGAAGTCTTTTCTGCCAAATTCTCAAGATTGCGCAGCCTATATTCCAGTGACTGTACAGACTCCAACTGCCTATTTTCCTTTTGGTCAATGTCTTCCACCTTTTGCTGCATGTTCTCCACACGTTCATTGGTTGATTTTATTCTCTCCTCTGTGGACAGCTGAAGTCGCAAGTCCTTCTCTCTAAAGTAACCCTCAACACATTCTTCTTCAAAGTCATGCAATCTTTCCAAGTCATCAGCATCAAGAAATAACTTAAGACCATTGTCATAAGTCTCTTCCATACCTTTGAGTTTCCGTCGAAAAAATTTCAATAGAAGATATATGTGACAAAATACGATGAGAGGTGGAGGAAGAACAGGTTTCTGTTCATATTCCATCACCACTGTGAACCGCTGAAACATCCAAACTTGATGAGATACTGCATTAACTTCATTGAATATGTTATTAAAGACAGCAATAAGGAGATTGATCAGCAAGATGTTTGCAACCAAAAGATAGGTTGACATGACTGCAGGAGTGATCCATCTACCAGTCTGACAAGGTGTTTGATCAGGGCCATCTCCACAGGGAGGATCTATATAATCAGCAAACACCTCTCCATACAACATGAAGTAAGGCTGAAAGAATACTTCCTTGGCCAAACTCCAGTTTGGATCACTATCTGGAAACAGTATTGCCTGTAATAATTGTAAAAATGATAAGAATAATTAGGCAGAAATATATTCAGTTATAAATATATAATAAAAAGAGGAATATTTAACAGACTGCAAGAGTTATGCTCCAAAAATGTAGTGCAGTTTTTAAAACTCCTCATAGTAAACCCAATCTTTTATAGAAAAGGATGGCTCAAGAAGAGAAATTCAAGTGGCGTACAACTTTTGGTAGCAAAATAATCAAGGGGAAAAACTTGGATAGTAAGCCAATCTTCAAAATTCTCTAATGACATGCACCTAACTCACTAAGGCTACTAGCATTATAACTCTAAGGTCCCAGGTTTGAATCCTAGCTGGTGTATGGTTGTTTGCATTTGTTCCTGATTCAAATGATTTCAATGAAAGATTAATATTATTACAAGAACTTCTCTATTTGTGAACTACCATTAACTTGTATATAGTTTGATTCTCTATACACTTTCTCCCATAAATTTTCATAGAAGATGTTATCATACTGGCCACATTTATGTTCATTTTGAAATCTTTAAGCTTGGAATTAGAGTGAATAGAAAGATCTTTATTCTCAACTGCTTTAGCCTTCATAATCATTCTGAGCTTTGAATTAATGATCATGAGTATCAAAAGACTGCAGTATTACACTTCATATACACTTTTATACACATGACCATTTTGTGGCTGCCAAATTCTGCATTGTGAATACAATGGATACCCACAATGTCATTTTGCATCTTTTCATTTGAACACTCCTTACATTTACAAAAATAATACTTAACTTACCTGTCGGCAAACTCCAAAAGACATAAGGACAACGAGCAGAAGTACCACAAAATAAATCATATTCTTTATCATCTTGCCCATCATAGTGACTAACGGTCCAAGGTATTTGTTGACTCCTAGAATATGCAGAATCCTGAGGTACCAATAAATTATGTCCACACAATAAATGACTCTTCCTACAGACATAGATGAGGGCTTCAATCTGAGTGCCATTCCAATTAAGAAAAATACTATGGCAGACGCATCACAAGGGTTCCATGTATTCCATGCCCAAACTGCGAACTTGTGACTGAAAGAAATCAACAAGATGTATCATGGCAACATAATAGGAAGATATACAAATTAAGAAAAATATATAAATAAATATGTGTATCAATAAGTATAGTTTATAAAATCAACAATGCTGCATATTCTATAAGATGTTTTTGGTTGTAAAGATGTAAATGTCCCAAAGGGGCTGAGAAATGGTGCAAGTTTACGAGATATTAATTCTGATACTCTTCACATGGAGATAATAAATACAGTTAAAAATATTCAGATTGAGTTTCTCATGGGCAAAAATGCAATGAAAGCAGACAGAGCGACATAAATAGGAATTATGAAATTTTTTCTTTCAAGAGTCCATGCATAAATCATGGGAAATACCATTAGACTTTTTAAGATATATTTTCTTAGAGCTAATTTAAATGAAAATGGTAACATGTGAAGTACTTCAATGGTGATGAATTATAAAACTTGATGTCTTTTGTTAACCAGGAATTTGATTACAACCACATAAACTCAAAGTCATTAGAAGTGAACAAAAAGAAAAAAGTCCCTTGAAAAACGTAGAATTTTAGTAAAGATGAAACATTTGTATCCTTTTTTATGTAAAGTAGCAATAATTACTCCCAATACAAAAATATTATGAAGTAAAATGAAAAAGATGATCTTTAGATGTAAAGGGAATATAGAGGATTGGTTTCATGTAATAAACAAAATTAAAATTAAAAAATTCATTAAAAATTTATTTATTACAAGTATGCCACTGAAAAAAAGGGAATTTTTAAAATATGAAAAGTTGGAGAGCAACTTAAGTGAAATCACTGTCTCACAGGAAGTGTATATTTAGAAGAAATTTAATAGAATTTGTGAATGTAATTATAATTTTTGATGTAAACCAATGGTGAAAGATACATTGTAGGCAAAAGCTAGGTTATCTTATACTTTCCTCAACAGCTCTACAAATTTAAATGTACTAAGAAACTAAACTGATAAAATGTTAATTGATGGGTTGATATATCTTGTTGGAAAAGTGAGAAACTTAAGAAGGTAGCAAATCACTGAAATGTTCTTAAAAATTCACTTTGTTAATATAAATAGTACTTTAAAAAAACTTTAAATTCTTTTAAGAAGTGAAAAATTGTGAATTGAAAACTCAAAATATGCTATGCAAAGAGCAGTTATAGTAAAAACTATAGTTTCATAAATTTTTCTTTGGCCTTTTAAAGACTCAAGAACTCAAAACTTAGTGGTTTAACCCCCCTTTCTATAAATATATGGTATTCTTATGGTACAAAAATAGTGATGATTGGAAATCCATGAACTTTACCTAATAGCCACAGGTTCTGATGACACAATCTCTCTTATTTTCTCACATCCTAAGGTGCATATGTAGGCAATGGTGTAAATCTCTTGCCATGAAGGAATGGCATACATTTTCACAAGAACAACATAGCTGAACAAACATAGGAAAACAATGTAGGCAATCTGAAAAAGATCAGTTCACAAAGTTGAAAGAATATTTAGACAACATTAGCCTAATTATGAGATACAATTTAAAATAATCACCCTACTTACAGAATGTCCCCAAAACTTTGTAATTGGTGCTGTATAAAATTCATATAGTTTCTTCTTAAGCCTTAGTGGGCGATTAGCTTTTGTATCAAAGTAATCAAGGGGAACGTGGTAGAGCTGATTTGGATCCATATCATCCGTAATAACTTTTCCATTTTCCTGTACAATAGTATCTCTTACATTGTAGTGTTCTTGATTTAGAAGAGCCTGTAAGAATATGAATAAAGCTGTATAATGAATTCATAATTAAAATGAAAAACCACGCCATCAAAGAGAGTGAAAACCAAACATTATGAAAGATTTGCCTCATAGATCATAACAGCAACATAGCACTCATTCTTATAAAATGCAAGCATAAATTAAAGTTCAAGAGTTACAATGACCTGTGGCGCTCATCTGATTACTAACTCTACTGACCTAGAAAAATCTTCCCATGTTAAGTCGCACCCCAATTTTTGTAAATAATGGTCTTAAATAAGTAACAATGATAATTATATCGATTCATTGAAGCCACAATATTTGGCAGGGGTGGCTTGTTTAAAGCAGTGATTCTCACACTTTTCTTTTGGACAATAATCAACCCCAGAAATTTTCTTAATTTATGAAGCAGTGGTTGATAAAGTATAGGAAGTTAGAATATTTGAATAACTATAAGATGTAATATTTCTGAAGCCTCCTTCCTATACAAAACAGATCATTGTCAAAGTAACAAACAAAAAAAATGAAAAGTATACTAGTATGTAATATACAAAACTAAGAGTACAAGAGATGCAAGCTATGAAAATTTTACAACGTTCAAAACCAAAAGACACTTTCAGGTAGCAATATAATAGAATTTTGCTACCCATTTATTCAAATTTTTCTTGAATATGTGTGTACCAAGAAATGGATGCATAGAGATATCAAAAATAAATCCTCATGAGCACAAATCTGACTTGTTAGCCAGGTAGGGAGTAAAAAAAATATGAATATGAAGAGAGCAAAGATTATATCATAGCAATCTACTCAGAAGTAGAGTCACAGTAACACAGTAGTGCCTCATAAACAGTGCAATGGAAGAGTAGAGGTAATTTTAGAGAAAAAGGAGAGCTAACAGTAATATTAGATTTAAATATAAAGGTGGTGCAGCTAAAATTGATCACAGTATGTCAAGTAATTCATTTGCTCAAAAATCTATGAAACACAGAAACACGCACAGATTCCTCTGTTCTAGAGTTAAATTGCTAAGGTATTACAAATTTTTAAAAACATATTTGAGTGCAATGTACAACAGACTTTCTAGGAAAGTACATCTCATTAACATCATCATTTTCAAAGTAGCCTCCTCCTTGACAGTCTAGTGATCTCAACAATACTTCTTTGAATAGAATGCTATCTGAAAGTGAATTTTTGGTAGCAGATAAATACTACCACAGCTGATTATTCTCAAGAGTATCTGCTCTTTGGTTTTCAAACCTTTTCAATGTGAGTAACAGAAGGTTGAATATGGTGGATGAAATATGAATATCATAGATGTAAATTGATAAATATGATGGATGAACAATTACCCCAACAAACACTCTAATTCTTAGCATAAATGTTAATTGATACATATCTCTTTAATCACAAATTTTCAATGAATAAGAATCCATAATGTACTTACATACAAGAGTTAATTTTACAATCATCACTACAATTTATATACAACATATTATATTGATTCAAAGTATAACAGATGGTAGGTTGAAATGTACTGAGTATAGAAGAACAAAACATAAAATCTGGTAAACTTTCTAGAATAAGAGTAATGCAATATTTTAAAGTCCCATTTAATTTGTTTTGCACCATCTAATAATTATGAAAAATCCTAGGATAATTATATATGAGATATGTAAAAAAAATAGTTTACACAAAATTTAAGAGTGTCAACATATACGTGAGACTGGACTATATAGAAGAATGTCCGATAAGTAATAAGAGGAGAGCTTATTTCTTCTTGATAATGATTCTATCCATTTAGAGTAATTAATTAATTATGTACCAATTTTGCAGATATTTTCTATGATCCTCTAATGAATGGCAATTTGAGATTTTTATAAAATTAGTTAATCTAGGAGGGTCAAACTATGATCCTCTTATGCATTGTCTGGTTTCAGTCCAGTTTATTATTGTTCCACATCAACTGATATTTAATCAAGTTTAAAATAAATGAAATAGATGAAATTCTGTGCCTGACCACAGTTACACCCAACAAACACTTTCTTGTAAAACCAAATTTTATTATTAGTATTGTTAAAGGTGCTTTGACAGCTATAGTAATTTTGCACAAGGGCTGCCACCAGGAGTAACCTGGAATGGAAACCTGAAAACCTAACCTGGAATTGCTTTCATCAAAGTCAAACGTGCAGCCCACTTGGATATCAGGGAACCCTAACAATCTAGGTTTCCACCTATCAAGGTAACATCTGGAGATTTTGAGGAAATAGTGGATTGAATATTTTGAAATATTCAACAATAGGCATGTCTGGAATATTTGAAAAGATATTTCAAAATGATAAATAAAAATATTTCAGAAGAAGAATTACTTCACCATCTAATAATAATGCATATTTATATTTTGTGTTACTGCGACAGCTTCTGTTTCAAATATTTAATCCATTCATAGTATGTCACTAATCAATAGTAAATCTTAAGATTAATATTCTCAATGACACTGTAACTGACTGAAATTCAGTACTTCTTTTTTAATGGTCATACACAGTTGAGTTTATTCAAATTATATTTCAATTCTTTAATTTGATATTTTAAAAATAAAAAAGATGGAATTAACCATTGAGGGAGAGATTTGACACACAAAAAACTTCTACTGAATGAATTCAACATTTCTATTGTATCCTTAGATCACTGAACAACATTGCTTTTACATATATTAACAATAAAGTAATAAAATATAAATAATTAAGTCAACTCAACTGTTCCCAATCTGTATCAGTAAATTTAAAGATTCATTGGTTTGCTTCACAGAACGTATTTTTTCATAGTATAATCTGTCTTGAGGATGTCTAGAAAATTATTTTCTCCTTATTTGGACAAAAACAGTATGATTTCAAATAAAAACCCTTGTTTGAGAATAATTTTACATAGGTGAAAGATAAATTTTCAATATAGTTGCACTGTTAAAAGGCTAAAGAATATTGATGATAAATCCAATTACACAAAATAAAGCCCAAAACAATAAGAAATAAATTGAAAGATATGCTTGAATGATGTAAATAATTGGTGATAGAGAGTGACTAAAAGGGGCA
Source organism: Pachydiplax longipennis (assembly GCA_036926295.1). Taxonomy (NCBI): domain Eukaryota; kingdom Metazoa; phylum Arthropoda; class Insecta; order Odonata; family Libellulidae; genus Pachydiplax; species Pachydiplax longipennis. Next base: position 12,408,271 of record JAVFKF010000008.1, on the reverse strand, counting down.
ATCATGCACTTTTGCTGTAGCAGCCACAACATGGTTGAGTGCGTTACCTTGACCCCTTGCTGACTTGGTGACTTGTTCCTCATGCTTAAGCTTCTAGGCCATTTCTAAAAGAAATGTTGAATCAATACATTATATTTGCAAATAGAATATGTATGTGTGAAAAGTAAACTCCATTAATATGAAAACTGGGCAAAGAATTGAGATATTGTTTTCTTATGATCAATTAGTCACTGTATGGGAAGAACCTATTCAATTATCATACATGTTCAATAGGTTATGAAGATTAGTTTCATACTACAAAATATACAGAAGGATGACCCAAGTTCTACTAATTATATTCAGTGTTGATGTATTGATAGTGATTAGTTTTTCTTAATGGATAAGGGTCGTTCAAATGAAAAAGAGCAGATTGTTTCTATTCTACCTCTCAAAATCTTTGAAACTCTTATAAAATATAAGTGGGTTTTCCAGAGCAAGAAACTAATCAAATAGCTCCACAAGAATGGAAGCTGACAGACGGTAGGTTAACCTATGCTAAGACAAAGGTGAACTATGATCTTGTTAGCCATTTCATCACAGAGATATAAAAAAGTTCCTGAAAGGTTTTTAATCCTAAAAAAGAAGTAAAGGATATGAAATATTGTTGCGGTTTGTTCTCTTCATATAACCAATTTGAAGTGAGGGGTACTAGGAGAGGAAGAACTCAATCAAATATGCAGAAAATAAAGCTGAACTTTACTGTACTGTACATCAAAAATTCTTTTTTCTTGCAGAGATAGCCAATGACAATCCACTGAATCATTTAGACCCCATATTTCTAATAATAGTTATGTATAATTCATTTTGGTCAACACTTCACTACGAGCCTTTTCTTTGTAGGTAAAATGTTGAAGTCATAACAGAAAGTGAATCATTTGCACTATTACTGAATGGCAAAATTTCATTTGAACGACTCTTGATTGCACTGGTAGATCCATTGGGGAGGGGAGGAGGAGGAGACCACATCTTTAATGAATTTTTAGTATTAACAATATACCTATGATCTGACATGGAGCTTGAATTAAAGTTATATTTTGTTTTCCCACCATTAGGGTACATCCATGTTTATCACAACAAAATGGCACTTTAAATGTTAATTGGAGATTCATAAGGAAATTGTCTAAAATCACCCCCTCCCCTTGCCAAGTTTTTAGATCCTCTTCAACTAGGATGATTACAATCCCATACACACAGATGAAAATGAATGCATGTTAGTTGAAGCAGATGAAAATTGTGAGATTAAGCACAGAGTACATACACAGGTTACTTCATTTTATGTTAAATACTCTTATGATGCAATAGTAAGTTTTAATGAAGTGTTTTGTTTTTTCAAGTATGCTAAACACAAGTTATTTTAAAGAACATATCAGCTTAGGCTATAAAAACAAATCAATAGTCATCAATGTTACCTGTATTGCAGAACAATTCAGTTCTATTAATACTCTTACCTCAGCATCAGGCTCCGTATTTCTCTGGGTCATTTCAGAATGTTCTGATGCAGGTTTAAAGTCTAAGCTGTCATTTTCTTCCTCAAGTCCAATCATGTGCTCTTCTTCAGTCTGAGGCATGAGCTGGAGCTCTTCCTTTGATTTGAAGTCTAACCGGGTGATGTACGGAGGGAAAAGCAAACCAAGCACAACCTGTGCAAGAGATTTCATTCAAACACAAGTTACTCTCAGAATTTGTAGGGAAAATGTTCTTCAAAATTCTGCATTCAGAGTGAGGTTCTTTGGAAATTGAAAGGGATGTCCTCAAGGTTTGTTACTGCCACTAATGTCATTTATTAAAACCAACAAAAACACTCATTTGGGTTAAAGAGAGAGTGGAGTGATATTCAAAATATATGATGATGAACAATGCAAAAGTTTAAATTTAATGGCTACAATGATTTTTCCATCAAATAAATGGTGATAAATTTAATTTAAAGTCAATTATGATGTAATTTAATCTAATTCATTCGAATGCACTGAAGAAATAAATATTCTATACAGATCACTATGCATACAGTCTCAGCTGCTTAAATTACTCAAATCTATGAAAGCAAATAAAGTGTAATCTCCCATTCATATCCTATAATATAATATCATATAATGCACATTATGGGTTCAGAAAATAATGGGATCTAACCCAAAGTAGAGAGAGACTCCCATTTGTAAGAGGATTCCTGTGGATGTTATATTATAACCTATCTATTATGGGTTCAGATAAAACTCTTTGCTATCAAGAATTGTTTGTTTTCACTATGAGTTTGAAACGCAATAGTACTTCAGTACTTTAAGTTATCTATGCCTTTTCATAATAATTTTTAGAAATTCATGGTAGATAAAATAAAAATCTTGTGTCTGACCGGCAAAATCTATCTTACATTAAAAATAGCAATTAAAAGAATGGGAAAAAGAACAATGAATAATGAAATATTTTTCTATCATCAGATGAAAATGAGAATTGATACAATTGATTTGAAAATTATTATTCCCAGAAAAATTCTACATAATTTTTCCTTTGGACTCCATCAGTAAGACAGTAAATTAAATAATCAATATGTATCAAAATGTTGCTGTTGAAATAATTACCTTCAGATTGGTGTTTTTCCTTGTACGGAGACCTCCCATCCATAAATCTGCAAGAATGATTTGACTGCATGGATGAGCTAATAATGCCCGATGATTGCCAGCAACAGCCAAAGAGAGACAGGTTTGTCCACTCCAATTCTGAAGTTCACAGGTCAACAATTGCTGGGTTTGGTCATCATCTTGTCGATAGCAAAAATCCAGCAATTCTAAAGCTGTAAAAAGAAAAGAATGCTCAGAAAATGTATGGTCACTACCTCAACTTAGTTAGTTCTTTATGCCATATGAGACAAATTACCTCTTAAATTATTAACAAGATTAAGAGGGGGCACAACCAGCAATAAACTAATCCCTTAGCAGAACATTATAGCAAAAATCCAAAGCATTCTGAAGACAAGGTGAAGGCATACATCACAGAGAAAAGAAATAAAGATAATTGGGATATTCAAGAAAGATATTTTACTTGAATATGAAATTATAAAATTGAAAGCAAGAAAACAATGCTATAGGAATTTTAAGGAAGGGATAAGTTATGGAAAAACATGAAAATCAGATATCAGAATGTATGCAGTGTTCACTTTGAACTTCATAAGGAAAATAAAATCTAATTTTCATAAAGTAGGTAGTCATTCATTCTTATATAATCAAGTAATAGTGAAATTCATTGAATGGAAATTAGCACATACATATGTTTTCAAACTCCTTCCCATAATTTCTCAATTCCTCATAAACTTCAGTTTCCAGATCATCTTCAGCTGCTTCATGAGCCATAGCTTTATATAATTTGCATGCTACCAGAGCTTTTGCTAGAGCCTCTTCTCCATGTTGCCACATCAGCAGTGCCATTTGCTGTCTTTTTGTCAGTACAGCCCAAATCTGTAACCAAATATTACTTTTACTCTGATTGAACATTATCATGCAACATTTATAGGCAAATTCCAAGAAGTTATGGAGATGTTTCACAGTAGTAAATTCTTTGTATACTACTTTAGCACATCTGAAGAAACAAACAGAGATATTATTTCTTAAGATCTGAGTATTCATGTTAACATGACCATTTTTACAGCTGTAAAGCATTGAAATGAAGCTGTGTTACTTAATACAGATAACCTGCTGGTTTTTAATTTTTATTTTTATAAAGAATACTTTACTCTGAACAGAAAACATTACTTGATATCTTAAACTGCATGTATATACATGATAACATTATCAAAGTCACAATAAAGAAAAAAGGTTGTAAAATATGCATCCACTAAAAATTACCAAGTCTTGAACATACATAGAAAGTAAAAATTACCATAGAAAATTAGTTCTTACCAATAATTCATTGAATGGATAGTCGAAAAGAGGCATCTCTCTGCTAGAGGCTGGCAATGCCTCAGCCAAGAGAGAGAGAGTAAAGTTTGCATTTCCATAATATCTAATGAATGAAGAGCTATTTCGATGTACATGGGGTGACTTCTTCATCACTTTGGCGTAAATAACTCGGAATTTCCTTCTAGTGTAACTTGCTCTGCAATCAAGAACAAACATAAAGATTTTCAATTATAGAATGGGTGCATATACTTTGCATGCTTATTTTCTGGAATTCTAACATAATTTTACCTTAAATTTCTATTTCCTGTTAGAATTTCTTAAAAATTTTCCCAATTAAACCAGAAATACTTTTATCAAAGCTAGCAGTATTAAAAACACAGTCATTTTTGCCAAAAGATAATGAATTTCTATATGGAATACAATGAAATTGATGAAATATCCTGAGATTTCTGCTAATCAATCCTGGTTTGAAGCAGCATTTTCTTTACCAAAAGTTTACAAAAGGGTATACAATTTACTCCAATTTCAAACATAGTTGTGATTTCCTTTATACTTTGATATCAAAAAAATATTAATTGATCTAGATTTAGTTTATTATGAATCTGAAAGCTAGCAAATTATGTATTATGACTGTACCAAAATATTTTAATACATTCTCTTTGGCAGTAACCATGTTTTTTTATTATGACTTAAATGCAGAATAATTTTATAAATATTATATTTAAAACTCATACACCAATTACATATTAACCATATATATTAATATGATAGTAACCTGTATGCACCACCCATTAGTTTATTTATCACAAGTCCAACATCATGGAGAGTATACTGATATCCTCTGGGAATGTGTGGCCGTACATCCAACAATATGTAACCAAGAGTATTGGTTGGCCCTTGTTTCTGAGAAGTGAAAAGAAATAATAAGATTCAGAGAGCAATGGTATTAGGTAATAGTTTAAAAAAAATAAAATTTTCCTGAAAAGGTTTTACAAGTGAAATTTCTCAAAATTTCATTTTTGTATGCATTAAGAAAAATAATGTCGCACTTACGGTGTTATACAACTCTTCCAATCGTGGAATAGTTAGAAATTTCTTCATGCTGACTCCATTTTCAAGAAGAAGTTTGACAAAATCAATTCGGTCATGCTCCAGGGCTTGCATCATTGCTTCATCCAATGCACCTGATATAAGATGGATAATTTTATCATCAAAGAATCCAGAATAAAATATTGCTCATTGCAAAAACTTACACATAAATAAAGACTGGAACATAAAAAATAGCTCTACATTAAAATTCAATAACTATTTCAAGAATATGAATCAGTAATAGTTCTGGGCATAGTTAACTGATCCATAAGAACACATGTGTTTTTATGGCACTGTTTTTCTAATACCACAATCAATCAATAACAAATGTTAATCCAGTGTTATGTCTACCAATTGATTGTGCATATATTATATATAGACACAACATATTACATATAGATGCAAAGTCTCTGACTGTACCTCAAATCAATCTTTTTGCTGCAAATATTTATTCATTATTACCTATTTATTATGTTTTGAAATTAATTCTCAAAATGTATCTGAATCTGATTAAATAGATGGAAATTTTTAAGGGTTTTAAATCAAATAGTATAAATCAAATAATACAAATTACAAAACATACAAAATGATAGTGGCAAAACAAAGATAACCCTGATGTGTTCTATTAACTATTGCTATCAAAATATATTAATTTATTGTTAGGACACCAGAATACCAATTCTTATGGACTTTGACATATAGTATGTGAAAAAACTTATATGCAACAGAGTGTATATACTGAATCATACCTGGAGGCCATTCTTGTCCATACACAAAGATTTCTGAGCGAGCTATATCCACACGATTCCAAGCAAGCGCCAAACTGAGTTGCTCAGATGGAGAGAGATGCTGACTTTTGAATAATGCAGTTAATATTGTCTGGTCAAGCTCTTGAACCTTATCCTCAGGTCTATCAGTGATTCTGAATACTGTAATCTATATTAAAACACATACGATTTCAGGAATTATGTTCCACTTCGGTCATCTCTCATTCATTATTATAATTTCATTGATGATGAGAGGTTTTCAAGGAAAAGCTAAGGAAAATTAATGAATACATGATTTAAAAAAATTAATAATCAATAAAAGAACTATTCCACAAAGGCACCATCATAGTAACAGAACCCCACATTTATATAATCAGCAATAATTTATGTGCCTTAATTAATTGTAATAATCATTTGTATATCAAATTCTTCTACACCATTGGTTTCATTAAAAAATTATACCTCTACTCTGCATTTCATTAACATATGTAATTTAATATTAACATTTAAAGAATTATTTTGACAACTGAGATCATTACACACATTTGGATCCCCATAGGGAATCAAATCCAGGACCACTTTCATCTATGGTATTTGCTTTCCACTTCGCTTTTTGAATGTAATTCAACATAAATCAAACAAAAGAAGACTAAATTAAGTAATCTTACTTGGATAAAACAAAAATATTAAAGTATGACAAGAAAACTTTTATCATTCTCCAAGATGAAAGGGAAAAGTAATTGTAGTAGTAGTAGAATTGTTAAAAGAGCTTTAACAGCCTAGGTCATTTTGCACATGGGCTCCCACCAGGAATCAAGCCTGGGACTGCTTTCATCAAAGTCAAATGTGCTGCCCACATGGCTATCTGGGATCCCAAAAAGTAATCAGTACCATATAATTGTCAACTTTAGCAGCATTCCACATTGTAATATCATGGGATGTAAAGAGAGAAAAATTTTTAAGGTGTTAACTGGTCAGCATAATAAATTTTAACAATACATTAACATGACGATTTGAGCTGAAAAGCTTTATTCCTCATGTTAGGAATTAAGTAAAGGACTCAATTTTTTTTTTCAAATGTATTCTCAAAATTGGACATAATGAAACACAGTAACATTGCCATTTATGGATTAGCTTTAAGAATCAATCAGTTTAGGTAAAGGAGGCCTTTGACAATTAAAATCTGGTAAATGATAGGGTGAACCCTCATAAATTATCAGAGAATGAACAAAAATCTTTTATAGCAAACACTGCTATTTCAATGCATGAAAACCACTAGGCAGAGAAAAGCTCATCTCTCACTTATGGGAGTGATTAATTTTTAAATAAGAATATGACCACCCCTAAATTTAAACTAAAAATCGTCTCTAGGGATTCAGTTTCGAAAAGAATGCTACATCCAAATTACTCATCTAATCTTTCTTCATTACCTGTCAACTCTGGTGTTACAAAACCATTTCTTATGTACTAACATGGATTTCAATTAATGAGGTAGGAAGAAAGTTGACCACTAATCACACATCAAAGCTTAGAGAAATTTCCACAAGAAAGCAAATACAATACTTACTGAAACATGGAACAATTCCAAAGTTTTTCAGAGGAAGTTATTCAGAAAAAGATTTTCAAAGGACATAATCAAGACTAAGAATTTTCTCAGAATCAATATCTTATTTTCTTTGATTATGACAACATGGAAGGTATTTAACTCTATCAAGATAGTTAAAAAGAAATCCAGAGTGATAGAAAGTAGAGAATTGGGATTTAAAGAAGAGGAAGTTCAACATGTCGAATTGGTTGAGTTGAAATAAAATACAGGTTTTAAACAACAGTTTCTATAGTAAAAGTGATTATTATATGTTTCCGAAAACCTGTTTTATTTCAACCTATTCTACATAGAGAATTGGAGATACGGAGATCATTTGAGAAAAAAGAACGTGATAGAATGGAAAAAGAAAATGAAGAAGAAATAGAGAATAAATAATGATGGTACCAAATGAATTTGTATCATTTAAAAATTCCACTATATTCAGTTTTCATGCTTCAAAAGGATTAAATGAGTTATATCTCTTTCTTCTGCTTTCCTTGTATATTTTTACTTTTGAGTAAAGAAACTTTCAACATTTGGTTTGAAGTTCTTATAATTGGAAAATATTCGTGTATAATTTTTTCTGATGAGATTAACGACGTAAATGAAAGCTTTCTCACCAAATTCTTCTTGCGAGTGCACTGAACTAACTCATGATATAAACATTCAGCTTTCTCAAGCCCCACTTCAAATGATCTCTGTATGGTGTCCAGCATGTAATCTTTCATACTCTCCAGCACTGTCTGCTCCCCAGTCTCCGATGCATACCTACAATAGCATGGCCAATTAATCAGTGTTGTAAAAACTTTTCCACAGTCAACCAATGTTTGTTAATTATTCAGCATTAAGATAAATTTCAGGAATCACATTATATAGAAAAGAATGCAAGAATGAGCTTCACTTATTCAAAGGACAATAAATAAGAGAATTCAGCAAAATAATCATGGAATATATTATTTTATTTGACTTTTTCAATTTTATTTTATCTATCTTCTTATTTTTAACTAAATACTATACCACTTTATATGGATCATAATTCATTATAATAAAGAAGAATGAATGGTTAACATAAGAAGATAATTTTAATACTATCTGTAAAATAGAACGTTTAAATAGTAGTTATGCAGAAAGAATTAGTAAAACTTGGTAGTTTCCACAGGAAAGGAAAGTCATCTTCAAGGTGCATAGCACCAGAAATTTTTAATTTATACCCTATTTTGAGGAGAGGCTGAGAAGAGGGGAAGGGTTAGTAAAGGGCATGTCATTGACAGATTCCAAGGTTGCTGACATGATCTCAATGACCTGCAGGCTATCTAGTTTGGAGTATGGACACAAGAGTTCCTTCGCCTCGCGAGTCCTTCACCAACACCCGAAAGGGAGGAAACTAGATAGCCTGGAGGTCATTAAGCAGCAACCTCGGAACTTGCCAATGACAAGTCCTTTATGAACCCTTCCCCTCTTCCTAGCCTCTCCTCAAAATAGGGTATACATTAAAAAATTTCCAGTGCTATGCACCTTGAAGATGACTCGCAAGAGTCGAAACTGGTCATGAATAAAAACCTTTCCTTCGGAAACTACCAAGTTTTACTTATTTTTTCATTATGGAGTTCCACCAAGTCAAGCTAGAGCACATTGATTATAGTTGTGCAGAGTATAAAGTTTACCAGGAAAGAGATTTCACACCCTTTTCTCATTACATATAAATTCAATTTTCCTTTTTACCAGGAAAAGCAAATCAAACATGATCCCAATAAAATTTATTTTCCAACTCTATGGGTAATCTTTGTTTAACTGAAAATGAGCTGGGATAACAGGATTATTTCAGAGTTTAATTGTGTTTGTATCACTCTTTATTTTACAACTGTTAAAACTGTTTGATTCTACAGAACTATCCGAAGTACTTGAACTAAGTTCTGCTGATTCATTTACACACTTTAAATTAATTTCTTTCAAAGATTTCACAACATTATATAATGAACTTTTAGAATACTTTGCTTTGCAAAACATTTAAGTGAAATTTGAGGTCTTTGAACAATCAAAGAATTTTCTTGAAATGGATTATGAGTAAATTTATGATTGTCCAACACAGCATCATAATCAAAAAGCATAAACCACTTAAAAGCATAAGGAACATAAAAGCATCAGTGTGTCCATCATATTCATCATATAATACAAAAAGATCTCAGCTGAAAAGGCTAACTTCTGTAAATCTTAAGACATAAACCTCCCAACTGCAATATAACAAAACTCTCAAGAAACCTTAATCAACCAATCACTCATTAAATGTATGTCTATTATTTCCACAACATACAATAATCCATAACATCAAACTCATATAGAGCTAGACAAACAAACTAATACTACCATGCCCTAAATGTTCAAATCTTGAATCTAAGGGTGGCTTGCCTGATTGCCTTGCCAATCCCTACATCATGAACATTGGCAAAGTTGAATTTTAATGAGTAGTTAATAATTAAACTGTTTAAAGTTCTAATACAAGGGTATTCCCAAAAATAAGGTCTCCAATTTTTTTAGAAACAGCAGAAAAATTTACTTTCAGTGAATGATATTTCAAAGCTTAAATTCTTCTCTATTTTTCCTTATAATTGCTATTTCTGTTCATGCAGTTTTTTTGGCACTTTGGCAGTTTTTGTACATCCATGTCATATCAGATTTCTGCCATGCCATTGAGGAAGTGTTGGATCATTTCTCTCAGTTTTTCATTGTTGCTGAAAAGCATCTGTTCTGAATCCCATATCTGAGTTTTTTGGGTGTCGTATCTGTCAGCATTTATTGTGATCCTATGAAGTGTGAAATCAAGCAAGAATAATCTGTTTCAATACTAAAACACAGCCGCCATGACTTTTTGGCACATTGTGCCTGTTTGAATTTTCAGCTATAACTTCTTATACCACTCAAGACAATTTTGACATCCTTGCATGACTTTCCATTAGCATCTGTCAGTTGGTAATGAATTTATATTGGTTTAATATATTCATTTAATGCCTTTTACATTCAAAAACAATAACTTTAAGAACTTCCTTGCAGTAGCAGCAAATGGGAGCTCCATTACTGGCTTCCAAGCCAAAATTTAAAAACAATTCTGGCTAAAAATGGTTTGTTTGAGAGTGGAGGAAGAAAAAATCATAGCAATGTGGCCAACAGCTGCAAGAATATTTTTCCTGCAGCTCCAGTTCTTTAGAGACCTTATTTTTGGGCTTCCTCTTGCATTACATACAAGAGATTTTATGAAAGAAAACAATAATAATGGACAAAGAAGGCACATTTTAGGGTTGTTGAATGAAATTATCTATCAATTTCAGATAAGGAAAAACATTCTTACTTATGTGTGAAAGCAAGTAGATCAGCAGCTCTCCCTGAGCCATCACATACGACTACTGGTACAGGAGGTGTGTCTGTTACATATTCTAGCACAGCTCGGATCGTATTAGTTCCTCCTTCAATTACAAGGCAGACCACTGGAGTGCTGCAGTGGGTACAGGGATGTAACTTTTGGTTGGATATGTATTTCTCAAGCTTACGACGCAGAATAATTTCTGCCCCATAACGTCCTCCTGAGCCATTGTCCACAAGCAGGAAATAAGCATGACGATTGTTCAACACTGCATACTTGGACCTACAAGGAAGAAAATAAAGTATCCTAAAGTTCAGAGATTTCATTCTGCATTATCATTAGAATATTACATATTTCTATAACTCCATGTATCTTTTTCACCACAGCTGTAATGGAAGCATTTAGTTTTCATATTCTATAAGCATTGGCCAAAGGAGAGAGCCAACACAAGATTAAGGCGATAAAGAGGAGATATATGAGGAAATTAACTAATGAGGGAATTTACCAGTAGAAGGAATCTTAATGGCTTTGAGGAGAGTAGGAAACACCTCTTTAGATTTATAACTGTTAAAGATAGATATCATGACAAATGACAGAATGAACAGAATTAAACAAGAAATAATTCCTGATTTAAGAACTAACAGGCTTTTTGATTTTATACAGAAAATGTCACAGTTACCTTGGAGATGATATGGAATGGTATGGCACATCTCTGTTGTGCCCAAGCAGCTCATGGTTATTCTCTACAATTCCCCATGGTGCTATCCCAATACTAACAACTCTTCCACTACGTTGGGACTTCTCAAGAAGAAGAGCATCACCAACATGTCTAGTCACACCTGCAAGTAAGATTCCTCCATATTAGTAAAAGAAATAAACTTAAAAGTTAATTCAAATCTTGTGCAGTGATTAAACAGTAATAAAGCTAAACTGAAATGTCATGGAATTCAATAGAGGAGGCAGTGATTTTACTTTATTTCAATTATCAATAAAATTCAGAAAAATATGCAAATGTTATTTAAGAGTGTGATTTGATTCCTTGGAGGCTTCAACAGTTCTGTTAGGATGATCACTACACATGCCTGGGCTTCTCCCAGACAAGTTCTTTAAGTGAAGTTAAGTGAGTTGTACCAGTATTACAGCCACCTTATTCAGGTCAAAAAAGGATGAAGAAACTATTGTAACCTAAAGAAATCATTTCAGTGAAGCCCAAATATGCAGAGATTAGGATGTTTTACCATGGATGATAAAAATTTCCTTAGAAGGAAATGCACAAGCATGTTTCCTTTATCTAAAAATCAAAATCACTGCTTAGTTTCTTCATTCAGGAGCTAAATATGAGATTCTGAATACTATGAGAGTATCAATGAAGCTTCTTGTAATGATTTCCAGGAAAATTCAAAGGAGAAGGAACAATTTTCTTGTACTTTCAGGAGGAAAATATATTAACAGAAAAGTAAAGTGGTTGAACTCTAAGGATAAGCATGACTGCTATCCCATTTTTATTCACAAAGAGTCCATCCTTTCTTAGAGTGAAGAAACAGAGGGGTGGGTAGCATGGAGGGGAATTTAAAGTTGGTATACTGTGAAAACCTCTCAGAATTTCATCAGCTAGCAACCATGAGCTTCCCCTCACCAACCCCTTTTACTTTTCTTATCCCCTAACTTCTGCATATTTAAGTGCATCCTTAGAGTGCAATCATTGTACCATATAAATTTATAGTCTGTAATAAAATATTTTAATATAAATTAAAATATTCTTTGATATGCTCTACATGAACAAGTTTTACTTACCAGTATTGGTTCCACCAGTGAATATCCATGCACCTGTTGTCTTAGCAGCCTTGAGGAGTCCTTTCCTGAGCACTTTCTTCAGTTTTGGTTGCAAATCAAAATTAGCCTTACCTCCTTGAACAGTAATCAATAACTTAGGTAATTCTAATGTCCATTCACGGGTGAACAGTTGAAGGATGAGCTCTGGCCTCGTATCGTAAGCAAGACGCACATACTGTAGGAAAAGAAATCTTGTGAACGTAAAACACAAAGAGAAGAAGAATATACATATAATTATATATATATATATATATATATATATATATATATATATATATATATATATATATATATATATATATTATTAACATGATATTTGAGTATACAACAGATGGACGAGATCTTAGAGGAAGATGGGAATGGAAAAATAAAGTGCACTGAATAAAACTAAATTATTCGAAAAAATTAAATCTTATTCATTGATGATTCAAACATCATAATTGTAAGTATACACAAATAAAATAAACTATATTATTGAAAATTAACATCCATATCTGAAATAAGGTTGTATAGTTTCAGCGGTGCAGCAAAATTCAGAGAAAGGAAGATGTTCTGATAAGAGGTTTCTGAAGCTACTCTTGCGTATGTTTGTATATACACAAGACTATATCTCTATATGCACATAAAGAAATGAAATAAATCATCTTTGTTGAACCTAACTAACTGAAGCCGTTTGCCGTAGAAAGAAACAGTAGACAAAGATTAAGATACCTGAGCCTTGCTGGGATGTGGTCCTCCCTGGAATTCGATGGTGCCGTACGCATCCGTGGGTGATGGCTGCGTATGTCTGGAAGGGCTCCAGGCGGGGATGTGCTCTTCGACGGACCCTGAAGGGTCGGCCCTCCAGCCAACGTCCGCCCCTTTGCCGCAGTGGTAAGCGAAAGATTGGCCGCAACAGCATCTGCCAAGCATACGAGTACAGCTTGAGAACTCGCTATTAGGATCATACTCAAGGATGAGTAGGATATCAATAAATCTCTTGGATTGAAATTTATAACTGATAAAACATCTCACACTCAAGCTCAGATAAACAAGTGCAACACAAACAATTAATCATTCCGATTTTGAGACAGAAAACAAAGTTCAGATGAATATAACAATTTTAAGATAACAATTTTGGAACGGTCATTGTAGGTCCACCTTCAGGATAAGTACCCTTCAAAGCTAAGTTCCTACTTATGAAATCATATATTCTCGTTAAAAATTCACGTTGACTCGATGCGATCAAAATTCCAGCGCATACATCCGTTGAATAGATTCACACAGTAACATATTCAGTATCCCAAATCCCAAAAACTGGAAATCGGATTTTGTTCCCAGTTTACGCTCGAAATAAAAAAGCGACTCCATTTTTTATCGGAGAAAAGTCTAATCAAAGAAAAGCTATCAAAAAATGAAATAATAATAATTAAGAATAAAAGAAGAATCATCAGTCACTATTGAAATAGGGATGGAGAAACGGCTTTTCATTTAACAGCCAGAGAAATCAGTCTTTTAATGCTGTAAAATGCAAAACAGAAAGGTTAAAGAGCAAAGAAATCCTTTTTTCATAACTCGATTAAAATCGAACTCTGACAACGAAAAGAAGGGAAATTTGTCAAAAGAAAACGATATTGTAAGAATCAGTAGAAAAAATATTAGTAGTAAATGAGTGAAAACTAAAGTAATATGACAAACAAGAAAACATGTAATTATGAATTATATAAACCCATCGATAGACGGAAGTACTCAATTCCTCACCTATCGTCTCAAATAGATAACTGCTAATTTTAAGACAATGCCGTAACATAAACCATGGTTATAACGCAGTTTTACCCTCCATACAAGAAAATAGATACAGATATAGCTTATAATTTGCACTGAGCATTAATCAAAAAATAAACATCAACGTACATCAATTTAGAGAAGTTTATGCTGTTTGAATGGTAAATACTAAATGACATATTTTCAACTCTCGTAATCGCTAGTTTATACAAATCAATCAAGGAAACAGTTGTCACAAGAGCATTTCGATTAGGATTATAAAAGAAGCCAATAAATACCTAAGGAAATAAAATTTTTCATCGAAATCTTGATTTGAAAATTGATAGATATTCTATGGTTTTCATTTACCGAGACTTTGAATGCGGACATATTTTCTTTGAGAGTTAAATTACTCCATGAAGTCTGGTTGAGTATAAGTATTTAGTATCAGCAATATTGCAATTCCAGTTGAGTATAATATTGATATAGTACTTCCTAAAGTACTTATATAAAAATTGGTTTGTTATAAACAACTTATTTTAACAGCAATAGATATATTTTAGATTCGTGTAATCTAAATAATCTTTCTTCTTCTTGTATTCCTTCTTGCAGCAAGCCTAAAATAAGATAATTGAGAGAAGCAGAGGGGTCGAAAAAATCAACTCTTGAGCAGAATAAAATTGATTTGGTTTCACTCTAAATATTATAATTTCCTGGTCAGTTTATTGGCAAAATGCTGGTGTTCAAAGAAGGAGAGGATAAGCATGATTATTTTCTTCTTCCCCCATGATTTTCAGGCAATCACAAGGACGTCTTCATTTAGATATATTAAAGCATATTTATGAATGAATTTTGTGAGAAGTTCAAGATTAATTATGACAATCGATTTGTCTTTTCCACCTTAATTTCCGTGAAACTTCGGTTTTACTAACCATGACCCCTGTGGTTTCCTTGAGGGTAAGGTATTCTTATCTCTTCCGTTTCTCACGCAATGTAACATGAAGGACGAAAGTGGATTTGGGGCTCACATTTAAAGCAGGGCAACGAACCGTAATACATTAAAACCTGTTTAAGACGCTCCTGGTTTAGATAAGGTTTTCTCATGGTCCCTTTCACATGAAACACTTGGTATAGATACCGCTTAAGACGCTTTGCTATCCGCTCAATACGCGGATTATTCTCGTTCCAGATGCCCTGCAATCCTTCGCCTCGTTAAATAAACCAAACGATTTTTACTCTGTGTCGCCCCTCTAAAAGGATTCCTTGTGAGTCACTTCTTTTGAATGACTAATTTTGTGAGAATAAAATGAGGAAATATCGAGAAGTAGAGCAATCTATTTCCACCGTCGAAGACGATACGAACTCTGAGATATAATTAGATCTTCTATTACTCTTTTTTCTCATGGTAGAATGTAGATTAAAAAGACGGTTATCGGTGTAATCTTTTGTTTCAATATAAGAAAAAACATATAGTAAAAACAAGAAAAGGAGTGTTTTGTGGGCTGTTGAGTGGAGTCTCAGAGAAGTTGAGATGCCCTCTCATCACTGCTGTTAAAAAATCGTTATTTTTCCTTGTCTATCTGGTGATATCTGCTTCATTGTAGAATGAAAAATTATCAAAATCAAGTAACCAAGATACTCTTTGTTTACAAAAAGCAGACCGCTCTTCCAAAATTTGATGTAATGTAAACGGAATTATACGAGTCGGATATAAGGATATCGTGCGGTTTTCGCTTTGTCACTGAAAACCGTCTTAGCCGGAATTTTACAGTATTTTTAATTCTGCCTTTTGTACAAAAAAAACATAGGTTCAGTTCCGGTTACTCTCCTGCCAACGACGAACCTGTTCTAACCGTTTATTTTTTCGTTCCAATCTCATCAATATTATATCCTTCAGAATGTTTGTTATTTTAATCCCTCGCTTTTCCACGCAGTAAAATCAACGGAAACGGCCGAGATTTGGTGGAAATTTAGTGTAAACTTTTTGATTAAAAACGATGTATGGTATTTCCATATAAACTTATTATTTGACGATCGGTTTCGGCTTTACATAGCCATCCGAAATTGGTGTGTTTGTTTTCGTTATAGTAGTTGCGTGTTGTTGACTGTCGTCACGTTTTCTATTTGCATCTGTTTCGATTTTTTAGCAATTAGTGACCTGACGATGACGATGTAAAGCCGATACTAGTCATCACATAATACATTTTTGTGCAAATTGTGTACATCCTTTTTCAGTTAGGCAGTTCTCCGTATAAACTACATATCAGTAAAGTTTACAATAAAACTTAGCTACACATGTTTAGTAAACATTCCTTCAATTAAAATTGAGTAAAACGTGTATTTGAGGGAATTCCCTTTGGAAATGGAATAAATAATAGTCTTCGGTTTCGGTTGGAGTACAAGAATTTCAAATTTTCTTCTGTACTTGTTCAATTTTTACTCCGGCAATACACTTATCAGTGCGGTTCTGGCCAAATACCTTGGTTGAAGGTATGTATACGTAGTTTACGATAATTTAAAAATATATACGTGATGTTAGCTAGCATAGAGTGAAAAAGAGAGTACATTTATACGATGAATGAATCTCAGGAAGAACTATGAAACACGAGTTCGATACGAGAATTTTGAAGGTATTGAATACCTTAGAGTAGAGGAAAACAAAGGATATTAAAGCCCCTGCCAAATGGTGGGATTCAGCAAGTTTGCTCCTAACCTGTTCGTAGAATTTCCTTAATTCGTCGAAACGATTTCTATACCAGTGTGGAACGATAATACTACTATCAAACGATACCGTAAAGGTACTGCAAACCGCTCGATACAACGAGAATATAATTTAATATTAGATCATAAATACTTCATTCTTATTTAATTTTTTCGAAAACAAATTTTTAATTAGGGTATAATGAAGGAAATTTATGCGTGTTTTTGAGACTGCAATGCGTGGTTGTATTTTCCGTAGGCATAAGATCATTTTTTTATTTCGCCACTGCCCTTAGCCATAATTCACTTTATATCGGAAGGGTTTATATTCTACCTGATAAAGAGTTTTGGAATGACCTCTCCCTGAAATAAAGCCTAAGAGCCGAGAAAGATCCTGTGTGAAAATTTAATACTTCGATGCGATGGTATGAAGAGAAATTATTTTATTTTTTTATTTCGTCCACACACTGCTTTCGTAGTTTATTATAAGCAACTGTTGACGAAAGAAATATGTTATTAGCCTTCTAAAAGATAATCATTATAGCCATGGTTACCTTATCGTTTGTATGAAATGACCAGAAGTTCACATTTTATGAGTGTGTCCCGCTACCTACTCCGATCCACAAATGTCCTGCTTCCTACAGTTACCAGCTATGTAAATGTTTCACCTGTATCGCATACGCACTTTTAATAAATTATCATGTGACAATGTAAATCAGTTCATTTAATGAATGGGTCCCCAAAGTAGTCGATATCGACCCCCGGGGGCTGAAATGACTTGCTGGGGGTCCACTTGACGTGGGGGTCGATGGAAAATGTTGGTTAAAATTATCGAAGCAATTCTTATCCGTAACATAAAAAATTACAATTTAATTCTCCAGTTTCAATGACATACAATTCCATACTATAATGATGATTATAATCATAGTTTTTGTTAGCACAACATTTGAGAATGGACGATCTCCTCTTTTATCCCAATGAGTTCGAAGGAAAGTCGAATTTTTGAAGAGGTGAGCGGCCAAAAGAAGTTTGAGGACCCCAGATCTAGTGTCTACTTTTAGAGCTGTCGCCAGCAAAGCGACCGATGTCGCTTATATTATCAGTATTAACCTCGTCGCCTTTCGCAGTTTGGAGCGAAAAACAAAAATCAACCTGTCGTTGGTAAAGATGGTAATTTGTCTTTATTTCCCGGTCAGTTGAGAATTATTTGCCGATATGAAATTTGGTAACAATGTCTGATGCTACCCTTAAACTACAGAATCGCATTTTTGACGACTTACCACAAATTTTCGTGAAACAACTCGAAAATTTAGGCCTTATTTTAATATAGAAAATATAGGCCTTATTTTTCTCTCCTAGCAATCAATACATTTTGTCTCCCGTTGCTTTTAATGAATATAAAGTTGGTGTGCGTTTAGATCTCAACTAACGAATAAAAAGACTTCAAGTAATTACTGAAATAAAGGATGAATATTTCTAAATTGAGCTAATTAGTGAATTGGTCACAAGTTTTGTTTATTGCCTCTTTAAGAGATTCCTAGCAATAATAATAATGGCTATTTAGCTGTGATTGGCCTTAGACTGGCGAATCACCTTCCCAGAGAATCATAAAAAACATGTAAAGGTAATTTCAAGTCCTCTGTTTTTCCCGAGTTTTAACAAAAAGAGTTTTAAAACCAAAGCGTGCTCATTAAAGTGAAGAGAAAATCAGACGCAGAAAAAGCAAAAATAAATACCTGAAAAGGATCTAGTAAACCATTAGTATTAACTTCCGTGGCGTATGAGTATGATCACGCTATGTTTTAAAAATATCAATAAAAATACCTTTTTATATGAGAGCTCTTGAGTAATCGTGGAAGTGGAGTCTGAAAATACTCGGTTAAAGTTACATTTATCAGTAAGTCTCTTCGAAAGGCTCCTCAATATTTAACTAAGTGGGTTCAATACATGTAAATTCTCAGGCTAAAATATTTCCAGTGGATTCTGAAGCGTATTTTCTCTGCGGAGAGTTGCCAGCTGAAGAGTTTATCAACGGGAATTTAGAAAAGCAGACAAGAATATTACAGAAGCTCCAACTTTAAAATAAAATAAAAATCGTCCGACTTCGATAAAAATCTCAGTTATTTGTAAGAATAATTCATCAAACTACGGTGCAATAGAGGGAATTCATATAAAACTCCAAAAGCAGGTGATTCCAGGGTTTACGCAGGCGCTCTCCTTTCTACGACCCTTCCTCAAATTCCTACGAGTCTCTCGAGATGGCAGCAGGAGGCAATGCCTTCCTTCACTATTTCACCACGCAAGGCATTAACCCTTCGGCTACTAAGGAGGGTAACTCAATAACCCGAACCCTATTTTCTCTCCGTTATTATTTTTCTATGTATATCTTTCTATCCCTAATGATTAATTTATTTTTTCATGAGTTTATATGTATTTATTGGGATAATTTATCTGCTTCCTCTTCTCCATAATGTACACACTTTCATTTTCTTATATACTTTCCGTAATGTTTCTTCGGAGCATCATTTAGTAACATAAAGTTCATCTCCAAGAATCAGAGCAAAATATAGATTACTTTGATCTTCAAATCACCTTTTGTAAGGCAAAAATAGATCATCTTTTGCTTTACGTGTGAGATCGCCAATTTTTACTAATAATAGAAACTAATACTAATAATAGCACTAATATTTCCATATCCTTAGAGATACATACTATATTATAAGAAAAAAACAGATCTAGTTTTTACGAAGTAACAAAAAAATTTAACCAGGGAAAAAGCGAACAAAAACTGCCGAAAATCACGTTTGCTGGCAACGAGCATTACCATATATTTAGAAGCAACTATTAAGAAGAAAACAAACAACCCTGTAGAACTATGACAAATACATTTTTTTAAACTCTTAATACTTAAAATAGAAAAAGAAATATTAGGTAACACTTTTACACCATTTGAGGGAAGAGTGATGACAGGTCATCTAAGGATTAACGCTGACCTCCAATAAGCCATTTTCAGCAGAAAGAAGGGGCCGACTGGAACCATTCGGACATTTTGAAATGAAGTTAGAAATGTATAGCTTATGGCAAAGCTTCCCAAACTTTTGACTTCCACAGCACATTTACGTAGCAGCACAAGTTAGCGGAGTACTGAACCGGTGTCGATTCAAAATGAAAAAGAAAAGAACACCTAATGAAGAGTAAAATATTTTAATTCTATCGTCATTATCTTCTATTAACCGAAAATTATCCATACGATAAGAAATTAGAAATATCTGCTACTTCAGAATATTACGCGGTACTCCAAGAGCTTAGTTACGGCACAGCGATTGGATGGCACTGGCTTGAGGTATCATTCTAATGGAAACAATAATTCAAAGGAAGAGGAACTGGATAGGCCACACATTGAGAAGGGAATGAGAAGTGTACTATCCAAGCGTACTAGGTACTATCTAAAACAGGACCTGACGATGTAGCTCCGCTACGAAACAATAGTCGTTATATTGTAATTTTTTATGGTTTAGCTTTTCATTCATGGAAGTTTTTATTGGAAAATTAGGAGAAAATAGTAAATTAGTTTTGACTTAAAGTGTACTGGTATCATGTTTCAGCTCTTGAAAAATTTTTCACAGGTTTCCTCAAAGAAATTAGAACATTTCATTGACATCAAAGCTACATATTATCGTATCGCCTTCTCTTTTCTGTCAAATTCTCTGCCAACTTTTTTACGTCTTCATTCTCCGAGGAGAAACTTAATTTTTTCTCAGGCAAGTGTTTGGATATAACTCTGGCGCTAAGGGTGACATAGGATCTGATTATCATCCTTTTACATAATTTACATCGACTAAAATAAGCAAGACCTGTACGTATCTAACGCATCTCGCGAAGGAGATCTAGGCGCCCGTGTTCATTATACTAATATCCGTAAAGAAGAGAATTTCAAAGTTAGGAAAATTTTACTACTAGCTTATGCTTCGGCAACACTCAATACAACTTGATCTAAATATATTATGGAGTAAATTTTCAGAGCGCCTTTTAGGTCTCTTTGGTAATCCTGAGTTCGCTTACTGATAGCACAGCAAACTACAAGTAAATCTCTGTGATTATGTGCAGTAAAACACCGTTAAGAGACTGCTTAGGAAACGGAGTGAAAACTGCGTTCAAAGTGCGGTAGTGGATTCGCACAATTTTTATTTCTTTTACAACAGAGAGCAAAAAGTAAGGGATTTTTGGCTTTTTAATTTTTATATAAGTACTTTAGACCTTTAAGTAATTATTCCTTAAACGAAAAGGAATATTCCTTAATGTGCTTTTCTCGCAACGGTAGATAGATATCTATGTAGTCCGCGAACTATTATTGTATATCACAGGTTGCCTTCTCGTCATATATTTTAAAAATTGGGATGCTTTTCGTACAAAAATGTCTTTCTCTGTTACCTTTTCACTCAAAAACCAAATGATTTTACCATATAGACAATAAGTGAAGAATAATGAAAACAATTTTTTGTATATTGAATGTGGCGGAGGATTGGCTGGTTGAAGACGTAACCAAGAGAAAACCGCGTTTTACTCGGGTTAGCGTCTTAAGCAAGTTTTGCTGTATATACTTTAACAGCCTGTTTAACACTTAATACTCGGTTAAACATAAGAAGAGACTTTTTAATTCCGATTTTGTCCGTTCTACAATGGTGTCCAAAGTCACTTCCCTAACCGGAAATTGTCCGATCTACTCATCATTTGGTCAACACCGTCTTCTACGTGGAGGTAATCGGCTCTCCTTCTCTCGAAAAGATTGAACATTTTTCCATTTTCTCGGCAAACACTTCACTCTCGCTCTTCTTTCCATTATATCGACGCCATGCGTTGCTGCACGTACCTGAATATACAATCCGCGTCCCCTTTTTTGTTTCGACAAATATTTTACGCCAACAAGTACGTGCGTTTTCCACCTAAAATCACAAACAAAACACTAAAAAATACGTTTCAATGCGCGAATTTGTTAAAAAAATCACAGCATTAATGACGCAATCGAAGTAAACGTAAGAAAATGCGTCCTTCATTTCACAAAAACGTTATCGGCAGACCGGAAATAAAGCCGCTTCAGTAGCAACGTATGTGGCTCTAGAAAAGATAATCAATTATCCGAAACCTCAGATGGAATAGCAGACCATAAGGAATTAGCCACGCAGTCCGTTTTTCTGAGAAACGCTCTACGCTGCAATGTGATTGACGAAGGTTTCTTCTTTGACGGCTTCTAATTGATCGGTTTCACACTAATGAAAATTCAACGCGGCTTTCATCAGTTCGGAGCGAAATTTCTTTTCAGACTCTTGACCTAAATGCGAGGTTCTCCTGGAAAAAAAACTGCCTATGTCGCACCGAACGCAATTTAAAGAATAACGAATATTTTATAAAAATATTGTTGGCACAATAGTGAACTAAATGCAATTAAAAGAATTTGAAAGTGTTCCATTCGAATTAATATTGATTCTCAACGCAGAAACAAAATCAGTATCCTGTGAAATTAAATTTATTGTTGATGGTAGGATAAAAATGGGCTCGAATAGAACAACATTCATAATGATGATAAAATTAATTGATGTGGTGGAGTTAATTAAATTAAATTCAACCTAAATCTAAAGAGGCCGTGATACTGAGGAAATTCATGATATAACACAGATACATGTTAAATGATAATACTTATAATGATGCTTAGTGATATACGAAAAATTACGCTAAAGGTTGTATAATACACCAAATATTTAGGCCTACTATGCAATTATCCTATAAATTTCAGAAAGGATTCCTTCGTAAAGCATTCTGCGAGAAATGAAAGCACTTAAGTTTTTAAACACGAAATTCGAACATATTTTTCGTCAGATTGGTTGACAATTTTTTCACCTTAGAGCCTTCTTGGTTAAATAGCCTCCGACGAATCGAAAGAATTGCAAAAAAAATAGTAAGGATAGGATTCAGAAAGATTAAAATTGGAGTTTACAGCAATGCAGTAAGAAGTTCTAATCGACCGACGCCACGCCGCAGAGTTTGCATAGGTCTTTGTGGAAATAAGGCTCTAATTTTCACGAAAGTACACGACTTAAAATGGTAAACAACGACTTCTCAAACGAGAAAACCAATTTCTTTCTACTGTATTTTCAAAATTTTCGTTAAATTAAACAGAGCGAATATTTGAAGGGGATAGTGAAATCATAGACTCAAAGAGAGCGTTGTTATGGTGAAAATATTCTTTATGCAATCGTAAAACATGCATAAACAATTTATTCCCAAACCAGATGTTTAAGTTCTATTGCAGATTAATCGATTATCCAGGTGGTGAAGTTCAATCAATCAATCAATTAGGATATAATCGCCTGATTTGAAATTTCAGGAAATGGAGAGAAAACTTAATGTCCGACAGTGAAACCCAAATTCGTTGAAAAACTCATCTGGTCAATCTCACACAACTGTAAACTTCAGATACTAGAGCTGCAAGAGATAATCAAAAAATATTTTTAGTTTAAATTAAGTTTTCTTAGATACCAAGATTTTTGTAGACAGCAAGTTATATATAAACAGCTACGCCGTTAAATTAAACTAAACAATATGCCAAGATAAACTTCATTAAGCTTCATGAAATATATTGTAATGAGCTTCAATTCAAATTCCCGACACTTCAATCCCTGATTTCCTCTCACAAGAATTATTTGAGGAATGTGCCTTTAATTTTTGAGTTAAGAGTAGACATAGAATGCTGAAGTAAACTGAGGATAACAGAAGTGCAGAGATGTATGTTAAGGATAAAACGAAGGAGGAGGAAGAACACAGGTATCTTCAAAGGGGTTATCGATTCATCGAGAAGATAAAATTAATGAATGTAATGTATAATCAATTGAAGTAGCCATTACTTGGTAGAATTCCATTATAGGAAATAATGCAATAAATAGGTAAAGTTCTAAAAAAAATGTACTAATTATGTGTGTTACATGCTTCGTCTCAAAGAGAAATCGTCGGGCACTGCAATGACCTGACGTGCCTGACGATGTCTCTTTGAGACGAAACATGTAACACACATAATTAGTACATTTTTTTAGAACTTTACCTATTTATTGCATTATTTCCTGAATTAGTAATTGGTTGATCGCATATCAGGAAGACTTCATCGAGCCTGTAACTCAATTTGAAAGAAAGAATACCTCAGGATAATAAGCATCCAGGAAGGAGGCCAAAACGTAATTGGAATATGGATGTTGAATTCGTATGAGCAACAGGGGGAGAAATGCGATACGTTTTTAAGAGATTGTGCAGTTAAACTGATCCCTCGATTGCTGGATGAATACCGATCGTATGCATTTAATCATGCTGAAAATGCTGGAAGAAACAGTCTGATTACATTCCTCATCTCAATTGGTCATAAATATTGGACCAATTCTGTAACACATCGCTGCATAATAAAGTTAAATATTTGAAGTAACTGAAATACACAAGTTTATAAACTCCTCAATGGCTGTCGCTTTCCATTATAGTCTGACTGATCTGGACTATGTTGACGTTAAGGGTGTAATAGCACGTACTTGGTGTTTCAATTTCTGTACCTTCAATGTATTTTGTAGATAAAAATAGCATGGGATGTATAAATGTATATTGCAGATGGGTATATTATTGCATGAGTGCTAGGAGTTTCACTCATTTATTATGAGATACATTAATGCACTGATGTGAATCGAATTTAATTATGAAGCAATTAACCGGCAGATTCTAAGGAAATATGATTCCATATACTTTTTCCGACCACTAAATCTTCTGCATTTTTCTCCGCATATGCATTTTTCAGATATTTTAACCCGACGCGATAGTCTTCGAGAACATTTCACTAAGTTTACGCTGAGATTTCAATGAATTTTAACCGTTAACGTAAATATCTTCCAATGTTAGACCTCCGTAGCCTTTGCCAAAGTGAAAAGCACAAGTCGAGCGAATGGACGAGTTGGTTGGAAGTGCGATTGCCTCCACAAAACTGCAAATGTATGAGAGCGAAGGTCAGCGAGGCGAGTGTCGTCGTCAGCGCACTCGTTAACCTTTGGCACTGAACGGAAGGCGATCTGATTGTAGGAGAGACGAATCTTTCGATTCATACCCACCATAGCTTTCACAAAAAATATTTAATTCCTGCGACGCTGAGAAACAAATTTCCAAATATTTTCCAATTTTGAAAATTTCGAGCGTCGACAGCAAATCGCGAAAAAATGAAAATCGCACATTTTTCTGTATTAGCGCATAATCAGTCATCTGAGCTCTCATTTGGATCCAACAAAAATCATTCAATTAAAAATGAAATCTACCGTTAAGTTTGGCAACTCGGCTAACTTGCAACGTTTCTCCGAGTCATGCTTCATCGCTTTCTTCCGTAGAATTCCAACTATTATTTGGAACTCCCGCTCCTAACGACTCCACAGCTAGGGACTAATTAATCTCCTCTCCTACTCACTTTTCATAGATAGCTACGCGCGTAAGTGTAAAATTATAACGATGACATTTGCACCGATAATTATAGTCTGTTAAATAAGCTTCAGTGGATAATTTCTGACTTTAATTTAATTTTATTGAACGAACGGATCCATGAATAAAGTAAAATAGTCGGAAAATATATTATCCGCAAGAAAATTTTGAGAAGGGTGCGCAATCGATCCACAGCTTCCCCGAACCTCTCCCACGGATTCCATGAAACATTTATTTAGTAAAGATCGCTTAGAGATGGAACTGTGAAAATTTTCAACATTCTGTAGAGAAAAAAAACGTAGTTCCCAGGCTCTTTTTGAGCTTCGCCAGCAGTTTTCCTCTTCGATACCTCCGATAATCCAAGCGGAATGCAACTCTCCTTTCACATCTTTAATGATGGGGTCAACGGAACTACGCTAAAGATTGTGATTTATGTACACTTCAGCTCCCGAGATTAAGGTTCCTCTCGGTAATTCCGTAATTTATCTCCTGTCTCAAAAAATCTAAATAAGAAATTCCACGAGAGAATTTTCACAAAATATTTTTATTTATTAACAATGGTGGTCCAACTCCAAAATGCGATAAGCAGACTGTGAATGGAGATGCACGCATACATTATCATTTGTATTAGGATAGGCAAACATCGCGTTAATTACAGAAAAAAAACATGAAAATCATAAAATATAGACCATCATATAATGGAGAAACACAAAATATCTAGAATAAAAAATAATATTTCGCTTTTGAAATCGACACATTTTCTTTAATTAAAACTTTATTCGTCAATTGTTAATTAAATAAATAACGCTGTCGAATGCGCAGTCGCCGTCCGAATTAAGGATAATCAGCACGACCTCGGAGACGACGGAAAAATACATGAAATTTCAAGAGAGGAATATTATTAAGAAGATAGATAATAGAGGAGTATTATTAAGTACCGAAAAACAAAATAAACGAATGCTTCGGGAAATCTCAAAATATAGAGGGCCGTTTGAGAATGATCGATGACAGGGTCTAAGAGACATTTCTAGTAATAGATTACTGAAGAGGTATCAAGAGAAGGTACAAGAAATGGCGGCAGAGGCAACAGAAGATGTCGGAAAATAGGGGAAAATGAAGAAGCTGGAAAAGTAACATATACTCACGAACGCACAAATCAGCGTTCAATGTTTAAATGCCTCGTACGGTAATAAATCCGTAACGATTATTATATATCCAAATGATCATGATGGTTTTATTTTTTCCATAGGAATTGTTTCCACTTCTATGTGAATGGAGCTCCCACATAACAATTTAATTAATTCGTCCAAGTATGAAGCAAATAATTTAATAGAAATGAACGTGTTGTTTTTTATTTTTAAGGAACACATGTAACTATGGTAAACAAATTTATTCTTTTCAAAATTAATACGCGTATTTTGTAAAACGTCTGCGCTGTCCGTCAGTTAGTGGAGAACATTGTGTGCTCACTTGTCATCTATTGACGCATATCTGCAGTACACATATGCGTGGTATTTTATATAAGAGATGTATCATTTAAATTCTATTTTAATATTTATGATGAAGCATTTTTAAGAGAGGCACCGTTATTGACGGCAAAGAAATAAAATATAGATGCAATGGATGATATACGGATAATTATTTTGAGGGGTCTTTGTCGGAGGCATCCGAAAAAATGGGTACATATATATAAAACGAATATCTGGAACTTCTGGAATTAATATTTCTTTCAAAGTCAAGATTATTATCATGTATTATAAAAGAGTTGACCGCAGTAAAATATCGAAAGTTGGGAACAAGATAAGTCGGGGGGCGGTCCGAGGCCTGTAAAGACCTAATATCCAGAAGGTTTCCATTATGCGATACCCAGCGACTCGATGGCTCAAATGGATCTTGCATTATTGCAATTCCGTTGCAATAGATTCACCGGGTGACCCAAATTCGACTTCGGAGTCTGCCGAAGGAAAGGAGACGTGCTATGAAATAGGGAAATTGAAACGAGGGGGTCTTCGAAAGGAACGCAGCTGGGATTATCAACTCATTTTCTCGCACTCTGATAAGCACGTCATCAAACAGTAATTTCCAATTTCATGGCCTGTGATCGGTGCCTCGTGACTAGCGTTCGCTTATAAGAATAACGCTTACTATGAGAAAAGGGGATTTTCTTGCTTCATTTTCTATTATTTGGATAGATTGCGACCAATCCTGGATGCCAGAGATGATAATAAAGGAAATCCATCATATTCACAACGTAAAAATATATTGCGTACTCTTTTCTTCATTTTATTGTCGCCAATATAATTTCAGATAGTCTACGACACGGCTATCAATCATAAAACTGAAACAGAGACATTTCAGAGAAATGTAAGATAAGACGTGACTAGGATATCTTTACAAGACAATGGTATACAATACAAAACGTCCTTATTGGACGAAATTGGGATTTGAGAATGTTCCATTTAAACATCGTATAAATATAGGTAATTCAAAACATATAAAATAGATTTAGATTTAAGCAAGAATATAACTGTAATATAAAGATTTTTAACTTGTAGGGTGACATTAAACAGAAAATAAAGAGGGAAAGAATTGCACTGAAGAGAAAAGTGTTACATTTTTTATAACGGAAAAATATTTCCACTGCCGGAAAGTAAAGTAATTTTTAAGGTGCTTCAACAGCAACGGTAATTTTGCACGTGGGCCTCCACCGTGAATCGAACCCGGGACCGCTTTCACTGAAGTCGAACGCACTGCTCATTTGAATATCAGAGAGACCGCAGAAAAATGAAAAGAGAATTCAGAAAAATACAAAGGGAAAACTCGCGAAAGCTGAAAAGAAAGGAAATAACGAGAGAAATAGATTACAATATTGAAGATAATAAAAATTACGAAGTTATTAATGGATAAAATTTAGATCAGAACATAAGTATTCTCTCCCGTTGAAAGTTGAACACGAAAGAAAGTTGTTAATACCACGAACATTAGTCGCCAATTTGCACGTGTGCTGCATAACAGATGCAGCAGTATGGTAAACATAGGCACAGTATACAACTACGGAGAGAAATAACTAAAATTTTTAGATTCTATCTTAATTAGATGTAAATTTATCACAATTTCAGATAATTTGGAAGTAGCTCAATTGCATTGCGGTACCTCTAAAGATGGATAGAAAAGAGTATTGATGTATTCATACCAACCGTATTCGGTCGAATTTATTCATACCTATATTTACGAGAATAAACAAAAATGGACGAAGTCAAATATTAACACGGACGAGGATGCTACCTCATCATCAAACAACCAGAACAAATATAAAACAGTATTTACACAAATGAGAAAGGTGGAAGGGGAGAAGTGGGAGCAAACGGTGAGAACAGTTCACGAAGTGTTGTATTGACAAGGGAAGACGGTAAGGACATGATGGGGATGAACGGTTTAATATTGAAGAAAAGAATATTGAAAAACAACGGAGTTGCAGAAGTTTTGACGGATTTCCAAGATTTAGCATCGTATGGCTTCTAAGACAGTGCATTCTAAAATATTGGATCTTTGCTCTGATATATTTTCAGCCTTATAGATGCAACGGCAATTAGATAATTATTTACGCACAAATATAATTTGTGTATTTCATATCGGCCCGAAACTATGACCAAACAACAAGTCTCAACTTAAGATACTTCTAGTAACTAATGAGGCAAGTAACTTAAATTATTAAACTTACATCTTATTTGAAATTTTGGTAACTTATTTAGAATTTACGTAGATAAAATTATTCAATGTGTGAAAAATATATTTTTTTCAGGTAGCATTGGCAGCTACGCAAATGTTCAATAGTCCCAAGCTAGACATTCAAACATCTACTTTTGCTTTCATATAAAACATTATGGTAACCCGAATGATCTATCGCTTGGTCATCATTCAACAGTCTGAGTTTTTAAAACAATTTTTACGCTCAAAGATTGGCTTTCTTCATTCATGGAAAAATTTTCTTGCATCCCAAATATTTATTATTAATGTAAAATACCCTGAAAATGATTTACCACGATTCAAACAGTGAAGGTGCAAGTATGACTCAAGTCGAATCCTTGTTCATAAGAGCAAATTTCATTAAGTTACAACTTGTGGTCGTAGTTGAAATCGATCGAAACCAGTTCATCATTCCATGGGTAAACCTCTAGAGCAGATTTTCCATACTGAGCTATGTTTTTTATTATGCAGGGTTTTTCACTTTACTAGCGATTTCTAAAGTTTTTTTTTTACTTTCGATAGCATTCCACAAGTAATAATTACCACACTACCCATTTTTATGAACGTGATGGTTTATACATTAGGAAACATTCAAAAGCTAGCCGATCTAAATTTATCAAAATCTTTCGTGATTTCGGAATTAGAGATTCCTTTGATATATTTGAATGAATACTGAATTTCCTTCCTAACAGCAAAATTCAGGGTTTTGAAGAATATTATTTCTGGCAAAGACCGGTAGATAAAACACAAGCTTGAGAAAGATAGAAAGGAATTTAATAGAAGTTGTGGTAGATATTTTGAGACGTATGACCGTCATAGAAAAATCTTATAAACAGAGAGAATAAACTAAAGACAATACTAAAATTTTTTTTGGAAAAATTGAAATAATTTATTTCAAGTGACTGTAGCCATATACTTTGTGTTAATAAGTGTGATTATTATTAATATACTTTCGGTCTATCCGTCACCTTAACGGCCTTTAAGAGATAAATACTTAGATATTATATCACATGTAACTGGGTGTTTTCCTGTTTGCGGTAAATAAAATATTATTATTATCATATATCTGAAGCTCCTGTGTTTTTCTGGAACATTTCTACGCATTTTTTTCTATCACGTGAAGTGAAAATATGAATACGCTTTACTGGAAGTTCAAAGCATCCATTTCAAAGAGGAGACTAGCGCATCC
Source organism: Pachydiplax longipennis (assembly GCA_036926295.1). Taxonomy (NCBI): domain Eukaryota; kingdom Metazoa; phylum Arthropoda; class Insecta; order Odonata; family Libellulidae; genus Pachydiplax; species Pachydiplax longipennis. Next base: position 12,377,847 of record JAVFKF010000008.1, on the reverse strand, counting down.
AATTAATTGGAGTCATTAGGATGATATTCTTCTCTGAAAAAGAATAGATATCCCATAAATTCAATTAAAAGATTATAAAAAGAACTAACTGATCAAGTGAGAGACTAAAATAATATTAGGGGTTGTTGCAGTTGGTATATGATATTCTCCGTCTAAGACATCGTCGCTACGGAATGCACCTCCGGCGTTTTGCGACCAATCTAGGGACTGGTGCTTTGAGATCCCTTGCCGCCTTGCAACAACAGGCAGCAAAATCGATTCCATTTGAAGGCACCATAATCGCCGAAAGAGTGAACTGGGGAACAGAAATGGATCGACACGAGCTCAACAAGTGGCGCGAAAGCGGGCAAAGGAAGTATTGGCGCTTCCATCGCTCCAACGGTTCATTCTCATTTAAACAAATGGCGCTCTGTTGCACCCACTGACTCCAATTCTGTATTCATCATAGAGTTTATATGGGAGGATAGCCGCCCTAATTTCGGAAGATATCCCAGCAGATATCGGAAAAGAAAGAAAGAGGGGAAAATGCTTCACAGAATGCAGCGAAAATTCCAATATTTTTAATTAACCTGGCTCTCTGACGCAAATATATATTCGTGAAAGGAAGACCCCTTTACGAAAATACACCCGTCTCGCTCGCCAGAGCACGAAAGGCAGAAACTTAGAATTTTTTAGAGATGTAGCCGGTTGACACGGTCTACTTTTGCTAAATCAATATCACATCAACTTTCTAAGAGCTCAGCAGGTATACTGGAGGCACATTTTCGCGAAAGATTGTACGCCATGGTGTTTCGTAAAGAAATGGTCTCTACAGTATCAGTAAAGACATCAGCCCGGTTGAATCCTCAAATCCTTCGCCACTGCCTACCGAATGCTTTAAAGTGGGAATGAGCAGGCCTTACTTTCCTCTATGAACTGGAGTCGTTTAAATGGAAGTCCTCTTAAGTGATACCGCAATGAAAGGGCTTTAGCAACATTCAATCTGCACAGAGTATAACGCGAAAGAAATTAAAATATACCTTTGAGAGCTGCCGAAGTCGTCTAAATTTAAAAATAGTACTTCGTCCAAAATGCAATCAGTGAGGAAGAATAAAACTCTCAAAATATCCACGATGATATTTTTTCCGAAAGGAACAAGGATTTGATAAACGGTCTTCCGTCGGTGAAATCGATATTCCACGCAAAATTCAGTGACCGCAAGCGCATCTGCTTGGATTGCCGAAAAATGATACATCCTGACAGAAGGAAAGCTGATACTTTACTGCAATGTTGAAATAAAACCGTTTATGTGAATTACCACTTGAATAACTAAATACCAGAGGAAAGTACGGATAGTATGAAATTATGTAATGAACAGGATAAATATGACCACAGAAATGTTTATGTTATAAATATGTTTATAATGATGCTCGAGCGAACAATGTGATGGGAGCAGATTAATCGGGAAAATGAACTCGGTGACTTCCCATTGAAAATAATACGCTAATATTCAATACCTCTTCAAAATTCTGTAGTAAACAGCAACTAGAAAAGCAGGCAGTACTCATCCTAATTAAGATGTAGAACCCGTTTTCTCCGTAAGTCACCAACGGTTGCATTAGAAATGTTGGCAGTATGTCCAAAACACGATACCGATGACATTTTACGATGAAGCCGATGAATATTAAAAATTCGATTTCAACCGGAGGAATCGGATCTCATCAACTATATGGAAGTTTTTAATCTTTGAAAAGCACACCCCTTGAACACCATATTACATTACAGTCACATTCGCAAAACCGAAACTCCTCGGAAATGAAAAACTACGTCATTTTCGAGATTATATCGGTAAAATTATGGATAAGCGGATTTCGAAATCCTCCTTCCACTGAAATGGTAAAAATTCATTCGTTGAACATCTCAAATTCTCTCAAAAATGATAAGCGTCACCAATATACTACGTTAAAGGTGATCAACTGTCGTGAATATATCTTAGGATTACTTACTACCCATAAGGAAGAATATAATAAAAACCTAGCTCGGATCCCAAAGAGATGCCATAAAAATCGCTAATTATGGTCAATTTCGGCGGTCTGTACAGAGAATCAGGGAGTACATTTCACAAATATGGTGCAGGAAACGGCGGTGCGATACTTTGGGAAGTTTCAAAATATATATATCAGTGTAACTGAAATACGCACAAGAACTTAAGGAAAGAGAAATAGCCTACGTAAGTTAAAAAGTTTATGGCTTCATTATACGTATTTATGGCTTGATTATATTTATGGGTTTATGGTCGAAGAGACATGAATAATAGCAACAGGAAAACATTTATACATGATTGAGGAAAGTTCTACGTATATTGAGTCGAACAATTACCCTAGAGGACGGGGAAATACTCGCTCCTAAACAAAATAATAGACAACTCGCGCGGTTTTCCTCGTATATGCTGGACTCTGAATAATTACATTCGTGGAATTAAATAACAATGGACAGTTTGAATGCTCTTTCGTATAGGCCGTCGGTTTTTTAGGAAGTTTTCTTTCTAAGCACGGTGAACTGAAAGCAAGCATATGACACTAGCATTTAAAATGTTTTTGCGAATCTATTTTGTATTTTGATGCTATTTTTCGCCTCAAACGGATTTATTTATTTATGCTCTATGATGCATTTTGTTGGATCATGCTTATCATATCAAAGTCTATGTCAAATTGGAGAGTATGCATTTCAATAAAACCGGAAAGTTGGTGTTCGAGATGATTGTTCGCCATATTCCAATTCATCGACTTTCTAAATGTAATATGTAGAATTCATTGACTTTTTTTCCAAAACTAGGAAGATCCAACCAATATATTCATCTTTTTATAACAACCTACTTCCAGCAATGCTGCTGATGCAATTCCTCTTAATTTCTTAATTCTGAGATTGGATAAGTAATTAGAACCAAAATCAGGTAGATTTATCTGCAATTATAAGGATGTTTTTACGTATTATATGATTCATTACATTCTAATTTAATGGATAAGAAGTGAGTGAGGAAAGAGTATTAATATCTCGATCAGTTAGTTAATAGCGGAGTTTTATACGGTAAAAATCATAGATACTAGTGATGGAGGCACCCAATTTTCAAGATATATCGGGATATGATCAGAGAGAATAACGCCAAAGAATAAGTAGAATAAGGGTCCGTAAATATACGAGGGAGAGAAGAAAATCATTAATGGTAATATGAAGTAAAGAATAAAATAAGATCCATCTAAGAGACCAGCCTCATATCCTTCGCGATTGGATACCAAAAGCTATGGAGAGGGTGTAAGGCATGAGGAAGGATGAGGACTGTTCATAATTTTGCTTAATTACTAAGCCAGAACGCTTTGAATGGAATAAGTCCACCTGAAATGACCCCACGAGTAGCACTTTTCATAGTAATTACCATAATGAATGCGATTAAAAAGTAAAGGGATGAAAAATTTTCCTCCATCCTGTACAAAAAGACAAATGAACATATTCCATTCAAGATTATGCATGATCATAGATAAGGCCGAAGTGCAATTGAAAGTTAGGAGATAAAATGGCTTGAGCTTGAGCAAAAGAGCAAAAAATGCAGGGAAACTTAGAGTTATATAAAATCTCAAACTAGTTGAAAAATAGACGGAACACTAACGTTGATGATGCACAGATGCTTTAAGACGGGTATGAAGTTCTATCGAGGATTATGACCAGGTGTGCTTAAGCTCTCGTTCATTCCATCAGAATTATTTCTTCTTTTCCACCACCTCATTTGCTTTCCAATCTTCCAAACTTACCTTCTCCAGGCTTGCAACATTATCGCCCGTAATCCTTCTCAGATTCTCGCCGAAGCGACTCTTCGCATTATCAGACTTTCGAACCGATTTAGCATCGAAAGTGCCATCGGCCTCTCTCCCTTTATTCCCTCCTTCTATTCAGCGCCATCGATTCCCTAAATATCTGCGATTCACGCCTTCCATTCAAAGGAACATCTTTGCTTCGAAAGTGCGCAGTATATTTGGCAGAGATAAGTGTTCCCTCGCATATAATAGCTCCTGACAGTTGAAGGATAACAGCTAATAATTCATAGGGAAGATGAAAAGGAAAAGGACAAATAATGAGAAATGTCTGTAGTCGATTTTTATATTAACAGTAAATGTTATGTTATTATCCTAGGACTTGTTTAAATGAGTGTACAGTTCTGAAGAACAAAATTTTACTGTTATTTTTTAGGTCCTAGTTTTTCAGATATCTGTTCACGAGGCCGATGGGTGAGGCAAACGCCTCAAGCGCCTCTCTCATGGGCGCCATGATCAATGTTAAGTTATTCATTTTCTAGATGTTCTGTTTTTTATAAAAAATATGCATTTCAGCAAGGAGATGCCTTGTAATATTATCATTTCTAAAATTATCTTGACAAAAGCAAGAAAAATTACTAGATAATAAAAAAGCTGCATAAGACATTTCAACAGCAAAATGGTTCCACAAAATAACACGGCATTACCTTTTCTATTCATACATGAACGAGTTATCTGCTAAATATACTATACTTAGAAGTTGACGAATAATATTTTTTGATTATCGAAGAGATTTTTTAAAAAATTCTTTTATACTGTAGAGACGTTTGTAATTTTCCCTATTTTAATCCCAATTGCCTTTCCTATACATACTGAAGCTTCCTTCTAATTATTATTATATGTCGAAGCTAGACTGTTGTTACATTACAGTCCATATATATTGTCATTTCAATTTTTTACTAGTCAATGTTTTCCAGCGGCGTACATAAATTTCTGTTAGTAAAATATATCATAGTTTTACGCCTTACAAAAGGTTACATTTCCATTATTAATTTGCCATATTTAGTCTACAAAACTAATTTTTAGTATCTTTTCAGCATTTTACTACATACATTACCTGGCAAGGAAATAATTTAAGTTCAGATGTGACTCTCTTTCGCTAAGTCTAATTTCATAATAACTTTTACAATTTCAGTTGAAAAAGAGATATTCTTAGTTCTTTAAGAGCGAAACCTGACCGTCCGTTGCAACATCAAGACACGAATTTCAAGCAGATTGTAATATATCCTTTTTTAAATCATATCGTAGGAGAAAGGAATAAATTTTGATTTCATAGCCTCGCTCGACGAAAATCGATGCTTTTCAATTCTCTGTTATGTACGATAAGCATTTCAAAATTAAGAAAGTGATCAAAGAAGACGGAAATATATAAAAGTAATTCTTCGATTGCGAATATGTACATTCCCCCATCTTTTTTACCCCACGCAGTCGATATTCCGCTCCTAATACTATTTACGCTTTGAAGTAGGCCATTTCAAATACCTCCGGACATAATTCTGCCGCCTGAAAGTTCTCCTGCGCTTCATTTTGCTCTTCTGCTTGCCCAAATCCCCTTCTTGACAAGAACCTTTGAGTAACTTCCAACCAAGTTAAAACTCCTCAACGGACTTCCGTGGAAGTGTCTGTTACCTGTTATACATATTTAGGGCGAACAGAGCAAAAGGATTTGGTATTCTCACCTATTTCCATGGAAAAATTAGCTACTCTGTGATAGTGAAGAAGTGTACACCTAGATACAGCTTCAAGATAAGAAAAGTTAAAATATGATGATAAAATTTTAAAATATTTAAAACATTTACAAAATTTTATTTATAATGTATTAATTCAAGGTAAAACATCCATAAATTAAAATACAGGTAAATCAGAGATGGGTACATTTCAAATACGGTCTTCTTGGGCGTTCAACGCGGCCTTTGAGTCACTTCCTGAAACAAACGCTCCTCAATGAAATGAAAAATATCATTCATCGTGGAAGAATTGCACCTAAGGATTTCCCTTTATAGTCAATACAGCCACGTTCCACGAAGTGAAAGCTGGTAAATTACATAAAAAAATGTTCTCTTCTAGTTCACTCTGAGAATAAATTTATCGATTTTTTTTAATTTACGATTTCGATACTAACTATTTGAAATCAAGAAGTCTGAAGGTTTCATATATAGCCATTACTATGCGACCAAATGGTAAATGTTCTATAAGTGGTAAAAATGTTCTCCACCCCTGACTTGCTAACAGATAGACCATACTATACGTTTCAAAAAGTTTAAAAAAACTAAAGGAACTCACCATGAAATTGCTCGAGCGTAATTACTTTCGTTTGTGAGAATATAGATTTAGTCGTAACTATTAATAATAAAGGAAAAAGTAATTTCTCTTGAGAGGTAACACAAAATAGGACATTAATTTCTGTTCCAACGTGGCAAAAATGTAAATGCGACGAAAAATGCAAATTGTGAGATTGTAGGCTTACAAAGGTAATTAATACGTTGTAAACTCAAGTGAAATACTAATACAAAATAAAATGAAGTTATCTTTGCATGAAATCATACATTGGTTCATAAAATAATTGAAAAATACAGCCGGCATCAGTAAATCTAAGGAATGGTATTGAAACTTTTCGTATAAAACATTAAATTGTGTGCCGACTAATTATGAAGACAGACCTTCTTCACTATCTTCAAAGACGGCCGTCGGATAGCAAGGGAACGAAAATCTTTACCGTCGCTGAGGCGAGGAAGTAAGAGGAAAATCCCTTTGGCTCAACGGGAGAAATGCTCATCAAACGAGAAAGAAAATGCAAAGCCTCGGAATGCGGAAGCTTAATCTTTTCCACCTCAATTCTCTGCTCTGCTTTTAGCAGCGTAAAAGCGCAAGTCGCAAACGAATTCAAGGAAAGGAAAACCAATAGCCAATATAGACGAAATGAAAGAAGGTCCCTTCCCTAAAGTTCGAACGGAAATAGCTTACGGCTAAATCTCTTTTCAGTACAAACTATTCAATTAAAATTAAATGCAAATGGCGCGATGAAATTCCGTACATCAAATAAAGGTTAGAAGACGATATCCATAAATATCCGAGCTGTAAATAAGGCAAAATACTAAGGCAGGGCCGTATCCTTATGAGACCCCGTGAAGATACGGAACACGCACGAGATTCTGTATGGTGGGATGCATACTTCCCGGCGTATTGACTAGTAAATTTACAAGGAAATTATAGAAAGGCAGTCGCGAGTTTTGCTGATAATCGGAAATATTACAAGGGTTACCTCTAAGTTTCCAATGAAATTTATCAAAATTAATCCAGTTGTTACCAATCGATTTAGTAATTAACCTTTATCGTAACAAATTATTGTTTGTAAATCAAGAAGAAATAATTAACCATATGTCTGTAAGACCTTATTGAGAAGTCTAAAAACTAACTACCAATAATATGACCCTGCGTAAATCTTGAGAATCATTCTCAATATGAATTAGATAGCATAAATCAACAATTTTAACCATACATTCCAAGTTCAAATCTTAAATAATTAGGTTTCTAGCGTAAAGAATGTGAATAGTAACTTGTTTAGACCTATCTTAGCCTGCCGTAACTCACTCTGGCATGAATAGCTTCCGAAATCAACTCTTTAAGAGTTGGCACCTCTAATACTTCCCAATCTCTTCCTCACCATCACTTCCAAATTGATCCACGCACGAAACGAACTTCTAAAAGGATTCGTAATAGCTTCTTTCGGCCTCGTTGACCTGTAAACCGTCTATTCCACTCTTCAAATAGGAAATGGGAACTCCTTCGTCAAGAAATCGAACCCAAGACCACTTTAGCTATGCTCTGGATTCGCTGCAACCAAACTATTTGCTAAAAAGAATAATTACAGAAATTCAAACACTGAAGCAGTAATCCAAACGACTATTTTAACAGCTGATTTAAAATAAAATAGGAGATGCGCAATAGAGATGTTCGCATACAAAAGAAGGGGAAGCAAATAAATCCCTGATTTCGATGTAATTTAGTAAGATGATAGTTTTCGCAACTACTACGCACAAATTATCGCACTATTGTGCATTAAAGATTTAAGGTTTATACACAGAATACCTGCTCATGGACTTAGTATAACTATTTCGTTAACTCTGATACATAAAAAAAAACAAATTTTGAATTGTACAGGATTAACTAGCAGAATATTACGAACGTGATCTCGAAGAATATAAATGATCGAGATAAAATAAAAATGTTTACATTTAATTTAGAATATTATTTCATGCTAATTAATTATAAATGATCCCCTTGAATTTTTATACTTCGGCTGAAAAGAAAGAATAGATATACACTTAGAAAATCTCAGAACATCAAATGGTGTGATAAATTATTTCAGGATACAATGTACATAAGAATATTAGGATGAAACGAAATTAGATACGAGAGTTGAATAAAAATACGGAAATTAAAATCACTCTTTCTATACGCACACAGAGCCAGGATTCAAGTAGAATAATAATTACTGAAGTAGGAAAATACGGAGATAAACTAATTTATACAAAACCATAGAAGCATCTGAGAGCGTAAAATGGGCCTTATGCCTCCTATCATGATGAGGTGGTGGTTATGATACTTGATGATCTTGGTGCTAGTGTTAGGCATCAAAACCCAGGTCGTGCTGTGCTTCAACTTCATTCGATAAATATATGTATACGTTTTCATTCTTTTCTCGTTGTATTTTTATTCATCTTTTTATCCCAAAAAACTAATATTTTCAGAAATTCTGATCTTGTCCCGATTCTCTTAAACTCCTCCGAATCATTCGAAATTTCGAAAGAGTCCCGAGTCCCGAGCATTTTGGATTACTCAACCTGTATTACGTTTTATTGTTTGTTGTTAAAATCTGATATAAAGGGAGCTTAAATAAAATTTTTGTGACCGGGGAAAAGAAGCCGTAAACCAGACTCTTATCGCGTCTGAGCGTACTTTCGCACTTTGGTACGGCATACTATTTATTTCAGCAGATATCCGCAGGAGTACTGATTTGAACCAATCTGATTCGTTACACATTCTTGGTTTCAGACGAATTCTCCGTCACTTTTAACAAAATGAAGAGTAGTTTCTTGGAATGAATTATTCGCTTTACGGGAATAAAATCTATCGCCAATTTTACAGTATAACCCAATTTTTAGTACAAATCGTGCTTTTCTTGATAAATAAAAGCACTACTTTCACATCGTTCAGAGATTTCTGAGTTTAAGTTAATATCCCAGCTGAACGTAACGAATTTCTTGGATAAAGCATTTAAAATTCAGGAAACTCCGAACGTGTGGTAAAAAAATCTAGGACCATTGTGTCGGTGATATAACTTACTAGATTTCTCCTTACATTCTAAGCGTAGTGTTGAGAGAAGATAGATGGCAGTAGCTCCGAGGCTACGATGACGCCATAACAAAACCGCCATCGATAGAAATGCTACGGTATTCCATTCGTTTCCTTCCGTGACCAGAAAACGGATATTTCTTGTCAAATGTGGGTAGCCGGAGGGTTACACCGAAATTGGGACTTCTGGTCACCCTTTGTAGACGTGGAAGGTCTAAATAAATGACCGTCTAAACCCGGTCAGTAAGATTTTTCAACCGTAGGTCCTGAATAAAAGGTGTTATTTACACGTAAACTATGAATCAGTTAAACGTAAAGTATCTTTAGTTTGAATTCAACATGTTCCTCACATTCACGTGCCTAGGCCTCTAACTATTTTCTTAACACTCCCTTTAAATTTCCAATGCGATTTCTTTGCTCCTAAATACCTCAAGCTATGTTCCTTCGTCCTATTTTTCCTTTTGACGAAACGTCACCGAATGGACCTCCTATTCTTCCCTATCTAATTTCTAATTAAGAGTTGGACTAGTTCCAAGAAAGTCAGATTAAAGCGGCTGAGATATATTACAAACTGAGCGCAAAATTTTTTAGAGGAGACTGAAAGATTGTTAGTAAGTACCGTGTGCAAAGAATTATTATTTTTTAGAGGGAGTGCTATCTGTATTTTAGGAATAAATTTATGCAGACACAGCTTAAACTGAGAATTGCTTTTAAAACATGGACAGAGGCAAATATTTGCTATCTTGCGTTTGCTTATGACGTTTGAATCGAAAAACATCTAGAACGGATTCCCTGCGACTGACAACGAGCTTTTATTAGTTCACATAAGGTAGGGCCATTTTAGCGAATAACCTTTAAATATAACTTTGATCTACTGAAAAGAAGTTTTAGAGTCGCTAAAAATATTAACATCAATGTGCACGATAGTTTCCGCGATCATAGCAAAGGTGCATCAAGAGCGAAGTTCTCAATAAAACATGGAAAATATTTTAAGAGAGCTCTTCGACGGGACAGGCGAAAGAAAATGTTAGAAGCAGTATTAAATAAGTCGATATTTCTACTAAGAATGAGTAACGAATAGGATTAAGGTTACTGCGGGCATTAAATATACAATTCCGTTATTAGAATTCTTAGGGTTAAGGAAAGGGATCAGTGGTTGACGGAGGTACCGCAACAGCGCTACGAATCATGAGACATATTTTAGGTAGTTTAACCGGGATAACGAGCGCAATTATTTTGTCCACGGCCGAATTAATTATTCAGCTGCATTATGGTCTAACCACGAAACCCATTCGAGAGGTAAAGAGGAAGCAGGTGTAATTTAGAGCCAAATAAGGAAAATCGAGGGATGAGAATATAGGATCGATTGCGAGCGAATAAGAGCGTCCCAAGAACCCTTTCCTCAGGGTTCGCCTTCCACAGGTGCCGCCCTCGATTCAGGGATAAAATAAAAAGAGCCACTCCTGGGAGACTCTATGGGGAATCCGCTGCATTCTGAGAAAGGAAGCACTCGGGAAATCCGATTTTTGGTCGAAAAGTCGATTCCTATACACCTACAAAGATCGCGTAAAAATAATTGTGGATACAAATAAAGTAAAAATCTGGTACATTCACAGAGTGAAACAGCAGGCGACCATTTGATCCGATAGGCATAAGGGAATTGCAAAGGGAAGGGAATAAAGTACAGTATTAAATATAGATAAAACCAAAGTTGTGAGGACAGTTGGGATAAAAAAAGATCTATTGATAAGGATGAACGGAAAAAACTGAGCTCTTCTTATATCACGAGAGATGGGAAGGATAAAATTGAAATAAATGCTTTATAAACCAAGGTAAAATTGCCTTAAAGAGAAAGCGATTACCTCAGATATATTAAAATATATATAATTATTAGTTTCCTTATGAAATTCTACCACACTTCGGGATTATTCATTCGGAAGAATGCATAACTCCAAATAAAACACCGTTTAGAAAACTATAACCATTATAAACGTTATAAAGGTGTACAGCATGCTGTTAGAGGTAAGGGAAGATTCGAAATATAACATAAGCGTGAATCGAATCATTTTTGGTGAATGACGCTCATAAGAAAAATCTCGCTCCTGCAATTCTGAAAATTAGCAACTGTATTTAGAATATCTATTCACACTTTATCTCCAAAAACTCCAAAAAATACCTTAGTTTGAAAGACTTGATTTTTTGGATCGCTTTTATCACCTATATTACTTCTGAAATCATTCTTACTTTAGCATAATATAGGCCAGATAGAAGAGCCCGCAATTTTTTCATTTGAAATATACTTAAACACAAAAAAGAAGGATAGGAAATTTTAAGGAAAACAACCACAAAGGAATTCTGTATTTTTGATTTTGCATCAACAAAACATTGAATTTGCACATAAAGAGATCGAAATTCCCTTTTCTGTGAAATTGATCAATAGTGACATTAATTATCTTTTTAAAGAGTGATTATTTTCATTAAAGACACGAAAACTATAAGGACTGATCTTCTTTGAATTGCCAAGCGTAATTCCTGCATTGAAAAATATAATTTTGCATTTTGGTCCTCTTTATTCGATTGTGTCCCATTCTGCGAAATCAGGAATATGTCAGAGAGTAAAATACAGATGTTTATCAAATTAATGGAAACACATGGAGTTAAAAATTCGTCATATATTTGGATTAACAACGGTTAGACAGAAACTACAACGTTAGTAACGGTATGCTAGGGAAAATTCTACACTACATGAAGAATAGCAGAACGGTAGTGAACTGAACATATGGCGATGGGGTGATCTCCTAAAAATGCAATTGTCGGTATTCGATTCTGCGAGAGTAACGAAAGTGGCTGTTGTTTTGGCATCTGACAGTAGCCAAGGTGATAACGGCCTATTTAATTCGCTGCAAAACCATATCAGCAAAGAGAGACCTTACTGATAGGTCCCGCAGAGCATTAAAGCGGATTGCCACTTGGAAGCGTCGTGCAAAAGCTGCGCAAGTTACCATTGGTAAAGGAACGTAATGCTATTGCACAATGTAAATGGAACAGACTGGAAACACGTGGCCAGATAAATCATGGTTCACTTTATTTCAAACCATGTTTATGTGTGGTCCAAAGAAGCGTCTGATCCGCCTAAAATGTGGCGGTGGTTATGTGATGCTGTGGACCACATCAGTGGAACCTGCCCTGACGCTTACCGATCGCGTCACTGCCCTTGATTTCACTGGATCTTGTGCGTCCCATGGTCCAGATGTTATTTTCAGCCAATGATGGTGCATTTATGCATGATAACTCGCCAAACTGGAGTAGTTGCAGCGTGGTTTGAGGAACATCGGGATGAAGTTGAACGCGGCCTGCCCTAACTCTACTGGTAAACATACTTGAACATCTGTTTTCCGATTTGGAGACACGAATCTAGCGAAGATTTCCTTCCTAACAGAATATAGTGAAGCACTGCACACGAAATGGCGTAATATTCCTTTTGATACTTCTATGACTCCATTCAATATCAAACTGAACTATTTTGAAGGTGAAAGGTGGTTAAACATCATATTTATCTGGAAAGATGTACCTTTTTTTTTAGATGTTTATATTTCTAATTGATACGTAGTACATGTAGATATCGACGAAATCTAAGGAAAAAGACAATGAAATGCTAAGGGATGAGTATTACTTTCTATAAATCCGAGGAATTCGAACGAAAGAGAAAGATCCGAGAAGTTTCGGCTTTCAAACGATCATACAAAGTCATTATTTTATCATGTAATTATTGTTGTAATTGTTGATATTTGTTCGCGTCTTCTTAAAGTTGCCGAAAGTAAAAATTAAGTAGATACTTCTTCCCTTGATTTCAAGAAGACTTTTGACAGTGTCCTTCACTACGAACTAAATTACCAATTATACTTAGCTGGTATTAACAAGGAGTAACTAACTGGGTCAAAGATTTTCTCTAGGAGAGGGAACAACAAGTAGTACCAGATGGCGTTAGTTCCAACAAAGTCAAAGTTACCTCAGGCGTCCCCCAGGGCAGCGTAATTGAACCTCTCCTTTGCGTAATATACATCAACTACTTTAGGAAAGAGATTATTATCAAGTAAGGATAATTTCGGCTGGACAGTAATTCACAGAGAATAGGCATTTTTCTAACGATTTAATTTCTATTCAAGTTGGTGCAAAAGTTGCCCATTGAACTTACTATGAGCAGATACTCCGAAGCTTCCTTTCTTCCTTAGGAAAAATTACTGTTTGAATTAACAGTACAGAATTAATGGAATAAAATCGTAGGGAATTCAACAGAATGTCTCGGGGTCTCTCGAATAACTGATGTTGGAGTACGAATGTGCAAAATATCTGCGGTAAAGCAATTATAAGCTTAGCTTTAGAAAGCGCATTGTCGGTTTCGATGCGAGGGAAGGGCCATAGAGCAGTGCACTTTGGTCCTCCGGAATATGCGATGGGGTCCAGTTGTTGAAACGTGTACCCGCGAACTTAAGGTGCAGCGCACCGTGATACCTTTAATTAAATATGTTAAGTTAAAACAGCAAGCAATACGAAAATGAATTCAGACGCAGGTTGAGAATCCTTAAAAAAAGAAAGGAGATTAAAAATTAGACTTCGATGCTCGTTGAATTCAGAGAATGTACATATGAGGTAGAATTAATCGGTATTATATGACCTCCTATTCCTTCGCCCGATCCATAAATAAGATAGACTTCACTAAGAAAAATCGTTTTGAGGATTCATTATTCCCAGGAACGATAACAACAAGCAGAAGTGATTCGAACGTTCGGAATTTGAACCACTTTCCACATGTTGGCTGACAGGGTATCATTGTAGATGCAGACATGGGAAATAATTTAGGCGATTAAATCAGGGAGAATCGCAAACGAGAGGATTGTACAAATGGAGAGGAAACTGATAAGAATGATAAGGAGTGGGAGAGGAAAGGTCACCATCTGAAGGCGCAGAATCAATGAAGAAAATGAAGGGAAGGTTAGAGGGTAAGAGAACAATAGTCGAGGAAATGTTTCGGCTTTCAGCTTGATTGCCGACAAAATATAGGCTGAGGGTTTGATACCAAAGGAGTAATTCTTTCGGATGTGTAACCTTGAATAATCAAGATCGCGTTTACATAAAAACGAAGGAAATGGAATGGAAACATAATGGCGTGAACGGAAATTGAACCTAAATCTTTCTATTTCCGGACAAGAAAATATTCTACCCGCGAATTATCATGGCAAAAAAAGAATCCTTTAAATGTATATGCGTTCGGACAGAAAATTAAAAAAAAAACTTCCAAATTCTTCTCTAAGGGTGAAATATTTAATCTTCCCATATAAAAGCCGAGTGATTTCACCTGGAGCATCTTGCCTAATGAGCACTTCATCCTCGCGCTTCGAGTTTTATTATTATGGCACTGAGTTGAAAGAGTTTTGATGGAAAACAAGAATATCTGCCAATCCCATTCATCGTGTACAGAAAGAGATTCAGTTGGATACACGTTGGCGCTGAATGATAAACTAGAGACTAAAGCAGAAGGAATCATCGAAGGACGGTGCTAAAGAGGAAGGTAAGTTAAGCAGGGATAGGCAGGTGGTGGAATACATAAATGAAGATAAGGAACAAGGTGCCTAAGGGGCTCAGTTGAATTACCCTTGATGAGTGTGCCTTGAGTAAAGCGCTGCCGGATACTCAAAATTGACACCGAGGAAATTGACAAGTGAGACTGAGCTCCCGATGATAGGAAGTGGAAAATTTGCCGCTTCGATCTCGAATAAAGATCTATCAATTTTCGGATGTTCTTGAGAGCATATTTTTAAAATTAAAAGACATTAGAAACATACAGGTCATAAAAGGATAGCGAACCGAGTGTGGTACAGTTTTCCACAATATTGACACACAGATTTGGAGAAATTCGGGGAAAAAAACAGGCTTAAAGTGACCTGACTACGCTTTGGTGTAAAGTAAAACTATTTATTCTTAAACTTACTCCATCGATTAATTTAGCCTTGTTAACGACAATTATTTTTGGATGCAAACGCTTAAACATTCAGATAATAAAGCCTTAGGTAAAGTAAAAATTTAATTTTCTCAGAAAGTTAGACTCATTACGAGAAAAAGAAAAATACGGAGCTATGCTGTTTATTATAAGATAGAGGTTAAATCTCACCCAATTTTCAGTATGACCTCCTTAATTTAAGATATGCACGCTCATGGTATGCGTAACTACCAAACTTTTCTAGTGAATTCAATGCTTAACATGAAATATTAAAACATGTAATTAACAAGTCTTTGAATGGCTGTACTCCTACAATAACGATTGTGTGATGGAAAAAAGAATCTCTCAATTACGACTGGCTTGTATTCAACTCGCTGTCCATTTCTAATGCTGAGTTATCTTTCGTGTAAATCAACAACAGGAAGTCGCGGCCTGTATTGAAACGGCTGTATACTGCGACATATGATATTACATAACTTGATCAATTTCTGCGGAAATATTTAATCTATTTGTCTAAAATATTTTGTGTAATTAAATCTCATACAGAAAAATTTTCTTAGGATAATGAAATAAAATCTAGTTAAAATTTTCTTACAATGAAGTGAGTTTTGAATTGGGTTAATGATATCAAATTCCTGAAAGTTGTCAGAGATTAACGATATAAACTTAAAAAAAAGCGATAGCATAGGCTTACTAGTTTCTTTTAACTTGAATTGTTGACTATTAGGGTACTTTCCTGCAATTCAACCTTTGACTCTAAAATTTCTCGCAGAAGTTTCGCATTAATTTCTTACGCGCTACAATATTAAGTAAATTCAAACCTATAACTTTATTTTCTCTCTCGCTCTGTGATTATAAGGCCTCAGTTTCAACTAGGAAACTTACATCTAAGTGCATCGAATTACTTAGGAGAGCCTTTAAAGTTTTCTCTAACGCTTCTCTATTGCTACTGATTCCCGTACTTATATTTAATCAGCCTTATTTCCCTAGGAATGACGTCCCTCAAACGGCTATGAAACCTGCAGAATAGGCCTTGACTAAGGTAGATAGGTAGATAGGTAATAGGTAAATGTCAATTTTATCAACGCAACATTAATGAAGAATTTCTAAATTCCATCAGTTAACCCCTCTACTGGTGAAATGCAACTTTTATCGAAGTCACGGTTTTCGTTCCGAAGTTTGCTGCATCTCAACTGCACGCATAGCATGAGACTTATCGATGTCCGTATAAGTTTTCTCCATAGGAATTTCAATCCAGCGCCCCCAAGGTTGGTTCGATGAAAAGATATTTCAAGATGAATTCTTAAATTTTACTTGTAAAATATGACAATCAAAAAAGGACACGAAAAAAGTCGCTATCAGAAAGTGGATGACTGGGGTTCGAATCTCGCACACTTTTTTCATGACTGTTATTCCGTGGGATTTTTGCTAGGGGCACAATTTATCAGCAAAATAATTTATTACCCATTCCCTAGAAAACATGATAATATAATATTTTCCGCAATTAGATAATAATTACACAGATATTTATTAATGATAATGGAAGTTCAAAACTGCAAAGGTGCCAACCAAAAGACTTCAAACATTAAAAAACGCAATACATGATTAAATGGTTACTAAAGAATCAGTTGGAATACGAGCAGGATGGATGCTGATGTAATGCATTTTTCGACATTCTACCACAGTCGTTACATTTATGGATAATATGCTTATCAGTTATTCTTGCAGTGGCGGAGAGGAGAAATCAGCGTTATGTTCTCTACCTTTGCGCCGTTGAGTGAAACGACATGGAACCGCCAAATCGGGCTATAAAATGTTACGTTAATTTCACTTCCATAAAGCACCGCTAAGGTTATTTCGCTACTGCTTTTACTTCTCCTTCGTTACTTCATTGCCCTTACTCGATAACGGTCACCGGTAATGTATGCCTTGTAAAAGCAGAGCAAAGAACGCATGGTAATACCTGCTTTACGGAAGCGGTGCGGTTTTATCGATTCAGTTAAATCTTGGCCCTTTGAGCTTTGATGCTACTTACGATTTTCCTACTCAGAAATAATATAAGCGATCGATAACTGAGATTAAAAGCGCCGACGGAATTTGTTTAATCTCTCTAAGTTGGACAGAGAGGTGGAATAAAGTGAATCGTGACAAGAGAGCTACCTCGTGACCTCATTTGCGAGTTGAAAAAAGGTATGCGAAAGCGTTCGGAGGTTAACTGAACTGCATCGTCCTTCTTCGCTGAAGCCTTGATTACTTTAGCGAGACAAACATTGACGTAGTTTCCACATCACATTCTTGATTTTAGAGTGCATTACATATTCATTTCTTACCTGTCGGCAATTTACTTCGAATATTCAGCACTGTATAACATAATAATAGAAACCATTTTACCAGTAACGTAACATTCGCAAATTCAACGCATTAATTTCTACACAAGAGGAATGGCATTAATTTTGTATACTTAAAAATATTCAATAATATACAGACAGTTTTCGAATTATGTAATTCTACCGTTCCTGAACTCATGACGTAACTCGTATTTTACATAAGTCGATTTTTACTTACTCGTCTACGTAAAGTTGCGTAAACACAGCTTCTCTTGTTTTTCAGCGTTTTTCGCACACTTTTCGGCTATTAGAAGTCGCGACTATACATACGCCAAACTAACGCAAGTCGAGAACTGTCTGTATATTAGATGCTGTAACTGGGAAGTTTCGAATTACATCCTAATGCATGTGTTTGACTCAAAATATATTTTCGTAAATTTCTCTACGTTTCCTTTGATCAAAGTATATACGTTTAACAACGACAAAGCAAATAAGGTCAGTGATTTGATAACACAATCGTAACACGAACATGCACAAGAGTGCGAAAAGCAACACAACATTTTAATGAAGTGAATGAGAAGTATGTACATTAAATGAAGCTGTGAAATTGTAGTCAACGTGTTTGCGAACGTTAATATTCGTGAAATTAGTGAGAACCAATCAGTCGCGAAACGTAAGGTACTAGTGTATGGTATAAATAGAAAAGTTTTCACGTACTGTGACAGATGTTGACGTTAAGAATTTCGCGTTAGCATTATGCAGCATTTTACAGGGTACAAGCTAAATGATTTTAATTTCCCAACATTTTTACGTATTTATTTATCTCCGTACCGGACTCGAGGAAGGGCTTAAAGAACTTCTATCGAGTACTGCTAATATTTTAATAGGCATTGCTCTAGCTTTCCAAATGAAATATTGGATCTGCGCTACTTTCCTTCCCATAGTCTCGCCCGGAGATATTGATTATGATCAAGCTGAGCAAATCGGAATTACGAGTCCCGCTCAGAAAACAAAATCGGAACGATTTGAAAAAATGCCGATCGTCCTCGATAATCCGAAAAATTGATACCGTCAACTCCGCATGACCCACTACGGCTGAGAGAGCTAATGAAATTTTTTTCGTCAAAAATTTCTTTCTTTAATTATCAGCGGTAATCCGTGGAGGGCTCGAGAGCAATAATTAAGCGCGCGGTGGAAAATGAAGTGGTTATCGAATTGAATGGCTGCAGTCTAGGAGAGCGCTTCCTGATGAGGCCTTGTTATGAACTTTGGGTCACATCCATTCGAAAAAGAAACGAATCTATTTCTATCTGTGATAAATTTAGCTGAATGTAATCTACGTAGGAAATCGTCTGACCTCATTTAATTTACACTCTCCGATTGAATTAGTTTTCTTTTGCTTATTTCCTGGATTTTCCGCATTTTTACGTTGTATATCTCGCGCAACGACAAATTTATGAATATAAAATGGACTTCGCGCAGTGTATGGGAACGGAAGCGCAGATGCGGAGTGAGATAAGAAAAGTTTTTAAATTAATACGTAAATTCAACCCTTGGATATGAGTTCTTATTATCGAACGAAAACTTTTGGCAGTCGACCGCCTTGCATATTTACCCTCAGAGCTACGAAATTATAGCATGGATAATCCTCCGTAATCTATTTTTTTAAGCTGTCTTAAAATAAATTTTCCGCGGAATAAAATTTTCGCTTTCCGAAAATTCCGCGGAAGAAAATTCGACGTTACGAATTCATTTTTCATTTGAATCTATTTATTCGGGATTATAATTAACTTAAGCGACACTTCACAAAGATCATAAAATATATAAATAGATGCAACATTAAGTAACTTTAAAGGGAATCTACAGAGTATGTATTCATTAAATAGGTCGCTTGAAGGATGTCTCCATAGTGTCCACCATGTCCAACTGCTGAAAATTATTCTTATCTCGTAGATCAGAATGAAATTCACTACTCAGTATAACTCATACTTCCACAGCTTTCGCATCATCGCAGCATGCGTGCAACATCGAAATGAAACTAAAGAACATGAAAGGCATATTTTCCTCTATTCAGTATCAAACAAAAAAGAAAATTATTCCATCCATTAAGACACGAAATCAGAAACTCGAAATTTAGAAAAATCGACAACAGGAAATTCATCTTTGACTCGATCTCAGATATGTATGTACGTACTTTGAAATGCAGCACCAAATACTCTTTAGTCTCGTTATAAATATTCCACTTTGCTTCCTTTGATATACATATTCACTCAAAAAAATAAAAATAAACACTGCGTTACAGAAAAAAACAAGGCAATGAGAGCAACCAAGGCTTACATTTCCCGAGCTATCCATTACTAATCCACTGAAAATGTCATCGATTCACTTGGAAAATATGTGACCTGTGATTTCCTCTTCCGTTTCGAAAGCAATTTTGAGGAGATCTACGCGATGCAACGATATCACATTCTTCCCTGATGAACGAAGCACACCAAACGAATTCCTACCAAGCAGAATTTATGGAATGCTGAACAGAGTATTCTCATTCACAAAAGAAATTATTTTGGAGCCGTAGCGACTTCGTCTATCCAAGCAAGAAACAAGACCTTCGTGCATCCATAAATGCTGTAACGTAAAAAAGTTGCGTTTCGGCATAAACGGGACACAACGGTTCCGCCTATTGAGCTTTGCGGATGCACTTAGGATAGGAGCCCTAATATCGTATGTATGCGCCATTTTCGCCCTTTAGCATACCAAAAAAACGCACAGGGTTTCATCTTGTATTCATCGTATACTCTTCTCATTGAACGAACGCTACGTAGACCAATTAGTCTCTCTTTGGCTGAGATTGAGCTCAAGTAGACGTATCTTCAAGCGTCGGATTGCTGGTACCGTTGTAGTGACATTTCTTATCATTCTATAGAATAGAAAGCACAACGGAAAAATTAATTTCCTGAAAATTTCGAAATTATGTCCTGGAAAACCGTGCGAAAGATTAGGAGTTGAGAGAAGATCAGGATTGAAAGAGCACCGAAAAGAACTGTATCGATAAAGTATTAAATAGAGTTAAGGGCGAATTCGTAATAAAGAGAACTTAATATCAATGATATAGATTTCCACAGGGAAAGCCTCAAGTCCTACATCAAAGATATACTTCGATGCTCCCAAAAAAACTTAGGGCTATTAAAATAGAGATATAGAAATGAAGAAGGAAAAGTTCGCAATAACCGTGTCCCGGCTACGGCGAGATGGGACAGAATCTTTTCATTTTATTTATCATACAATATAATTGATATAGAAGTTTTAAAAGTGTTGATTTCATTATTGTAATGAATAAAAGATAAATCTTCGTAATTTTATGTATTAGCAATTTTATTGGAAATTGATCCAGTATCCTCAAACCTTCAAACGAATGATAGCTTATTAATAACAGAAATAAAATTATATCAACATTTCTAGGCTTAGAATTCACGAAATCTGGCTTTAAAAAAAATCAAATGAATACAATAAGAGATAAAAACTTCAAATAAGTTAGATTACATTCTGTCATTCTTTTCGGGAATTCACAAGATCTAGAATCATTAAATATCACGTTTCAAAGCACACTCCGGGAAAATGTTTTCTCTAAAAACTGTGGGTACTTAGTCGCACCTAAGTACGTCGCTTAAAGTTCGAATCGAGTGTCGAGCGCTTCCGGGATTACAGGGCCGCCTGACCCATCGGAAGTTTTTTCTTCAAACTAACTCAAGATAAATGGATTCGAGCCCGTACTTTAGTGTTGCGGGTGCCAAAGACCCGCACCTAGGCCTCGAACCCGGTTGGCAGACGGCCAAATCGTTCATTTGAAACATATTTCTCGAATTACTTTTCTGGTTGCAGAAGTTTCTATTTCAAGCCATTTGAGTTTACTACTAACACAAAATTGCACTGCCGGACTCAAAGTTCAACAAAAAAGTTTACAGTGCAGGAATACCATTTACCATGGCAATTTTATTGTGAGTGGTTTTTCTATATTTAAAAAATAATCTTCACTGCTTGAGTCCAGTAGTCCAACGTTCCGAAAGGTAAAACGCCGAAATAAATTATTCAGCTGGCACTAGATAACTGAATAATTCAAACCTGAGTAACGACATGGTAAAATATTAAAGCGGGCAACACGTGATATTTACGAATTTTGAAAAATGGAAAAGAGTGACTAAGCTCGTCCATATTCATTACATATGCGCGTACGATTTAGAATTTACAGTGATAAAAAGCTACTTTCCAAAATTCCATTGATTCGTGATAGATAAAAAAGCGATGCATAAAGGTCCGAAGAAAGCAATTAGACACTATATATTACATAAATGTTGTAATTGTGAAATTTAACAAAAAATATCTACTAAAATGACTACAATTGTAAGGACTGTAACGCACTAACTCTGAAACCAAGCTCAATTTATTTAATCAAAATTTTCATTACAAATGTGCGAGATAACGTTCCCGAAAGAAATTAAACTACCGCGGCAACCACGAGAAATCTTGACGCAAAAGTCAGTGAAGAAAGATCAATAATCGTTATTGATATTCTTTCATTCTATGTACTGGTAATATTTTCGGACAATAATCATATACTCATTCAGTAATCTTTCAGAAACTCTTTAATCTTATTAATTTTATAAAAATTAAATATATTAATTCATTAAAGACAGTATTTTCTAAAGACTAAGACGTCGATAGACTCAGAAGGACCAGATGCATACAATAGCAGATACGTATTATTTAAAATATGGAATTAGGTTCCATAATAATTAAAAGGGGAGACCACTAGTAATAATTTATAAAATTAGATCAACTATATATTAATTCATTAGAAAAACAGAAAACTGGTTATAATATTTTCTCTATTTTTATAATATTGAAGCTCTAATTCAGTTTAAGTTTTCAAATTAAGTTTTTTTCTATGTCCCATGAATAGTTTAACTATTTTATTATGTATCCACGTTCTAATAAAATATTTTTATAATTTTCCAAAAAAGCATATATTACGTTACTGAAAACATTTTGAACGAATTTAGCAGTCAGAAGATAAATCTTTGGCTCCAACCAAATTTTCGTAGAAAATTAATGAGTACAATGTAGCAAAAATGCTCCGTAAACAAAACGTATACAGTAAAAATTATTGAAGCAAGTAAATTTCTAAAAAATATATCTGATGGAAAAACTCCTTTGAAAACTATTTTTGTATCCAAATCATTCTAGTAAATGCAATATGTTGCACAAATGCTCTGTAACGAAAGAGTCGGCAGCGAAACCTTAACAGTGAAATCTTTTGTTGTCGTTGTCCTTTCTAGATCCCATACTAAGCTAACAACTTCGGTAAATCAAAATGCAGATTATACCTAACATTGTATTGTAAGTAGTAACCTGGTAAAAACGAGCACTTAAAGAAAGCTTTCCTTCGATTACACACTCGTAATCGAGTTCGATAACAAGCAGAAAACATTTTTCTACTATAGATTTTATTTCATACTTTACGCAAAAGCTTTAACAAAAACTAAAATTAAAACGAAGGTTATTCTTTGACAAATATTTTATTGTTATGCATATTCATGAAGTTAAGGAAGCAAATTATCAAAAAATAGGACTGTTGTTAGATTTGCTGTTCATTTAGTTTTGAAATTTCGGTGTGAAAATAGCAGCTGCAGAAAATACACGCTCAGAAGTTGGGTTTTCCAGTCTGGCGGTTCCTTTTTCACTATTGATTTCAACCTATGTTCAATCTTTATTTGCCCATTGCGGTTTATATTATTCTCCATGAGCAGTGGTATATAACTGATTAATTTTCCTAACTCGAAGTGTTCTTTCTATACATCTTCATCATCTTTCCCTCTCTCACTTCCCCTAGTTTTCGACCTCCTCAGAACTTTCTGAATCCTGAACATCGGTCGGGTAGAGCCGATTAATTAGACTTTGGGCAAGTGTCTTAATTTCATGTTTTCTGGAGAGAGAGGGAAACTTTCACAGGGTTTACCAAGTTTTATTGTCGGTTTTTCCACTTCCTTATTCGCCGACATTTCCGAACTTTCCATCGTGGGGTCATCGTCTCGCTTCAAGAGAGACAATGATTTCCCAGGAGATGAAAATGTTCATAAATATGTTGTTTCAATTCTTCATGTAAGATTCGAATAAAACGAAAAAAAACTCGAAACTCGAAAATATTCCGGGTCTTCCACTGCCTGGAAATAGTACCGAGTACCATGTGATCGATATGAAACCTTGGTTCCTAGAGACAAAATGTCCGTCTGTCGAATAAACCAATGACTCAAACAGCCAATCGAATGGTTAAGGAATATGTCCTTTATTATTCTTAATTTTGTTCTTTAGTTCATTCCTAACGTCGCATAGTCTGTCTTAGTTTCCGAGTCGGAAACATTCATGTTGTTCACAATGAATCACATTTTTTATAGCAATTTATGAACCAATACTCCGTATTTTATGTGGAATGTGTAATTTCAAATTTTCATTTTATAAAAATATTATAAATCTATATGAAATGAAAATATTTGAAAGATATTAATTATAATACTGAAAATTTAATGATGCCATAATTTGGTAATTTTGATTTGACTTTTTTCATCAACCCCGGAACGACGCCAAACAATGTGATATCGGTTTTAGCGTGGGCCCAGGCTCTAGATAATTAGTAAGAGATAATAACATATTTATTGCTTATTTAGTGAGATACATTAAGCAAATATCGGAGATTTTTACTTCACGACTAAGAACTTTAAATATTTAAGCTTTAACTTCAAAATAACTTGTAAAAGATTTTCTTAGAGATTTGAATGGTAAGTTATTTCCAAATGTGTGCATACATCTCATTATTGAAGAAAATACAATGCTAAATTTTAACACACCGGGACAAAATCGCTGGCATTTATTATGGACATAAATATTATATGTACACGGTTATTTGTTCTTGTAAATATTTTTATCCTTTTTTATTACTTACGCTTTTTAAACCTTGTAATACATTACAAAAACTTTTGGAAAAATTAGACATCGCACCTATTTACGAGGTATTTATAATGATACAAATTGAAAATCATGGTTAAATTAGCAAAAGCGCTTGATCTGCAATGAAAAAAGGTACCGGCCTTGGATCAATTATATTTTTTTATATTCGGAAATACGATGTTTACCTTCAAGTGAAAATTTAAATTATTTCTGTCTTCTAAGGAAATTTAGGGCAATTTCTGAATGTGTCTTATTTTTATAAAAACTGACGTTATTTGTATTACGAGGACTTAGGTTTCGGTCATTCATTTGGGGTACGTCATTCCTCTTCCTTCAGAGAGGCCATTCCACGAACAATGCGAAGTTATTTTATTGGAAACACTTGGCAAGTGCTTCTTGAGTAAGCTACTTTGTTATGGAGATTAGCACCGCCGTCATAAAACTCATAACATCCTGGAACGCAAGAGTATAACACCTCATACACGAGTGGTGAATTACTCGGTGCTCAAAACAGCCCGAATTTCATGTTGGAAATTACCTTCTTGAAAGCATTTTCCATCGCAAAAACGACCATTTCTTCAAAGATATGCGCGGATGTGCCAAAGAGAGATAACATAGCAGCGAAATTTTACCCAAAGCATAGATACTTGGGGACATTTAATGCCAAGAACTTCACGGAAGCAAGTAAAAGCATAAGTATTCGGATGAATGCTGGGTAACGCAACGAAATGAAATTGTTTTCAGGCAACACGACTGAAAACGTAAACGACACTTAGAGAGGTTGTAACTGAAAACATAACAAAAAAATGGAAGCACAAAATGTGATTTCATCGCTTCCCTTTAAGGATTATTACTTTTTACCGTAGTGGAATATTAATTATTTTTATTGTTATCACTCTTGATTTTAAACTTTATAAAATTATAACCCAACATTTCAGCCTCCCCGACGTAGAATCCACAAACGCTGGAAGTCAAGAATAAGCCATGCACATGCAATGAAATTGAAAGCTTATGACCCCTGCGTAGAAGCTATTTTCCATTCCAGGCACGTCTACCTTAAAGAAATGCTGGCGGAAAGGGGTTTTGGCAGCTGTGCGCTCCTAATGGTGACAGTGTGTCACAATTTATGTTCGAAAGTGAAACAGAGCCTCTGTCGGCTGATTTTCTGTGTAGAAAAGGGTCATCAGTTTTCAATTTTACTGTACTTCCCCAAGTATAGGAGGTACTGTGGTATGCGAGGTATTTGTGAATGCGGAAAGTATGTACTTCACGTTTTAATAAACGAATAATTTCTTTCATTTAATTTAAACTCTTACCCACATTACATGCTTGCGCATATAATTATTAATTTCTGATTTATTTGATTATATATATCATAAACTGTTTTTATGATTCATACTTAGTAAAGCAAAAAACAAGAATATGTGGCTGTTTAAGCTTCATTGCAATAACTCTACCTGTTTTACTCGAGATAATTTTATAATTTGTTTTAAAAATAAACATCAACGATTTGCGCCACTCTGCATTTAATTACCCTTAATACAGCGTTTTTCATTTAATATTAAAGGTGATAATAAAATCATTCTTCATTTAAACGCTGGGCCATTCCCCATTTTGCGGTCTCTCCTACCTTACTCACTGTTTAATGGAAAATATGATGTTTGTCATTTGGCCCATACGATTTGAAAAGCTTATCAATAATAAATTTAACTGAATATAAAAACGAAAATTCTAATCACTAGCAACATAAAAGAATGAAAACAAAGTTATTCATAGACTTTATATAATACGCAGCAAAAAGGTTTTTATTTCTTTTGATTGCACCAATTGCAAGGAATTTAAGTGATTATGAGTTGAAAACTCAACATAAACTGGACTAGAGGAACGAACAGTTCCTAACGAACAGCCTAAAACGATCGTGCATATTGACTGTATCATTTGAGTAGATATAAATTTTATCAGGCACTAAAAGTTACATATGATACATTATTCGAAGAATCTTCCTTTTTCAT
The DNA here is from genome assembly GCA_036926295.1 of Pachydiplax longipennis. Taxonomy (NCBI): domain Eukaryota; kingdom Metazoa; phylum Arthropoda; class Insecta; order Odonata; family Libellulidae; genus Pachydiplax; species Pachydiplax longipennis. Next base: position 12,351,311 of record JAVFKF010000008.1, on the reverse strand, counting down.
CCTCTTCTTTAACAAGGTTAATTACGAACGCCAGCTGAGAATCTTCATTCACATCCCTTCCGCTGCCAATTTATGAAACTGCCACAAAATTTATCCCTTCGAATATCTCACATAAATCGGAAGCATGTGGACATCTTCGTTTCCTAATGAATCGAGGCCCTCGGAGGCTGGGCCCCCGGGCGATTCGGGGGGAAGGGGCGTCTGCAGCGGCTGCTCCCAGGGACAACCTCCCGAGTTTGTCGATCCCAAACCGCTTTATTTGGCCCTTCCTACAGCCACATCTCGGGGATGAGCTAAACCCTGGGATAAACTCTACCACGCTTGCACATCCTGACTCACGGATCATTTCATTCGCACCACATTCATCTAATAAATTGCATTCACACGCGTTAATCGAGTTAAGGCATATGTTCGCCGGATGAGACCATTCACAAAAATTAGTCCTCAATTAATTTCCGGCACGAATTTATTTTTATGTGAAATTCGATTTAAAAATCTCCTCTGACTCGGTAAAATTAGAATTGAGTGGGGGATGATAGTGGTGGGCTGAGAGAGTTATGGCAAGTGGTGTACAACAAGTGTCAGACAGGCAGTTCCACTCGTTTACCCCTCAGTAGTGAAGATTCTCATTTAGTATTCGGTGTATTCGACACCTGTTTCGCACAGCTGTTTTCTTGGCTTTCCTTTTCGACTGTTTGGAAATTTATAGAATAAAAAGAAAATTTTGAGACACAAAAGTTTGGGTTGACATAGAAATGGTTTATTTTTTATTGGCATGGTTTATTATTTATTTTCAAAGTGTGAGAGGCTTATTACAATTGTACGAAACCAAACTGAAATGATCTCCAATAGGAACGCGCAAAGCGTTCTCCGATAAAAATGCTTTTCCGTTGCAGCCCTCGCACATCCGTCGCATTGAGGATGGCATCCAAAATCAGGAAAGCATCGAAATATATAAACTTCAGTCGCGTCTTAAGCGAAATAAAAAGAGGAAATATTCATTCCTTATTCCTCTTAAGACTTTGAAAGAGAAAGCGAAAACCTTCTGAAGGTGTAAGAGGTCGAAAAACTCTATGTCAGCTGATTACCTCAATGAAGCGTCGGGTCTCTTCCTCGAATAGAGAAAGAACCAGCGGATTACTGACCCAATGCGCATTTCGGTGGCTATGGCACCATCTGCAGAGGGTAATAATAAAAAGGGTGATCGAGAGTTTCTTCATGGGGTTAAGACATAATGCACAATCAACAACATTTTGTATACAGAAGCTTCTTCCACTTAATCGTTATTTACACAAAGATCTGTAGTTTAGAGGTATTTCTCAATTTTTCGATTCTATAAATTCTCTCATAGTGCCTATTTTATGTTAAATATTACATTTTGAACAATGCAGTGAGATTCTCTCGATCCGTTAAATTAATTGAATGAAGCACATGGAACTAAATGAATCAACATAAATGTTCACAGAGTTAACTGACACCAATAGTATCAAAATAAACGATCCCGTCGCTACATTGTGGTCACTTTTTAAAAGCATTATTTATCAATTAACCAACCACTTGGATGAATACCTCAAGAGAGCGATACGATACAAAAAGAAATCATTGTGATGCAGTGCCAAATATTCTCTCGCGAACTCGGTAAACATTTGTTTCCCAAATAGGGCTGGTTTCGTGTTATGCTTCCGCTAACGGTGAGAGTGAGGCAGAATTTTTTAATGATTTACCTTCCCTTTCAAGCGGCACAATTAATACGAACGTGCTCAGAGAAATACAAACATGCTCGCAAACAGCGGTGCCGTTGAAACGAAATCGTGCCGTTGGCCGGTTATCTCAGGATGTACGAGTACGCATAAATGTGTAGATTGGCGCGGTACCGGACCGTGTCTTCCCGATCACGTCACCCCCAGAACGGGTGCGAAAACCGGCATATGAAGGCGAGGCGGCAACAGTGCATCAACCTCTCGACGAGTTCACTCCATGGCGAAAATTCATGCGAGGTCATAAATAAAGCATCTGTTGTTCGGCATACGTAACGATTTGGAGCAAAGATAAGGAACATTACTTCGGGTAGAGAGACGCTCACTCTTTGTTAGACCAAAAATAGAATGATCGGAATTTAATACAATTATTAAAATAATACAATCATAATGATCATTGCAGATAAAGCACAGATCAGGTGATGGTGCGTGTAGAAAATATAGCATCTTTAAATGTGAATCACATGCATGGGCATTATCATTGTCATAAATGCTAATACATATGGCATAATCGTTTAAATTATCACTTCTGTCGCTAATATAAAAAAATATTGGAGTACTCTCCACCGGCAAACAAATGAGTGTACGAATAAATGGTAATATACATTTTTAAGAGTGCATTTTATGCAATATACTTCGTTATTCGATATATGTGCGCATTACCATATGTCATGTCACAATCATCACTAAAACTCATCTACAAACCTCAAAATGACAGCCATTCCACGAGTATATTGTGATTTCAGCTATTTGAAAGAAGTCCTCACAGGAGAATCGCCTACAATTTCTGATCATAGTAATAAGTTTTGACATGCAACATGTAATATATAAGCCAGAAAATCCGATGAAATTACGACGTCGCAACGACAAATATCGAGGCGGAAACATTTATATCTTTGACGTCACCCAAAAATGACAAATTTTTCAAATTTCCCGAGTATTTCAGCAAAGGAAATTAAAACATTTGAATTTTAAACGTTTTCCGAAATTTGACGGGGGCATACACATTTTTGCCTGGCATTTTTCTCCAAAGAAGGGAAGGGAACCCTTATAAAAAAACTTCTTCGCGCCGGAAGCAGACAATAAATACGCTGCTCGTGATTAATAATGTCTGTATATGCAAAAATTAGCTAGTGACAGATTAAACGACTTACAAGGCTAAAAAAAAAGATTTCGTAGATATGCCACATCTATACCACTCAAGATATGACATAAATTTCCGGTCTTTTTCCGGGGAAGGGAAAAATCAAACAATATAGAAGAAGGGAGAGAGAAAGGTTCTCTCCGAATGAATGCCTTCACTTGAATGAATCGATATCGCCTTCGCGGATGTGAGTTTAACAGATTCCCCCCAATTCAACGTGAAGCGTAGAGAAAAATCTACGATCCATGGAAAGAATATTTACACCACGGATTTTCTTAGAAGCAATGAAAAGAAATTTATAAAATATTCCTCAACGAAAAAAGGTAAGTCAAGTGAAAGGAAGAACTTGCTAGTGGTCCTCATGTGCAGATACAAACTATTTAAAAACGAAAAGGAAGCTAAAAAGCTAAGTTAGGAGAGATAAATTTCCATCGAAATCAAACATTCATGCTGCTATCTTTCCGAAAAATTAAGGATGAATTACATTTATAGAGATCGACGATGCAGGTTGAGCGTTAAAGACAGAACTAACAATTAACTAGTATATCTTTTACCATACCATAGAAGGACATTTATCTCATGCTAGTAAGAAAAACGGTAGAGGGATTCAAGTAAATGTGACAGTATAGATAAGCAGCTATGAGTTTAGCTTTAAAAGGAAGTTTTGGTATTTACCCTTCCTGCGTTCCCCTCTAATTTATTCCAAAATTTACGCCGTAATTCTAGCCAATAGGCTATGGCCACCACAGGTTCTAAAACTTCAATTTACTAGAATCTTAGTTCTCCTTGGAAAGGAAAGGTCGGAGACTTCATCACGGTTAATAGCGCAAATGGCGAAAAGTATTTCAGATAGACAAGTTATTCTTTGCATATATTTACATGTACAATATTAACATCTTAAAATAGTGGACTCTTGTTTTGGAGAAAATACTTACTTAAAGTAAGGAAACGCTGAAAACGAAACGGAGCCAGCTAAACTAAAGGTCTGTGCGGGTCGAAATTTCTTGTCCGAGCCCAGGCAGTTCATAAATGAACTCCATCCCGGTCCACTCCGATTGATCGCATCATGTTTTACCTAAGTGACCTAAGCCCGGACCGAGTATGAATTTTTCCCATACCCTTATGATCCTACTTCTGTGGAGTAATTTAAATGCGTGTAATTCATTTTTAATCTTTATCGAATAGCTTATAATAGTACAATTGATCACTCTCGAATAAAGATAATTCGATCCAAAACATTATTTTAAGAACAATAATATTATTAAGTATAAAAATATATGTATAATATAATATACGACGATAATATTAGAACTTCTTTAATAAAAAATGGAAATTATGGCTTTCAAACTCGTTTGAAGTGCGAAGTGTAAATTATGAATTTCTGAATTTTATATTCATCCTGAGTCATAAATGCATGTAAAAATATAATGTGACACAATGAGCTGTCTCGTACCAGAAATTGGATAGTTTTTTTTGAGAAAAATGGTGGATTATACTTAAGGGATGGACAAGAGCGGAAGGAAACCTTATGCTAATGGGTAAATCAAATTCATTCATTAAAGAGGTAGAACTTTTAATTTTAAGCATGGAAGTCCGGAAGACGCAAGATATACAGTTTTCAGTTCAATGCATAGAATGACCCGATGTGATCCTACTGCAATCCGAACCTAAACTCTGTCATCCCAATCGACCCGACCAGTCGGTCCTGCAGACCTCTAGCAAAAACCATGAGATTCTTAAAAATCTTTAGAGGGAAAATTCGAAGGGAAATTTTACGATTTACGACTCTGCGAAAATCACACTATCCGACAACACTGAGTTCTAACTCTCGCTTCCTCATAACAACGATACGCTACCTATTCACTCGGATTTTTTCCACACATTTTACGACACTAGGTAAATAAGCTGGAATCCATCAGAACTCAAAGCCTGGACCGCTGTGTCTAGCGTTATTTTGGCAATCCATTTTTCAAATTTTACCTATATGTCGTATATACCTCCACAAGAAAAATAGCAAAACACTAACTAAACAAGCGGTAGATCTTTTATTTCCTCCTTTAAGTATATTTCTTCCTTAATTACAATAAAACTTCTAATCATACCTTTCGAGTCAGAAAAAATGTTATCGTTGCATAACATCCTCGATTCAGTTTAATCGAAAAATTTTTCCAAAACTTCCACGCCTTCTATTACGTATTGCGATATCGCGGTAGATATTGCGATAAGGCGGCAGCGTTGCTGAGGTAAAGCAGCCTCGCGAATCTGAAGTCAAGAAAATCAATTGCGCGTCGTAGAGAAGTCGAATTCCGCGGCACAGAAGCAAACCGCAGCGAGGGGAAATCAATCGAATCGTACACATATCTAATTTACATAACGAATCGGACGGTGATTATTATTTCATTTTCCAAATGTATGATCAGTCATAGATAGGAACGACGGAAAATAGCTGACAACAGTAACATGACGACAAAATCCACTGTAAATTATGTCATAGGGGAAGCTGTACAAGGTGTTTAAAAATGGAGATTAAAATAAGTCATCGGCAGGTGCAATGGTAGTTAAGCCCAGTGAGACTAAGAGAGAAACCAGCATTCTTAAAATAACTCGATATGTATTTCAATGATTATCACCCACGCTTGTATAAGAATAAATTATTTACTCTTCATTTGTCACATGATCATTCGTCATTTATCCCTGAAGATGATGGGATTGCTACTGAAATACGTTCTTCAACAACTGCGGATTTCTCTATAGTTTCTTGAACTAATCCAATCTGGTTGTACCAGCTCAAGGAGTTCAAGGAGCTCAATCTCTGCTGTATATGACGAATAAAATGAAGTAATGGATTCTGACTTCACAGACACGTCGCTCAACATAAACATAAAAGTAAGTTATAGTCATAAGGGTCATAGGCAGAAGGGTTAAAGCAATTCACAAATGAACGAGAATTCGAGCTTTGCATGAATAAAGCACGGATTCGTTCGTCAAACTCTGTTAGCATCTCTCGTCGAGATGATGTAACCCTAACTCAATTCTCTAAGAGCGGCGTTTTGTGACGTGAAATAACAGCAGCAAATGAGATGCAAATGGGTACAGAAAGTGTTTTGAGGCAGTCTTTCGCCACTTTGTCGAAAGTAAAAGTTTTCGGAATATAACTGACGGGACCAACTGATTTTATACAGATGTCAGGTAAAGGTTCCGAAAAAAAGGATGCACGTCAGGTTGAAAATACGCTGATCACCAAAAAAGCGTTGGAAGAATGCAGTTGCGGGAGTGAAACAAAAAGTTCGTTTCATCTCCATGTTAGGAGTCGCCATCTTTGTGGACGGAATAGCGAATCTACGCCTCATTATAAATGGTGAAAAATCCATCTTCTCTTCCACAAAACATGCTTCTTTGGAGCGGTTTCGGTCGTCAGCACAAAGACGAGGATGCAAGAAATAAAGAGCGGGGGAAGATGGCATGGCAAGATCAGAGGGCACGCAGTAAATGAAAAGCATAATCAAGGTGGCGGCGGAAGGATCCGTTCGAGAAGGAAGGAACTGAGTGAAAGGAAAAAAAGTTTTCATTGACGATGCTACTGAGGATCCGCATTCACCCTTTCAATGCGGCCTTCCCTTCATTTCCTAAAATAAATCCAGGAATTTAAATGACATTTTCTCTCAATTTCCTTCATCATATCAAGTGATAATCAAGCGGAAAGAATTTAAATGAAGTTTACTTAGCTATTAAAATGAATGTTTACTAACGATTTCGATGTTAGACTATTTTAAGAAATACGAGGCTCAATGATTAATGGTATCAAGAGCGGCTTCTCGCGCCCGAAACATACGTGAATTCCTCCGATTAGAGAAAGGCACACATTAATAACAGCGAAGTTTTTATTACTTCTACATTTTAACAGCTCAAAGAAATTTCAAATATAAACGATCCTTTCTGATTGATAAACAGGTTGTTATAACTAATCTATCTATGTTTATACCCCTCTAGAACCCGTTCTGTTTATAGAACATTGATAAAAATAGGGTATAAGCATTACGTAAACCACCGAAGAAAAGATTTCGCAAGAAAGAAAAACTAGTTTCACTATTTGAAGAGGAAATTTATGCATCTTAAGATGAACAAAGGCATATAATTCAACCCTGTTTAATCACAGAAAGTATTTAAAATATCCTTCATCAGTTTGCTTAATGAATTCAAAGCATATAAAAGTGCTTTAAACTGTAATTGAACGCCTTTTGAGGTAAAATCAAGTTAAATTGTTGTCGCCCTTCTTAAGACGCCAAAATTTCCTCTTTTGTCGAAGTTTGAACTGATATTTTTCTAGTAAAAACCTCTCGTGCGAGGTCTGTATAACACATATCACAAATGATAACATAGACAATTATAAGACAGGTTCTATAGGGTCAGTTTAATTATAAACAACCAGTATGTAGTGTGATAATATTTCGGCATAGGAAAAGAGGTGGTTGGAGAAATAGGATTATGTAACGAGAGAATAAGGCGTTGCTTTGCTTTGATGACCGCTACCACTCGCCGAAACCAGAATATGAAGTGAATACATTTCGCATGAAAAGTAGCTCTATACGAGACATCGTAATTGCATTTCACTACGTATATGCCAATTCCATGGAATTTATTCGCAAAAATTTTCATAAATCGCAATAAATGTTAATCCTACTATTGAGATTCTAGATTTTGTTCACTGGAAATTGAACTGGGCTCTAATTGCAACACTACCGACTCAGATACAGATATTTTTCGAACAAAAACTTAGCTGTATAAGAGGTCAATTCGTTACTAATGACGAATGTTATGTTACGAAAGAGCGAGAACAGCTAATTAAGGTTGGATCGATTGCTTTTCCGAACTGCATCAATGAGAATGTTTTCATGGCAACCGTATTTACTTTTGTCCCCAATCATTCGGCCGATTAGCAGATTATATGGCGCAATCCGACCGTAGCCAATAAATCCTCATTAACCATACATTTTCGACATTTTAGTCATTTTTAATTTGACATCACAAAGCTCATAATCCAAGCTATCTTTATTTTCTAAAGGTCACATTTTAAAGGAAATCTGAGCTCTCGCGCATCCATGCACGAATCAATTACAGTTGAATCGCGGTTCCTTGATTCCTTTCAAAACATTTGTAAATACATATATGAAGCGATAAATCGAGAGAATTAACACCCGCCCAAGAAAGACTTGGAATCAAGCAACAATTTTAAGACTTTAAAATTAGTCTCAGTGTCAAAAAACTTATTTTTGGCTGGTCAAAGCCACTAATCCGACCAAGAGTACGATTTAAGTAATATATTAAGATTAAATCAAGTCAGGATTTCAATGGCAGTGTCTGTCGTTAGTTCAAACCTTGAGTTTTTTTCTCTAAAACTCGGGCAACAAACGTGTATATATTGAAACTGATCTAATATTAAATTCGCTCTAGATAAAAAGTGAAAGCACGAAGACAGGAGAACGATAGTGGTCAGGGGCGGCTTTGGATTTGGTGGGGACATTAATTTGACGAAAGATTCCGAGTTTCATTCGTAAAATAAACCGAAGCAAGGCGACACAAAGGGATGAGTCCACTCTGAAGGCTCTCTTGATAATGAGGAAATAGAGAAGGAGACAAAGCACTCGCAATTAGAAGCGAGGCGATGGACGCACAAAATGGAATCTTGAGCACGAACGCTTCGAACATCACGTTCTATAACTCTATATGTCAGAGTGTCGCTTTTAATTTGGACGATACAATACGAGATGTCCGAATGGAGAAACGCTAGACCGCATCAATTCGAAAATATTAAGGTGTAAAGCTTTATCACAGTGTATAGGCATACGCTCTCGAGTTTCAAATTGGAAGCTTTCGTAGTATGATTCATCCGAAACAAATGGCCAATGGAAATTGGAAAAATATTGCCTGACTTCCCTTGGTGTAATATTGCACCGCTTGGCCGAATGTTTTGAGGTAACGCTCCATTTCTAATGTTTTAGAGTCGGTGACAATCACTAGAGGATAAAATGACACTTTCTTTCGCCCGGATTGCGATAGAAATAAAAGATAACAAATCAAGCCAAAGAATAAGTCATTTATGATTTTCAGCGAGCAATCGCTGCTTTAAAAATGTTCACGAGTGAAAAATGCAAACTATGCATTTCACTTTTACATCAAACGTTGACGTGTATCTATGAAAATAAGCATTTTCCACAGAATTGTTATAACACGCGTCTTCTTTTGCATAGGTTAAAATTGCTGGCGAATGTTTACTAAAAATCATGATTTTATCTTCCCGGACATTGAACTCCGCATGAAAAACCCATGGTGAAAATAAAACGAGTTAGTTCTCTCATTTATTTGCCAAATAAATGCCAAAACCAGAAAAAAAATGAAACGAGCAATAGATGCTACGATCCTTCCCAACAAAGAAGAATAGTAAATAAAGATTTCGCTCGGTAACAAAGAGAAATATTTGTAAAGGTCATTGACTGGATACTACGCCTGGAATACTCTTCTCTCAAGTAACGTATATTATCAAGGAAAGGAATTAAATTAAATCTACTTATTAACAAAATTAAAAACGGAAACTTGAAATTAGTATTTTCCGCAACCCTTTTTACTACCGGTTTCGGCAATCATAACCGTATATCCGAACAAAAAATACAACCATTATGTAGTAGTAAAACTACTATTTTCTTTGTCTTATCCCTAAATTTTTTATCGCGCGGTGCTGCTTGAAAGTACTGAACGAACTTTTCTTTCTTGAATAAGTCGGGTGCTATTTTGGAAACCTCATTGAAACTGAGAAGAGACATTGATTTTCTTCAGCGTTTCTTATGGGCACTAAACGTCAAGAGAAATTTTTCATATATTTCTTTCGAGCGTACAGAATACGTTTAAAATGTATTAAAGTAAATACGACGTATACACTCATTGCTGTCTTGAAGGTTACCATACTATCACTACGTTTTTCTTTCTCTCTCTGTTCTAGTCGAAGGTGGATAGCTTTCACTCATTTACCAGGATATCTGAACAGCTGTAACGATATCCATATAAATGCTCCATAAGCCTCATAATTAGTGAGAAAATATCCAGCCTAAATTAGTAATAATAATATAACATACAAATTTGAAAATATATATTATTATATATTACTCCTACATAAAATGACCCTTTATCTTACAATTCAAATCTTTAAAATTAAAAAAACGAATTACTTATAATATTAATTATTATTATATAAAAATAATCATTACTATTCCTAAAAGAAGTATCTGGATACTTTTTGACCTCCCTCTACGCAGTTTCCAATAAATCTAGAAGAAACATCGCAAAAAGCATCTTATTCATAAATTACGGGAAGAGGGACTCAAAAATATAAGAAACAATAAGCGCCACGATTACTTTTACTAAAACACAAAATATATTCTGTTACTTTGATTTACTCTTTTGCCCTTAAAAGTTGAATAAAAAATATATTTACTAATGAAACGTATGTGAGCGAATTCAATGAAAATTAATGGTAGTGGTAAATATTTCACACACAACAAGGCCGGATGGATGCTCGACCACGTCCGCCTCTTTCACAATCTCCGGTTTCCAAAATCACCGACAACAAAGGCTGAATACCTAAAGACGGGTGTTAGGGAGTTAATCTGGCTAGCCATCAATATTACAGCCACAACTAGGGATTATCCCAAATCCGATCCCTCCCAACCATCTCTCCACATAACCTCACTCCTTTCAGTCACCCTTCAACTATTTACCGGTTGAGAATGTACTGTCTATTTCCAGCTCGGGCACTTTCCCTCAGTCGACTATTTCTCTGCGAGTCGCACCATCTCGCATGTTTCAAAAAGCGGAATCCTTTCTAGATATTTGATCCAACTGCATGTAAATAATCCAAGAATACGTAGTACTCCACTGTTTTGGAAAGTAACACCTTGGAATCGATCGGCTCTGCACCATTCCACAGGTGATCCTCACGTCTCCGCTGGGGTTCCTCTATTGAGGCCCTCAAGAAAGCGATCAAATCCAATTCCAAGGATCGCCATCCAAACGCCCTTCGATAAACAGTCAACCATTTTCCGAAAACGGAACTCGATTATTTTATCCGATATTTCTCAGAAAGAAAGACCAACAGGGGACATGAACTGGGAGAAAACAAAGACGATGGAGTGAGGAGATAGGCTATAGACCGTACTTCATCTTATTTATCACTGTATTATGGAGTTTCGATTCGTCCAAGGACTTTCCAGAGCAATTTTGAGATATGAGTTTGCCAGGAGACTGAATTCTTACTTACACATATATTAAAGTAACCCTTTACAAAATAGTATTTAGAGTATTATAGTATAATGGTCATTCCCCAAGTAAAATCTAAACGGAATTGTTAGCATAAAATATTACGAAACAACAGAAGACTCAATAGGATCTCATGTAAAAAGGTAGAGCAGAAAGTGTTTTAGTAAAGCAATTGCTTTGTTGAGAAAACTAACATCCTTTCATGAAGAATTTCAGAACAAAGAATTTGTCATTTTTTAACATTTTGAAAGCTTTATTTGGTTTCTTCGCGGAGAATTGTCAAGGGCTCGGAGATACTCTGCGGATGATTGTTCCATTTCTTTTCAAATTCTACATAAATATGATTATTTAACTATAGCTTTCTTTCTATTTTCAGTTTTTGTATTTCGTCATTTTCTCTGAGAGCTCTAAGTTTAGATATTCGTGTCAGAAACTCACGAAAAGGGAATTAGATACTGTGCAAATTAAAGAGGAATTTAACTCCAATGTTATTAGATTAATGTTACAGTTAATGATTACATCATCTAATTATAAAGATTTTTCATCAAAAATCATTCATCGAGGCTTTTACACTAACAACTGGAAGACTTTAGGACAGGATGGTGAACCTTATTCCGCTAGAAGGACCTAATAGAAACGATCGGGCTACACTTGAGGGGCATACTGCTCACATTCATCGAATTTGTACGAAGAAAAACAAATTACTAAATTAAGGTAAGAGGCAGAATATTATCCATTCTTTTTCCGGATGACGTTATAAACCAGGTGGAAGAATATAATAATTCAAATACGTGCATTGTGCAAGTTTCAGGACGTGACGAAAGAGGGCTCAATGTCGCACGTGAGCACCCTTCCTTGAGAAATATCTTCAAATGCAAGCAAACACAACTGTCAGCAGAGATGAGATGCTGCATATGTCATCAAAAGCTAGCTCTGCGTCGAGGCCTAATGTGTGTGGACCCAAGATAGCAAACATGCATCAAGGTTAAGGGCAAGGTTAGATTAATTTGATGAAGTTCAGCAACGATTCCATGAAAATCGAATCATCAATATATACCAACTCCACAAAAGCGCAAGAAAGTATTAGGTATTGATTTATGCACAGAAGTCAAAACAAAAGTAATACAAAGGATACTGTCTGCCTGCTAAATGGCTGTGGAAGCTAAAATTATAGGATAATAATTGAAGGCGTGTTGGCTAGAGTTGGTTTGGAGCCAACCAGTGTCAGGAAGGATAAGAATGATTTAATAAAGCAAGCAATTCAGACATAGTTTTCTGGTGTCTAAAAGATTAGTTATAAAGAGAAAATATTTAGCTACTAAATCAAAACAAAGAGTGGGCAAGAGCACTAGTAGAGCTATTCTAGTATACGTTTTGAAGACAAGAACAGATATAAAAACTACAAAAAGATGTTGTTAATCAAATTCTTCAAAATAATTCCTATGAAACGCTTAGAGAAGATGAAGTTAAGTGTGCGTTGTTAAATCTGGGTTGAAGTTTCAATAGAGCAATCAGAAGAGAGTAAAATGAGCGTACTATCAGAAAATTAAATAATTGAATGGTTAAACTAGAAAAAGGTATAAGTTACAACAAAGCATAAGATACCAGGAAAACCCTCGAAAGGTACAATACTGGACAAATTACTATAATATAAAACAGTATAAAAATAATAATGCAAACATACATTTCACAAAGAATGAATAAGAATGTGCTTCTAATTTCGAAAGCTCTCTCAAACTGCGTGAAAACAATCATTCAATGTTTTTTCTCAAGAATCACGAGACATAACAAAATAAATTTCGAGAGCCATACCTCTATTTTAAGTAAAAGCATGATATTTGAAAACTTCAGTCGACGTTCGCTGTTAAAAAAAAAAAAATGTGTCCAAGTATTTGAACAGTCAATGTGCCCACATAATCGTAAATTCTACAGATAAATCCCCAGATTCTAGTGTTGAAAGAAGAGAAAATAACATGGGATGGATACAGTTCAAAATATCTGAAAATCAACGCACAAAGAGGATCAAATAAATTAATTTACATCTATTACATATCATTAATATTAATTATTTGGAGTATGAGAGGGGGTGTATGCGATCTATTCTCTAGTCAGTATAGCGGCTTATTGTTTGATGAAAAGATGAATTTTCGGGGAAACGTCTAGTTCGTCATATTTCGCGCAGTATATGTTCCTAAACAGCAAGATGACTGCAAAACCTAAACTAAGCTACCGAGAACGTATTTTGTACTAAGTTACTCAACAAGTAAAACCAAGCAATATTTTTAAAAGAGCTTCGGCGGTGCTAAGAGTCGCATGTCGCATATTTGCCACCGTAAATCAAGCTTTCACGAACACGATGCACACTTGACTATTCGGGAACCCCAGTTAAACCAAACATGTAACATCACCGGCTGAAGACTTCCATCAAATGACAAAATACATTTTGGTAACGCTTATCGATAGATTGCGACTTTACCTATCTAAATATACCTATCTTTCACTAGATCTGATTCATAAACACACTTTAGCGTAATCACTCTCATACTGCGCGTATATTCCAAGTAAGAGATAACGCGATGTAAAAAAGTTTTTCTACACACTTTTTCGTTGCTGCTACAAACGATCGAAACGAAACGTGATTTTTACAAACGTGTATTTACACAACAATATTTTTGTGCACATTATTAACGCTACAAAATCCATTTAGGAAAGGAAACGTCTTTTTTTAAAATAACAACTATGAATGCAAAAAGATGAAGTATCTTTTAAATCAAGATAATTGTGATTAAAATAAGTATTTATACACTGAACGCTCGATTATCCGGATTTACTGTGGGGATAAGAGATACGGATAAAATACTGATATTTCAACCTTTTACATGTATTTCTTAGATGGCTCATAATTTACATTCTTACTTTCTTACTTAATTTAGGTCCTACTTACCTTAGAACGCGAAAATACTTAAGTATTTTTGTGTTTAAATTTTTCAAAAAACCGGGGAAAATATAGAGTAAAATATTATGCAAGGATGATCCGCAAACAGGATAATAGGCCAACGAATGATTGGGAATTCACTGATCAGCGAATTAAATAATGTTTTTATTAGGTTACACTATTTTATCTAGGGATACAAATATCTGAGATCAAAGTTTTTTCAGAAAACTTCAAGAAGACATATTTAAAATTATGGGCCATATTTAAAATCATCAGATCATAGCTCATCATAATCATAGCTCTCCTTTTCAGCAATCTCACCATTTAAAAATTCTAAAGAAAATTCAAAAATAACACGAATCCATTCCCTTTGCTTTCTGCTTCCCCTTAATTAACGTGCCCTTTGCAGGAATCTTAATTTTCCCGAAAATTTCATTACTAAGGCTGGTATAATAAAATCATAACATCAGTAGCACTATCACGCCATTCACCAGGACGCCAGAGATCACTTCAACTATGTTATACCATCCACTACTAAGTGCTACTCTCAATCCCAGAGAGTAAACATATTTACTGATATTCACAAAATTTACCCGCGTCTTAATTTATTGATTTATTAATTTATTTATTGAATATTTGCCGCAGCTTTTGTGGGGAAGACAGCCTCAACCAAGAGCTAATAATCCTATACAAATATAAACTCTACAGTCCTTCACACTTGAAAAGTCTTACGCATATATATAGTTTAACAAATCATAAAAATAAATGAGGGACGGAGTCAAATCTGAAATTCCCCTTTCAATTATGGCAGATTTGCAAAAATTCAGCAAACATCGAGAATATGTAACTCCAGCTGAGTCTCGTAAGAACGCATCTTACGAAAACTAAGTCGGTTCGTCTCGAAGAACAAACAAAATAGTAAGTACTCCATTATTTCAGCGGTAAAAAAATGTAAAGGAAGAGGCTTACAAGTCGCTAGATTTTCCTTTTAAAAACGTTTAATTACAGGGGCGATGTTATCGCTTTCTTATCTTTAGAGGCCTTACCTTTTATCACAGACTTCAAGTATTATTTTAAGGAAAAGAGCCACGCTATTTGATACTTCTTTTAGTATCCTCCATGGTTAGACCTTAATACAAGGAGCTTCGTAAAGTTTTATGGGTCGCAAACGTTTAATAATGCCATCTTCTCTTAAGCTTAATATTGGCATCCCTTCGGACTCTCCAACCTCCACTAGGGTACCTGTTGTATTTTAGGACATAAATTCGCTAAGGAAAAATAACTTAAAATCTTCTCTATATCCTTGCTGTCGTTAATCATATTTCCGCTACCCCTATTAGTTAACTTACGTCTGTAATTTATCTTGAGCCTCTCTGGTAAACGGACAAAAGGCTTTTGAGCTCTCATCGAAATATACGCAAAAAGTTTTCTTTTTAATTAACGAGGGGTTCTCGCATGGTTTGCCTCGTTCGCTCTTCTAACCTCGTATATCCGTTCATCACTTGACTTTTCACATTACAAGGTACGCTTTTAGCAGCTTATACGTTAGAATGACTTTATTTCTATAGAGCTTCCCTAGTCTCAACGTACTACGATCAAAATTCATCGTTCCTTTAAAAGTATTTAAGTATGTTAATTTTCCCCTGTAATAGCTCATTTCACATAGGAAAACTATTTATTTCTTTCTCATTTATTTTGATTAGGCGCATTTTATGCAACTATAATTTAGCAGTATGCTTTTAATTAAAACATATGAATAACCTTCTTAGGAGAGAAATACTTCTTGCCCTTGTTTTCTGTGCTTTATTAAGTCCATAAAAAACTTTACAAAACAATTAAATCGTCCTTCCAATCAGAATTAAATTATAAATTACACAAAAAGAAAGCTTGGCCTTCTATTAAAATAATGTACATTAAAACAGCGTTGGAGTCGATGAAAATCAAGTCCAGGAAGTAAACTATGTACTTTATTTATGCAAGATGATGTGATGTGTAAGGCACAATCATGTAATGCAAGTATTAAAAATGCAAACAACACATCTAACAGAAATGATATATACAGTCTGTTGAACTAATTTACAAGATTTACATAAAAATTTATCTGAAAGAATCTTTGTCCTTTATTTAGAAAGTAATTACCGTTTCACATAACCTGTGATGTAACTTTTCTGTTTATATATATTGGATGTTCTTCATTTTCCGACTGATAGTTCGAAGGGTAGATTAAAATGAATGAGAGTCACGTATAAAATGGAAATCTCTACAAATGGATTCTTCCATTCAGATTTCCTCCGCTGGAAATAACTTCATTACGGGAAATCGTAAAACGGGCGTCCGATAGAATCACGAAGCAGGAAACTGTTGTTAGCGGCGATAAAGGCTAAACGTCACAGCGAATTCAAAGGTATCACAAGCAGGACTATTGTACTTGGCTCTGGGAGCCTAGATAGTTCTAGGTCAGAGGACGCTGTCGGCGGGCATCTATCCCCAGTATCAATGGGGTGAGAGAGTGGCATTGTCCTAGGCCATGGTTGCGCAGAGGGGGACTTCGTAGATCGATACTACTAAAAGTAAAACGAAGAATATACTATATATCACCAAATAAAAAAAAAACTGTTACATGAATTATTTTATTGAGGTGCAATATGTGATATTTTCTTATATTTGTTGGTTTTAAGAGGGGTGAACATCATATATTTTCTTCCAAATTCGATATTCCACCCAAAAATGTTCTAAGATTATTAAATATAACCCGAAGATTTTTTATATGTATTGATGATATCGCCAATTTTAATTTAACTTAGGGTGTTTATTTGAACGAATCAGTCTATAAAAGGATAGACACGTAAAATCCAAAATAAAGCTCCCGGTAAGGTAGTGATTAACTTCAAAAATAAAATGAGTAATAAGTTGGAAAAAGAAAAGCCCAAAAATAGAATAATACAAAAAAGATAAAAATTGAAATATCGGTAGAAAAATACTAAATAAATAAAAAAGGAATAATTTGAAAAATGATAAAAATATAATACATATTAAATTCTGGCGATCAGTAGCTTTTACAATAAATTTCGATCGTTCTATATCCATAACTTCTTCAGTACATTCAAGTTGTAATCGTAATTGTATGCCGACAAATTTCGCAGCTTTAGACATTTTTATTACTGGTACCTAAAAATTGCTTTGTTCCCCGAGTCTCAATTAAATAGAAAGCTACTTTTCGATGAAATTAGGCAGTCGTAAAACTTCATTTACGTCCAACTCCTGGCGAGCACACTAAGGGGTGGTCGGCGGGCTTTGGCCCTTACCACAAATATATCTTTATTAACCTAATTTTTGTCGGTTTCATTCATGAATTTAAGAGATCTTCATTCCAACAAAAAATTATTATTAGTGATTAAAGTCACTGTTCCATTTAAAACTTCAATTTACATTTAAACATTACAGAGTATTATTTGTTTCTATATTTAAGATGAGCCTCAAGAAAAGATATTCGATGCACACCTGTCTGATGCATATATATTGTATCTAAACCGTTCCTGTGCAATGTCTGTCGAATGAATTATAACCTGTAAGCCTATTCAGATTTGTCTTTGAAATATTTTCTACTAGATTGCTACAGTGTTTAACCTTGATACATTGCAAAAATATTTCATTGTGATTGCTATAAATTTAAAATCGACCGCGTGAAAACGATTATGCTTCGAATTGAAAACAAGCGAAACACCAAATAATCTTTTGGCCCTCACGCAATAGAGTGCCACTCGGTGTTGTAACACGTACATTAAAAATAAATCACTCCCATGAATAATTCTCATCGATCAACATGAAGTAATTAGAATCTGGTAATTTCAAACCTCAGCAATTTGGAAACCTTAATAATGGAACATAGATTCGGAATTATCGATAAAAATCTCATGTTCTCTCTTAAAATAAAATAATCGTCATTCAAGTTGCATCACGTCGTGTTATTAGACCTTCATTAATGCTTTTACTGCATTTTAAAATGCTGAATACATAGAAATAATTCAAGAATCGGGCTGGAAGTTTCATTCTCCGCATCAAGCACAGCTTCCGGCACTACAACGTCCGTCAAATGAAAACAACACCGTATCTATTCATCCACCTTGCGGGGATACAATGCATTACCTGACTCCTCTCTGGAGACATAATTACCACTGAATACAAAAATTTGAATCTACTAGGAGGATATCAAAGGTGCGACAACGGCGTAACAAAAGGCACCCACGCGTGGCAACGGCAGACGATTTTCAATATTGAAGCAGGAAAGATGCGCCAAAGCAAGGGGAAGTAATATTACGGGGGAATATAGCTAACATTCATCGTGGTAAATTTTTGTTTTATAAAAATTTCCTATCGGAAACACTCCATATATTCATAAATATATTATAGCTCTCAGGATCCCTATTCGATGATAACCAAAACGAAAATATATTTATAGGTAAAACAAACAGCACTTTATTTTCAATTATTTCAGTTTTCCATTATAATAAATTAATAAAGGCGAGAAGACCACAGTAATAAAACAGAATAAAAGGAACTTTAAAATATTCCCACTCGTTCCGAATTGAGCTTTCGAACGGAGACCGCGAAAACAACGTTCCGAAGAAGCGAGCCTCTGCGGTAAAGCTCCGCCGGTATTATCGGCGTAAAAATTACTTCTCAAGTGGGGATGCGGCATCATAAATAAGGAAATAAGCTAATTATCATCAAAATAAGAAGAAATATCGTGCGGAGGAGAATTCGTAGATGATAGAGGGCAAGGAGAGCGGAAAAATCGTTGGATGGCGCGGAATGAGGCTGAGGCAGCTGAGCCCGGACAGCGCAATCGATGCTACCGATCGAAATCACCTGGAATTCCTGCGCAGCTCGCAACTGCATTACGCTCCGAATTGAGCCGCCAATTTTATATGAGTGAGGGAATAGCTAATGTACGTTAAAGGCATGCTCCTGCAGGAAACTGAAAGGTAAGCGGAAGTGAGAATGCGGACACGATCAGGGGTCGAACCCGGAAACACCGCGTGAATGATACCATTGATATTTCAGGGTGCATAATTTACACAGATAATGACAATGAGGAATTAACTATTCTGCCGTAGAAACTGTATGATAAACCTCCGCATAGCTCTACAAGTTTCCAGTTTCAACTTTTATTACTTCGCTTCGCTAGTTACCTCGATTAGGATTATTTGAAATCTGTATACCATTCCGAATTAAAGGAAACTGAATTGAAATTTTAAAATTCAGATTACTGATTTTCTGATTAAGGAAAGGCTAACCATATTTTCAATAGTACGTTTTATTTTCAATAATAGTACAGACTCCACTTAAAAATAGATTCAGGAACTAACGAATTCGCCACCGTATACCTTGTGGACGGTCGAGCATTTTTATATGTTTCGTACTTCAAATAGTGCACGCTAGCATAACGCTTCTCATTTGGTCTTACTTCTATCGGTAGTAACATCATAAATTTTTTACCTGAGGGACATGGAATAATATTGGAAAACTATTACTTTTTGGATTAAAAACCAATAAACAATTGATAAAAATTTACTAATCATACTAATAATCATAATTACACATACTTGAGAAATGGGAATTGAAAATATCAAAAGTGCTATAGAGGCAATCATAGTTGCTCCAGACGGGCGGGTATAGAGTTATGTAAAAAAATTTTCTGTCACTGATTTTCGGTAAAAATGGACACTACGAATATCATTCTAGCAAATATCCGCTCCAAACGGAATCACGTGATTATGCCGGGATATTTAATGGGACATTAAAATGGGATATTTACAGTCTCATTGGAAGTCAAAAGTTAGCTCTCAACTCCTTTTCCAACAGAGCTAACAAAAACCTTTCATAGAAATTCTTCGAATTTCTTGATTTTGAACTTAAATTGAAACAATTTTATCGCGGTTGACGCCTATAACTTGAGAGTATGGGACGATTTCTTTAGCTGTTCCTTCATTGCCTTCCATGATAATTCTTTGAGACCAGGATTTGGATTTAGTTTTAGCCGAATTAACTGTGACTGACAATTCACCCTTATTGTTAATGAAGATTTCTAGGTGACTATTTGAAAAATCAAATAATAAATAAATAATAATAAGTTATGAGGAGCTAGAGAATCAGATATCCGTGACGCAAACAGAACTATGAAATTAGTGTCCTATAAACATATTTTGAATTCCGGAATCTGAAATAATGTTAGATTCGGGCCATGTTTAACATCAGTCTTGAAGAATAATAAGATGGTAACATTTATATCCATATCTGCTTTGTTAACCTAACAAAATCTTTGTAAAAATAAAGCTTCTCTAATTACCAAAGAAAATTATAAGATTAAGCTATAGACTCAATAGACTCATAACGAGTCTACTATGGAGGATAAGTAAGGTAAAAGCTTAAGGTTCAGGAAGGAAGTGAGAAAAGTGGATATCAATTTCCAAATTTCCATTTGCTTTTCTATTCTCATTGAGGGGTGCCCATTCCTGGAGAACTGCTATCTTCCCAAGAACATTGCCAGCCGTACCATTTGGAAGGACTCCAAATCTCCGATCTTTCGTCCTTTCGATTAAGATTGGAGTTATAAAGAAATATAAATCCGTAAATAGACAAATGCATTTTGGTAATAAAAATTTCATGAAATCATGTTTAACATTTCGTGTCAAAAACAACACAATTCTTCCTAGAAATAAATGCTATTAATTACAAGTACAAATTTTAATTCTTAGAATATATTCCGATATTATTCCATGCGGCATATCAGTAATAGGTAATTTACAAATTAAATTGTGTAAATGATAACGCTAAATCTCAAAACTAGCGCTAGCGCTAGCGCTAGATAACGCTAAATCTTAAAATCTTAACTGCCATAACTGCAATAAAAATGAATCAAATTAAAAGTTAAAACTGAGCAGCAAATCAATCTCGGTCATTTTTTTAAATTTAAAAACGGCATATAGAAAATGAGGTACGTTAGGGCTCTTAGTAAAGAATAAATACTTCTTACAATATGAAATATTAACAATAAAGCAATGTTTAATGATTCACAAATAAGCAGAATCGATGTTCTGGATTTAGTATGAGGTTAGCAAAAAAGGGAAATCTTTCATCATGCGAATGGTAACTCAAGCCGACAGTAATGAAAAAATATATTAGAAAATATTCATAAAATTTTTAGGGTTTATTCTAAAAGAGTATAAAATGTGGACAAAAAAAGTTCTCTTAAAATCTTGGTGGCATTTGAAACGTGGGAGTGACGTGGGGTAAGATAAATGGGATTGATCGGAAATAATGGAAGTGCTGGAGATTTTGGGAGAAGAAAGGGTTTTGATTGACGAAATGAAAGCAAGAGGGTGAGTCAGAGGCTGAGAGCGATGGAATCCAAAGAAAGTAATTGATGGAGAGACCAAAAAAGGTTATAGAACAAAAAAGATAGTCATTATATAAAGAATTATATAAAGAGAGAACTTTGTCATTAAGAAATTAAGGAAATGGTAGGAAGCAGGAATTTTTTCAAATGGGTCCGCCAAGATTTAGAAAGCTTTTGTACGTAAATATAACCGAGTAAAAGAAAAGATTAAAAGATAAGAAGTAGGTATAAATATTTTACACTAGTTAAATCACCAAAAGACGTAAGAAAATTCATCTGAGGAATTATTCTCTCATCGTAAATAACTTAAGGGAATATTAGGCAAGATATTTATATAAATACTAGTAAATTCCCGCGTCAAAAATGACGGGACTAATTTTAACTTATGAAATATGCATAAATATCTGGTCCTTATCGATATTCAAAACTAAAAATAATCTCTCTCAAATTTTAAATGACCATCGTGATAAAAACTGAAGCTATGAATATGAACGGAAACCCTAAGAATAATAAAATCAACTGATTGGCGGGTCACTTTGTGGTATTCCATGACAATATGGAAGAAATAAACAGGAACCACTTTTCGAAAATGAACCTAGTTCCTAATTTATTTAAAATAACTATGCAAAATACCACACACAGAATACAAATCATTAAAATTCACGACATGTTTCGACGCGTAAGCGTCATCTTCAAGTTGAAGTCATCTTCAATTGACTTGAAGTTCAAGCGTCATCTTCAATTGACTTGAACGAGTATTAACCTTTATTCGTACTATAAAATTCATAAAACTTTTCATTTTGTCTCATGTTTTCATAAATGTATTACCATACATAATACGTATATTTACACAAGGTTATATTGTTAAATATTTAATATCTCAAGAGTGTTTGTTTATTAGCTATATGGTAGCTATATCATCTTTTATTTACATTTTTAACTTCGAAATCATTTCCACGAAAATCCCTAAATTTGAGAACGAAATCATTCATTATTTGAACTTTTATTTACTACGTGCAATTTTAAACCATCTAGAATATAGAAAGTATTTGAAAAATTGTATTTCTGAATTTAGATTTCCAAGGTTTACTTATATTTCCCTTAACATTAATCAATCGATTAAGCAGAGTCACCCCCTGCTACACATGGAAGGGCGGCTTGCTGGGTACATATCGTATGTAGATGAAAGAGATATATCGAATGATTCTCTGGTTGGATCGTCATCATATCACACTGAGCTGACGGACAATTTTCTGCGACTATTTTGTGGAGATTTGCATTCGCGATAAAATTTCATGATCACTGTCTCGTGATATATTTGTATAGAGATTTTAATCTCTCTTTAAGGTGTGCATTAATTGATCTCATTTGAAATATTTTCCAATATTATGAAAATTAATTATAATAAATAATAGGTTTATATTCGATAAAAATTGCTTGCAGTTTATTAACGAGAGTACAAATAATAAAGAAAATGTTTAAAATTTATTAATCGCAAATTCATAAGAAAAGAAGCATTGCAGCTGACAAGCAGTCTTTCCAGAGCGCAATGTCTGGAGATTCCAGTACCACGGAAACACATCGTTTCCGTTGTGTTCGAGTATTACGTAACGTGTTACGCAATCGCGAATTTGCAGCACAGCTGTAGCTCAGATCAATTTGGGCAACGGAGGGGACAATAAAGTTATCGGGGAGGAAAGGTTTCTTGGACGGAAGCCCAAAGCAGTGGCGGCCATGACCTCCGACGCAGGAGGGCGATTTGGTACGCAGAAATGATGCCGCTCCAAATTGCAACCAATAATCAGATCATCGAGAAGAGTTTAAAAAGACCTCCCACTTCGATTGAGGGTCGAATCGGGTTCATAGGAGGTCTAGAAAATAGGTACAGCATGTTCGGTTAGTGCGCCATTCCGTTGGATTTTAACCGATTAATAATACGGAAATACAAAGTGTGAACGCATCTTTAGAACGGATTATGTTCGTGTAGCAACTTTTCACAACATGTCGAAAAACAATCACTTTACTCGATGGATTTGGACGTTCTACAGTGGAACTGGAGCGGAAAATAACTACTGATAAACTTCCTTCAAATGAGAAAGGATTTTTCTATTGAATAAAATCGAAGATGCTAATGAAATGCTACTAACACGCTAACGGAGAGAGAGAAAAGTTAATGAAAAAGGACGTAGATGAAGAATGCTTCGATTTGTAAGACAGGGTTCGAAATGTAACGATAAGAATACTGCATAAAGACGTCAGTAAAACATAGGCTCCCTAAAAATCAGGAAAAAGGAGTCAACTGAAATAAAAGCATTAACAAATAGAGGGGATATATTAATTAGAGTAGATAATAAATGAGTGTTAGGAGGTTTTGGAAAAAAGAAAATCTTAAAAAAGAGTACCGTGAGGATCTCAAACAGGAAATGAGGAACGAAGAAGAAATCGGTATAACACCTAATTAATATCTAGTCGAAAGAAGCGCCACTGATGACGATTAAAGATATATTTATTATTAGAAGCGGGCAATTAACTACGGTATCGGAATTATTTAGAATATTATAACCAATTTCCCATTTAAATTGATTCGACGAAATTACCGTCTTTAATGCTCGAAAACATTTCATGATTATTTTACTACAAGTAATAATTTACTCTCAATGTGACGTATAGCCTAGAAAATTTAAAATTGGAGATGCAGTTTTTATTGTAAGTCTTCATGCAAACGATGAGAGCGGACATCAAGCCGTACATTTAAGATAACGAATTCAACGACAAATCAAGTTCATCAATTTTCTTTTTTCCTTCTGCTTTGGATCGATAAGCTTAAAAGAAACTTATGTAGAAGTTGTAGAAGATACAAAATAGACAAGGCATAACGAAAGGGAACGATTTAAAGGGTTCAAAATGCAAGAAATCTTGCATGCGAGCGCAAAATATTCGTTGGAGCTGAAAATTTACGATTTCACTGAGACAGCCGTTTTAAATTAATATGGTTACCTGTTTTAATGCCGATTATCGTAAACACTGCTATCTTTGTAATAATTATGAAATATGCAGCATTTCCCAAGAGACAAAAAAGGTATATGTAATGATACGAAACGGAAATTTATTGGGTCCTGCGGGAGGTGGCCAATGATGTGATTTTATCCTCATGTAGCATTTATATAGCGGAGAGGTTTGCTGTGCCGGTCGCCTGGCAACGCTAATCTGAGGTAAGGAAGCTCTTTTAAGTTTTGCCTTAGTAATTCTGTCAAAGAAAAACTTAGAACACGATAATCCAGTTCAAGTTTTCAAATCAAATTTCCATTTTCCGAAAGTTTACAAAACAAGAGAGGAAAGAGCTTAAAATTACATTTAGTTTCATCCACGAAACGATATTTAATGCTGAGGAAAGAGAGAGGCGAATTTTAAAACAAAGAAGAACCCTTTTAAATTCTAAAGAAAAAATCTTCTGCAAATCGAGTTATGCGTTGACTAAAGTAATATTTCTACTGCTAAGGAGAGCTACTGCTTTTAAAGAGAGTTCGCGATCTGAGAAATACCAAAGGAAAGTGACTTTAACTATACGATTTTAATGGCTAAATAGTAAAACAATATATCTGTAATTTAAATTACTTTATCTTGAGGTACAAGGTAGGTATTTCATCTTTCTATTTCCATATACAATAGCAAAAGTCTTAATCCTGATGGTTCCCTCCGACATTTCCTTCCTTTCCCCTTCACTCCGGAACAATACAACTGAAGCTTTCATTAATTATCTCCCTTTCCAAATGTCATACGTCATACAATCCGCGATTATACTTACTAGGACTAGGATTTACTATTTTCTCCGTTACGTTTATATTTTTATTTATTACTTAAAAAAGTAGCAAGCTGGCACCTCTATCTAAGCATTTACATCAACAAGTTTATCTAACTTATAAATAATACATTTTGGAGACTGGCAGATAGCCAGAAGGAGTAGCGCGAGCGCCTTTAGTCCCGGCTTCGATTCCCGGTGGGAGACATAAAAGCGAAATAACCTGTCGAGTCACTTTTATAAAAATTTTACTATTACCAATATTTTTCCTTTTTCAAATATGTCTCACTTTAAAGTCAATACCTTCTTCACAAAAATGACTCAACTACTGATTCCGGAACTCAATTTAGTTATAGGTACTTTTGGAGTGGGTACTAAATGAAATATTTCGTTCCAACTTTTTTTATTTAATACTTCTGAACACAAGGTCGTCTGTTTGTCATTCAGCATGGGAGTAAATTATTGGAATAAGATGAGGTTGTAGACGGAGATTGACTGGATTTCTAAGAAGCATCAACGACAAAGGCGAGGATTATTATGGAAATGCCATTGGAGTGAATTGGAGGAAAGAATGGCATTTCCGTTTGAAAGACGACCTTTCGCCTGCATTTAGGATCGATAAGGCGACAAAAGCGATCGACGGAATTAAACCGGAGCCTTTCTCCCGCCTAATTACGCATTTCCCAGGAGGACGTGCACCCTCTAAAGCGGAAATTAGCAAAGCTGGGCTCTGAGAGATAATCAAGGCCTGCGAACAAAGATATGCTTATTCCGGATTCAAATCGGAAGAAACACTCAAAAAATACTCGCTCACCGAACTCAGCGCTGATATAAATTCTGGAAAAAAGGAGATCTAAATCTACTGATTCATCCCTTCCTGCGTACGTCACTATTTACTTTTATTAAAATATTTTCCTAGTCATTTACTATGCTGCGGAAAAATAAACGTCTCCATCGAATGTCAATATCTTCTGTTTCCTTGATTTTTCTTGCTGTATTTGCTCCTGCAAAAGCAACAAATGAATGCACGGTAGTTACAAAGTATTCTGATGACGTACATTTGTTAATTAATCGAACAGATTCAATTTGATAGGCTTTGATCTTCTTATTTTCATATTTCCCATCTTATGACAAGAAGGATCTTGGTTAACAGTTTCATTAATTAAAGTTCTTAATTAAACTCCTAGCTGGGACTTACTCAAATAGTGAATACATGAATGCCTTCAGGATTGTATTTATGTAAATAACTTGTATTCTGGAGAGTGGTAATGACCGTTGGAGATAGGGTGCAGAGTTGTAGCTACTGGACAGTTGTCTACTTTTAACGTGATTATTTCAATAGCAATTTAACCCTGAATTCGCGAATACAACGATGAGATACAAAATCCAAATATTACGCTTATACTCCAGACTGGCGCAAATTTAAGCAATAAAAAAGTAACGCCTCCGGAAATTGCTCCTAATGATTGATGAAATCGCTATCGTAAATGTCACGGTTCAATACACCAAAAAGTCTTGAGGGTGTAATTTCGACCGAATTAAAGATGGAATGATTTTGAAATCACTTCGATATTATTGGAAATCTATAGAGTAACGCAAATACCAAAGTTTTCTGGATTAGACAATTGTACATCCGAGTAGAGATTTGCACGGGCACTCTCTCGGATGCCGACATAGCCGTCCCGGCGATAAACAGTTCAGCGGCAGTATAAATAGTTCTTATCTTCGGATTCGATCTATCCTCGGTTCCATCCGATGCAATACACCGAATACATAAATATCTGGCCACATCGAATCTTTCACGCTTCAAAAGCAAAAAATATTCATTTTCGGCTTCTCTTACCGAAATTAATGTGCTTTTACCACCCAGAAACAAATTGATAAAAACTAAAATTGATGTAACAGATAAAAATTTACTAAAACCAATCGGGAAGAGGGTGGACTGATCTGAAAATATTGTAGCCGGGCTTGGGCCGGGATTAGGGTCTTTAAATGTGATGCCATCAACGGACCGGTTCACTGATGCACAAGCCAAACTCGGACAAAAAATGTCAGCCCGTCTCCATTTCTAAGGCGGTGATGGTAACAATAACCATGCAGTAAAAAATTATTTTAGAAAAATAGATCTTCTGAAAAGGACTAGAGAAATCGGAGAAAGATGGTAGAAAGGGGATAATAAAACAATCGAACAACTTTTATTACATGAGGAAGGGTACTTGCAATTATAAATGTTTGAGGCAAAATGGGGCGTTTGCAACGAACTATGAGAATATAGGATATTAAAGAGGATCGATTTAAAGGACGGATAAAAATAAACAGAAAAAACATAGTATAAATAAATATAGTTTGAAGCGTATCAAAAATGTATTGCTGGCAGATTAAATGAAGATACGGCTGATAATCTATCAAGACAGAACAGAAATATAGCTAAATCTAAGAAGTAAGAGAAAGAAATCGATTCTTCCCTTGCAAATGCGCTCTTATCCGAACACGTTCTTCTCTTTATCAAAGGTGATGGTTTACTTCGAATTAATAATTTCATTTTCTGGTCACAGGCTCCGACATGATGACCTTTTGTAGTAATTTCATTCCAAAAAGGCGAAGGGTCCAATGGCATGGGTCTTGATACAAATCATTTCTGACGCGCCCAAGAAGACCTCGCCAAATTTTACATGCCTCTTTCCTCTCATTCCCCATGGGATATATTTGGAGCCAAACATTTTCCGCATGTGAAGTTTTTTAGTGTAATTTCCGCGATGGGTTCAATGACTTCTATTCAACAGATGTCAATCTGAACTCCCTCAATTAAGGATCTATCGCTCTTCCGTTAATTTTAAGAAGGTTTGATTCTTGAAGAAAAATACTTTTCGTCAGCTATTAAAATTGAAAATATGACGGCAAAGAACCGATTAAAGGAAAGCATTCTTGTTTTTTGAAGAAGAATGACAGAGTGGAACGAACTTTTAGCGAATTCTTTAATATTTTACAAAAAAGCGTTTGAAGTTACTGCGGAAATAGTAATAGTGCCGTGATTATAAGCTAATTTTTACTTTATTAGGTAATTTATTATACCTCAAAGAAATGAATATTTTCGCAATTATTATTAAACTCATATAATTTCTCTATTAAACCGGTACAACTTTTCATATTAAGATTTTATTCTTTATTAAGATGAAATGTTTCCATAATACGAACTATTCTTAAGGTACTAATTAAATAATTCGCAAAACTGCAGCGGTAAAAATAAAATAACTTTACATTCTATTTAAAGAAAGAAGAAACAAAAATCTACCGACAGACTTAATCAACTTGTAGCTGCGATGTTGAAATAGTGTTAAACAAATAAGAACCTAAGCAATGAAAGAGCGCAGTCTCTGGAAACATTATATTTTCCATCATTTTCCGCTGACATAATTCTATATATGCGGTGTTTCACGAAAATTTTCATTAAAAAATACTCGAGTACTAGAACTCGACATTATCATTCTTTTCCACAGATATTATATTTAGTCAAAACGGTAGCGCAGGAACTGAGACCCGTCACATTTTCTGAGTTCAGAGCAAAACTTTACACCTTCTTCATTAATAAAAAGCGTCCCCATTCTATGAGATACAAATTCCCTGCTACAGCAGCTCAACTAACTAAATTTTATCACACCGTATGAAATATAGGTTTAAAAAATTCGGTATCACTGCTGTATCTCTGCTGTTTTTACTTTACAAGTGACTTTTTCAGGCATTGATAGCCGATCCAACGAAAATCAATTATTCGAAACAAAAATTTTAACTGAGGATTTATAATGGATAAAGAAAATGGATACGGATCAATTTGAAGGATTTTTAGATTGCATGTCTCAGATCGTCTAGGTAAGGATTCCTAATAAAATTAAAGGAACGGAGGGTAATTTTGCATGCAAAGGCGTGCGCCTGAAAAAGCCTTAGGATATACGAAGATTAAGAAGTATTTAATTCTTTTTCTAGATCAGGCGCACGAATCATGAAGTGACCTATATCGAGTGATTAAAATTGATCATTTTATGTAATAGTTATATCTTTATTAAAATTGATATTATTTCATAACATTGCATTTAGTCTTATAAATTAATATGCTGGTTGACGTAATCTTAAAAATGAAATGAAAAAAGAATCCAGAATCACCATCATCCTCCTTGAAAATTGAGGAACATTGTAAAACTGCAATCTTTTCGTATTAAAGGCAGTTATTTACATTTTCGTGCTTTAAAAGCTATTCATTCGACTAAAAACACATAAAGAGATGTGAGCAAATCGATTTAAGCATTAAATGTGCATTTGTA
This sequence comes from Pachydiplax longipennis, assembly GCA_036926295.1. Classification (NCBI taxonomy): domain Eukaryota; kingdom Metazoa; phylum Arthropoda; class Insecta; order Odonata; family Libellulidae; genus Pachydiplax; species Pachydiplax longipennis. The sequence continues at coordinate 12,321,654 of JAVFKF010000008.1, read as the reverse complement.
GAATTTACTTGATAAAGTTCATTAGTTAATTTTATGATAAGATAATTATTACATCAAACAGAAATAGTGGCTTTTCACCTATGCTTTCACCCTCACTAGTGTGTTTTCCTCGATGGAAGAAGGAACTGATTCCTCATTCGAGTTCATGCTTCTATACGAAGTTAACGTTACATCTTCATTAGATAATTTTGATGAGACTCTATTGCTTTCGTCAATATTACCTTTCGTCGCATATTTTATTTGAGGCCACACTGAATAATTGGCCAGAAAATGTAACTGTAAATTACACTCTGAATAAAAAAAGGAAGTAATATTTAGGCATTTATTAAGTTTACCGTTATATCTCTCATCATTTGCTTACTATTTTGTAATGTCAATTCCAGTTTTCTTTTCCTCATTTTTATCCTAGAGGTTTAAGTTACGTTCTCCATTATCCTTCATGATATCAAAATATCATAAAAACATTCTTTATGAAATCGAGCAATTTTGAAAAAAATTGCAGAATAGTCGTCTTTCAGTAAGCCATTTGACTGAACTATCAACAAAATTATTTACGTATTACTAATTCTAAGTAACAAGCGATGAGGAAAACGTTTTGTCAATTGCTCGTTTAGATGAGGATTTTAAAGAGTCAGATAACTGAAGTGAATTGATGCCCCTGAGAGGCATTTGCGATGCAATAGCAATCGAAATCGAATACAATAATTAGCATTATGCGATGAAGTAAAATCGAATCCGCAATTAATTTATATTGTCAGGTGGCCACAGAGTCGCCCTTGACCTCTGACCGTTGTTATGACAAATTTAGTAAACTCAAGATAGCCTAACACTCAATGTGTTGCGTGTCAAGCTGTCATTATTATTATTCATGATATATAATTATAACTTGTTAATATTAATAAATAATAATAAGTTAAGCAATAATTAATAAGAATCGTTATGATGGCAAGGGATTATCTGCAAGAACAGAGCATTGAATAGTGATTCGGTTTGAAGTTGCTGAAATTCGTACATTTTTCCAGAATCCGTCACCCTTGAACAGATCTCTCCTCCGATCGTAAATTTCACATCAATTCCAAAAATTTCAAAATTTTAAATATTTTCTACGCAGATAGTTCTTCTGATTCTTCTTACTCAAAATAAATGTTAGAAAGAAATCTGTGAAACTGGAAAATTCATGATCAAACCATTGAATCGATCATTAGAAAGTATATGCTTATAATTGACTATAATACCAAGTTAGCGTAAGTTACAATTACCGGAATTTTTCAATTTTCGTTAGAGTTAAATCGATTTAAACAATGCGTCTGAAGATACTTTCGTCTCCCCGAAAGTCTAGGAAGTTTTGATGCTATCGATATTTGAATAAAAGATCTGAAAAAATTAACAAAGCTTTCGAATCGCGATTCTGGGTCAAGAATAATAAAAATAAATCGACTTTGTTCAGTCGAAACTGAGACTAGTAAGTGTCTTCTAACTACCCCATAAATAAACTTTTAAAAATGATACGGTTGGGATCAGGATCGGCTTTCATTCAGTCAAAATAAACAAATTTTTCAGTTCGAAAAGACTCACCTGTGCTCGTCTTGAGGACTCGGGATGAACTTGACGCACTCCCGCTTCTGGAAGTTCGCCTCGATCCAGCTTCGGGCAGCCTAAAAGGAAATGAGAGAAACAATTGAAATTCGTATCACATGACCTGTAGCAAAAGAGCATTTTCAGTTATCACCAAAGGTGAATTTGCACCTTAGAATGCACAAACCTATTTGCACCTTGGAAATCTATTTGTCTGAAAACTGAAGGAACGGGTATTCTACTGACATTATTTTTGTGTTCATTTGCTACATAAAATAAGAGATGTCTTCATATAGGCATTAATTTTAAAATTTATTTTCAGTCTACTATATAACTCACGCGATGCTTGGTGTAACATATTCATGTTTAGTTCTAAATATAACATAAAAACTGAATACATCCACAAGTATTGGATGCTTGTGGTAATCTTTGTGATTTTGGAATTGAATCTTTAGTATTATCCGGCGTATAATAGTCATTTTACTGAGAGTTGTTCCATGATACACATATCAATTTTCGTTGCGACGTAAATGGTTTTAATTAATGCACAAAATATAGAAAATATCTCCAATAAACCATCAAAGAAAAGTGGATGCCCGATGCACATTCCATATGCAATGGAAACATCCTCAAAGGGATTAGACTGAGGATTCCACACCAGAGAACATTGAGTTCTTTAGAGGGGAGGCGTCTGTCTGCTTTCAAATAGGGACTACCTGAGGATGTCTCCATTCGGAATGGGTACATCGGGTTAATTGGTGTTATTTTCTTCAGTACATGCAATATCGTAAGTGTTCTGCCTTTATGTTACGGTAACGCACAGGATGAATATAGAATATATATTAAATACCCCTTGGTTCCAGAGCCAATTAGCCATAGCGTGCTTTCCAATACAAGAATGTGATTGACTATTACTAGAGCGACGTAATAGGATCTTCCTTCCCTCTCCTCTTCCTAGATCACATTAACGAACTTAGCAACGAGATTGACGGTGGAGTTGGGATTCTTGCGACGGTGGTTCAACTAAGAGGTAAAGTTAAGAATTATTAATATTTTAAATGGAGCAGCAATTGGTACTTAAAACATAATATAGACGAGGCAAACTAATCGTGATCGACCAATCGATTTCTGAAGTGTATCCGGTCGATCGTATCTCGTCATTGGATATCTAATAAACTATTATATATTTAACGAATAAATGTTTAAGAACGGGTTACGAATATTGCTGTTTTCGAGTTCTTCTACTAAAGCATTTTCGCCAGATATCTTTGTAGAAGATTAAATTTTACGATATGCTCTTCTTTTTGAACGTCAAATGATAATTTTTGATTATAATTGCAATTAAATAATCATAATCATTTCGACATTTTGTTAAAAGTTTCAGGCAACAGAATGCTATTTCCTTGCTAACCATTCATTTATCAAACAAAACTAGAAGCAATTTAAGGTAAGTTGGCCACAGAAGAGAACTTCTGAAGTAATCTTTTTCATCTAGGAGATGACAGTTCACGAGGACATCGAACAAGGATCTTACAAGCAGTAGAATCGGTGAAATATCTCGGTGTTCCACTCGGCATGAATAGAACATGTGGTACCGACATCTGAGATATGTGCGGACGGACGCTCGAGAAACTTCGTGTCTTCGAGTCGGTAGGAGTAAAGAAAAGTCCAACTCTGCGTAATCCCATCTGGAGTATGCGTGTAGTATGTACTACATGGGACACTACTATGTACTACATAGTACATACATGGGATCCTGTTGTTAAGCGTTTTCGGAATTTTAGATTGTCCAGGGAACGCGTTTTTTGTATAGCAGCGATGACTGGGAAAACGTTATTGAGGAGCTCTTTGATATAAAACAGGAATCTTTAAATATAAAGATACAAGAAATAGATATAAATTTGCTTAACAAATGTAGCTTTTCGGCGAACGTAAGGCACTGCCTCTGCTAAAGTGAGAAAACTCAGGGATAACAGATAGAAGGAATGTCGATTTAAGTGACACCCATGGGTAACACTAAAAACACACAAAAACAAACAAAGGTAATCTGGTACCTGAAAATTTGGTTCCATGATTAAGGTAAAATTCCACGAAATGAATTACCTTTTAAACATATTTACGAGCTACTCTTGTAGAAAGTTCAAGTATAGCCCTAAAAATATAAAATGGAAATAAGATGATAGAGTAATTAGAAATTGAATAGTTGAAAAATGCTATCCAAGTTAATATCATATCTGCTGATTAAGACAAAGTTCCAAAGTAATTGCTTGCCAAGGAATCGAATGAATGGTTTAAAGGCCATTTAGATTTGAGTAATCAAACAGTTGTAACTTTTTTAAAAAAGAAGGAAGGAAGATAGGTAGATGTTCACCTGTTTTGTATAATCTATTTTTCGCGTCTTTTTACCAGGTTTGCGGCGCTAAAAACGTTTCGATTCTGCAAGGGAAAGGACAAATTACGTCAGTGTTGCATACGTATTGTTCTTATCTTTTGCGCCTCTGATATCCATCCAACTGTTAAATATTGTTTCTTATTAAGAATAAAATTATGCAGTTAGTTCAAGTACGAAATAAACCAAGAACGTAAATGACTATAAAATAAACCAAAAAATTAGCAACTGATGAGAAAAGCTTTTATAAATAAAGTTTTCTTAAACATAACAGTAGAAGATATTAGGATTTTATTTAATTAAATTCGTATTGATATCAAAGGCTCATCGACTAGACCAAAGAATGGCATAAAGAAAAACGTATTAGAAAATTCTTATTGCCAAAACAGTATTTGAGCCATCCTGCATTTTTCGAAATCCCAGAAAAAAACGCATGAAAGCTATGGTTATAAATGCACGAAATGAAATGAACTTGCTTCTACTATGCCGCACAAGGTGAATTAAGGAAACCCTTGTACTATTACTAACTTCCTAAACTCGTTTTACTTGAAATGTTCCTCTCTAAGAACGATTCCAGCCTCCCAAATGCTACGTACCCGTTAAGCATCTGCCTTTTCATCCTCTCATACTCACAAGTGTTAACATAACATCTTGCGTTTCTGTCTAGTTTCTAAGTTGACATATTACAATATTAAACAATTGAAACAAATCTCTATAATGATGGTTGGTGTTACAATTGGAGGCACTTTTTAACAGCCGGAATGCTACGGAGCAATACTCCAATGGATCTTCAGAGACTCATAAAACTAAAATAGTGTTAGAAAATCAACCAAAACTTTGAAAGAAGATCCAGAAAGCGTCACTTAGAAGACGACATCTTGAGACCAACCTTAGAGTGCGTTTAGAGTACCGCAAGCAAAAAGGGAATATACTGCCTGAGCAATTTGGACCTCCGGAAAACATCTGTGCCCGCAGTATCTGCATATAACGCATGGAGCGCCTGCAAAAGATGGTCACCTACCTCGCCGCACTGATGCATATGCTCAAGAAAATTACTTTAGATGAAGTGTTATTTCGTATATGTCGAGCTGAAACTTCACAGATTCATTCTCATAACCTCAATTTATTATTCGAGAAACTTCATCTTTTTTAAGCAATAATATTTTTCTTCAGCCGAGTAAACCGGGTTCTCCTATTTGAACAGAAGAGAATAAAAAATTTTCCGATGGAAAGAGGGGAAAAGATGATTGCGATAAAAAGCGTGATAAATACAAAAATGAAGATGATTGGGTAAATTATCACTGGTATTATATTTAGATGACAAATAAAATATGCTCAAAATCAAAACAAATGATTCCGTTAAAATTGATAGAATATCTCGAATAACTATTAAAAGAAAGGCAGCTACTTCATGTAAAAGGAGTTAAGAATAAAATCAGGTCATCTAAGGAAGGTCAGTAAAAGCAAACATTATAGCTATGGACAGCTAGATTATTTTATTTATAGTTTTAAACTTCCATATTGCAAAGCATTGTGTTACTTACAGTACAGAAGAACTGCGCAGGAACTTGGTTTCGTAATTAAAAACAAGGAAATGTTGAACACGGCTTTGTGCCGGCCGTTCCTTGTTTTCGAACAAGAGAAAAAGAATTCAAGAGAGTTTTATTAATGAGCACATCATACAGAGAATCTCTTACATCGGAAACAACAAGTTCCACATCATGTAATGATTTTCTGTAAGATGCTAAGTCTTCCTGAGATTCATCATTAAATTTACATTTCGATCTCCGATTTTGCGAAAATATACAACTGGTCATTCTGAGCAAAAGCATACCAACCGTTTGACATCGGGTTAGTTGCTGAGAACTTCAAACTGATGCGATGTCACCGATTTGGCACAATAATTCCCCAATCTATGTATAGCTGCTCTAAAAAATATTAAAATTACTATGAAACGTCACTAAATAGTTATTTCTCTACCAATTAAAAAAACAGTCTCTATAAAGGAAAATGAGACATGGAATTGCCTCGAGGCGAGAAAACTAAGTACGCTCCTCGTTGTTGGAGTAAATGGGACGGTCTAAATGAAGAGACGAATTGCTATCCCGTGAATAAAATTTTGGAGAATCAAAAGAGTTTAGTTTCTTTGTTTTACCCTTAGCATCTCTGAAGAGCAGAAAATAAACTCACTAATTTAGAATGACCGGAGAGCCGGGCTACAAAAATGTTCTCGTTGACCCGTTTTCTCACTCTATCTCTGGCGAAATATAAAAATATAATTAATGCGGAGCATGGGCATCCTGGTGCACGCAAGTAGAGGCAAAGGTATCGACCCACCGCAATAGGTCATCGCAATTCATACGCTCACCAAATAAACACAATTGCATTCTCTTATTTACTCTCCAAAACAAAAGAACACACCTGTCAATCACGCTATTCAACTCCGGAATAAGCGCACTAATAATCTCGCGTATTCACAATCCTCCTTTACGCTTCCCTGAACTGCATACTTCAGGCAATCTGTGCATTTATTCTTTCTATTTTAAATACGTTCGCTTATCTACCAATTTCAACGGCAATTTCTTCCTCTCCCTTCTGAACCACTCAACTAATCATTTGCGACCTTTCCAATGCTATATTCATTCACCCTCTTCCTTTATCATTTTCAAAGTAGCATACGTCTGTTATAAGCATCACTCACATTTTTTTTCAGACAATTTTGTTAGTTACTTTTTTATTCAGATTCCAATCAAAAACCGAATACTAAACATGCCTATCTTTTATTATAAATCAGGTTAATTATCTCTCATATAAATAGTTTCTTACTTAAATTGTACTAAGTAAATATTTCTTTGATTTAATTTTTATAAATTAATATTTTTTTCGTGCTTTCAAGCATATCTTCTGTTAATTTTTCGTTTTGAATTCACTCTAAAGTAGTGGCATCACTGAGAATTTATTTAATACATAAATAATTTTGTTTTGTAGAATTGAGAAAATACATAGTACTTCTTCCACGATTACTCATTTATTTCTAACTAGTGAAATTCCCAGTCAAAATTGGCGGGCACTGATTTAATTTATAGAAAAATGTACTGCCACAATCGCATACATCTGATGTATGTCAAAATACCCCGTCAAAAACATCACCGATCAATTAAATCGATCTATCTTTCATATTATATGTCATTTTCTGGCATGCAGTAGACTTATAAATCAACCTCTTTGTTGAATTATAACCAAGCCTAACCACATCATCAAAATGGCCGAGTGTTTGATTCAATTATTCCCAAAGTTAATCCTCTGTGGTTCGACCCCTGCCCAGGGATATTTTTTTTTCAGGAAAACTAAGTTTCAGGTTTGCTAGAGCTTCATAAGAAGAATCTTAAGTTGTTTCCATAGCTTGCTTGCGTTGATTAAGAAATTCTTTACTTTGGTAGGCAGTTGTTTATTTTAATCGCGGAGAATTAATCCTCGTACCGATTTGCGTATCTATTTCCTTTTACTCACTATACCATTTCAGCATATGTAACATGGATTTATCTATGTATATATTCTAGGATTCAACAATCGCATTGGTCGTCAAGGGGACTGATTATGTAAAACTGCAAAATCTCGCGAAATTTTCGTTTATTTTTTCAAAATTCTCGCGATTTGGAATCCAAAACAATGATTCACAACAAAAATAAGAAATTATTTAATTCCCTTTATTTTTGGCACTCAACTCGATTTCGTAGGACCATCACTTCTGATTTAATTTTGCAAAAGAAAAAATGTCTACGATCGATCAAGATGAACGTGCATTTCTTATTGGAGCATTTTTGAGTAGTCCAGAGTCAATCCGAGAATACTTTTGGTAGAACTATATCGATATTTGTTAGGTCAGTGTTCTTCTAATGAATCTTTAAATTTCATACGACTATCGGTGATTATTATATAAGATTAACATAACCCGAAAAATATCCTCGAAAAATAGTTTACGGCGAAGCTTCTATTATAAAGCAATGTACGAGGCATTTCAACTAAAAATGTTACATATTATGTGGAAGAAATCACAATTTTTTCATTATTTCAACAAGAGAGATTTCGGCAAAATATCGCCTTATATTATACTTCTACAATACTATGGTTATTTTTTTGTTTTTTGCCACTCGCCGATAGGCGGCTAGTGGAGTATCAATGCAAATGAGACGGTTCATATTCAGAGTACGAAAACATTAAATTTCAAGTAATTGTTTCCTCGATTCACATGAGAAATTCTACATTGTCAACATCGGGTCGGCGAATCATTAAACGAGATATCAAAATCTTAATTAATTAGAATACTCATGAAATTATTAAATTTAGAGTAAACAAAACTAAAAAACACGTTTACATGAAAACATTTTCAATGTTGAAAACAAACAATGAAAACAAACCCCGTGTATACGTAAGTGTGTCAAGACATATGAGACACTCCTTCTTTTAGTTTTCTGCGATTCCTTTTCTTCGCCAAAGCGAATGTAGATAAGATACCAAGCGCATTAAAAATAAATTAGATATAAGCCTGATAACCTAAACAATTGCGTTCTATTTAATAGCCTCATCTGGTTCCCGATAAGGATTACGGATCCGGGTTTCGAAGATTTCTCTATTCCAGTCAGTCTCATTTGTGGACTCGCTAATTTTGCAATATTTAGCACAACGAAGCCATTCTCTTGAAAACATTTGACATAAGAAATCGGAATATAAAGATAAATGGCAGACTTCAGCTTGAATCTCCCGCGAGTGTTTGTGAAATAAACTGGATGGGTCAACAAGTGAGAAGTTAGCGGATGGTATGAAAAGAGAGAAAAATGAGTTGGAAAAAGTTATAGCTGATAGAAGAAGTTAGGAAGAATAAAGAGGGCCATCAGACTCTCTCTCGAGAGTGGGAGCCAATAAAGAACTCGGTATAGCATTTAACGACAGAACTTCCGAAAATTACAGAACGTTAAAACTTTATCCATGGTGACATCGGAGATACAAAAAGTGCCGCGATAATCGTTGTATTAAAATGAATTAATCTAAATATCTCGCAATAAATACATCAAAACTGACTTCTTCAAATCATACTCTTCGTTTTCCAATCCAGAAAGCCACTACAGGAATACCCTTTAAGAGCAAAATCGGCGCAGTTACTTGAGAAATGTAGAGTATAATGACACCGAGAAAAGTGTCACCTGTGTCTGTTAGCGAGAACAACAGTTATCAATGACGTAACCAATTAGAGGTTCGACTTTTTAGCGCCCCCTTTCAAGCATATGAATATTCGCAGTGATGGTCGTATGACATACAATACACAAATTGGAATAAGTGATTACCGTTACGTCATCAGAATCCATGATACCGCAAATGTTTTCTCAGAATTTTATTTTGTAATGAGAGATATAGCAAGTTCACTTTTCTAACACTACTTATCATAGATCTATCATCAAGGCAAGTATTTTCATGTTCTGTAATCAACTCTGAATTTCACGCCAAATTAAAATTACCACGAATAAAAATGTAATAAACAATCGCTGACAAGCATCGAACGTTACTTGATGATACGGAACAGAATACAAACCACGGCTTTTTCAGTGAAGATTTCAATAAAAATGTTTCAATTCGTTTTCACGTGTGTTTTACCGATAGGAATAATCAGAAAAGAGAACAACTAGCTTACGATAGCTGGTCATTGACTGCATCCAGAAACCTGCTCTTATATCTTTCAGAAAATAGCCATCGAACCTTCGGCAGGTAGATGAAAAAGCACATTAAGCCACGCAATGGGTAAAATTAGCCCCAGAAGCATTTATGTAATGGAGAAGAGGATCAATAATTACGTAACACTTGTCTGCCAGAATCCCAGACACAGCTGTATGCCTCGAGGGCTTTCCTAAATGTTTCGCCATTATTTAGATTTACTGCAGTTTTCCCTCGGCTATCCCAAAGCCAATGAATCAATTTACACTTTGCACGAAGTAAATGGTTCCGCAATGATTTGCCCATTTGTAGTTCGCAAAAAAATTTAGGACGGGGTACAATTGAGCACATGAATAATTCATGGCATGTTTTGAACCCACCAATTGATATAATACTTTGAAGTAATTTGATAGAGCGATAACCCTTAGGCTCACCTTGTATTCCAAAAGCGCGATTGTATTCCGAATTAATTTTTTAGTTGCTTATATCTCCGACAAAATGTCGCAACCACCTGCGACTTGGGACAGATAGATGGTGCTCTCAGTTAACGTCTTGTTGAGGTGGTAACCGAAATGCCTCTATCGCCAAGTGATCGTGGAGTTGAGAATCAGCAGTATTAGACTAACCAGAACTCTGATATCACAGAAATTGCCTAATATGAAAACACTAACTTTTGTCCAGAATATTTTTAGTTTTCATGATAGACTTCCACCATTCTTAATTTCCATAGATACATGCAATGTATCCAATGCCATTTACTTAAAATAGGGAAAAAATTCTCTTACCGAGCTAACCAATAGAAATTACTTAACAATTTTTCCCGGTTCTTCTCTAATACCTTATTATTCTCATATCGATTCCTTGAGCCTGTATCCAGCAAACACACACTCCAGCATTTAACTTTATCGAGCAAGAACAGATTGTGCCGGCACCCCTTTACTTCTTTGTTCCGAGACGAAAAATGCCCGCTATAATAAGAGGCCTCTTTAACCCCCTTGTGTGTTGTCCTTTTTCCTTTCTTTGACCTCCCCTTCACTCATCAAGGGTCTCTAACCTTCCTCCCCCAATACTCCCTTTTCCTTTCATTCCTTTGTCTTCCCTACCGTGCTTTCAACTTCACCTGATGATAGTTGATCTGAGCCGAAACTGGACCTGTGTTGCGTGCGTGACCTTTTCTTCGCGGAAATTTTATTAGTTGGTGGTTGAAATATATACAGTCCCACTTAGTTAAGGATATTAAAATTGTTTATGCAAATTATTATGATAAACAACAAAAGACAGACCTATACTATAGAAAAGCTACAGTCTGATTTTAAACGGCTGAAAGTAGAGGGATCAACAGGTGTAACCAGAGTACCCGATGAAATAAAGTATAAAACATAAGATAAGCTTGATTCTTTTAAGAAAAATATGATGAATGTTTAAAGGAAATATTTTTAAGAGACTATCACGAGGGAAATCAAAGATACTAAATGAAAACAAAGATGTTATGCTTTAAGGTATCATCCGCAATGATAAGCGAGCTGCAATATTTACGATAAATGATTCGAAGATAGCACGCTCTATTTTCAGAAATCGATATTTTTAAAACTACAACTACTATAGAAAATACATAAACATAACTCTACCACTGGATAATAACGTTGATGTTAGTATAATGCTTAGTTTATTAGGGTATCCGATTCTTTTAAAAGAGAAAAGAAAAAATCTTACGGTCCGAAATTCGCTTCTTTCTCTTTATTTACTATTCTGTGAGTAGGTAAACGGTATGAAACATTTAGGCAAGCATTAACTACAAGATCGTACGATCGAAGAAATGCATAGTCCTCGGGCTGCATGTTGGACATCCCTACTTTAGTTCAAAGTTTCCAAAGATATTCTGCACGTGATAAAAAAAAAAAACAAACTTGGATGACCGATTTACTTATATTTATGGATGCCATATATCGATTATCGAAGTTGGATGGACTGATTTATAGATGCCGCGATCGATCTTCGATTTATGGCTTTCAAGGGAGATTCATAATCTAATCTTAATATACTAGAGAGCCGAGGGAAAGGTTGAGAGAAATATTCAGTCCCGGTCTGAAGTATAGTGATGGTATGTGCATACGATCTCAGCTCATTGATCTAATACGCGCATCACTGAAATCCCAAATCGAATCACCAATAAATGAATTCAAAATTAAAAAATCGCTCATTAAGAACTTTCCGATGATTTTCACCAGGAGACAGATATGTTCCTCGCTTCGTAATAATAGTCTTGCCTTATTACCAATAGGACTCTATTTAAGTAAAAGATACGTCTAAAGTCAGGGTAAAGCCATGATTCAGAGATAGACATTCGCAACGAGCGATTCGTAAATGGATGGATAAGGCAAGTTCTGTCGAGCAAAAGGCATTTCCATCCCTTCTGAGGTTCCTTCCTTTGCAAGGCCTCTATCAGTTGATCTGGGAATATACTTTCGGGTTCGACTTTCTAAAGAGGACGACTCCTTCGCCGGTATTCCAGAAGGTATCTGTAGGTAAAAGAATGTCTCCTATCTTCAGGCGCCGGCTGGCATATTTCTTTCAAATATCACAGCGGTGTACCTGTCGTTACTTCTAGTTTGAAGGCAATGATCGCGATAACGGGATTTGGTGCCTTACTTCGCAATAAAACACTTTATCAAAGGAAAAGTGGTTTTACTACTAAGTATTTACCGCTCTGTGCGATAAGAGAAAATGTTCACAGGTACGCAAGGTTACTTTGAATATAAAGTTACGAATCGAAAACATACTGTTACCAAGACATCGAACCGGAATTTGGTTTTTCGGAACGAAAACCGGGAAACTAAAAGTATTACGGTTCGATGACCTGACTGTTACATATAAAAGGTGGCACTTCTATTGCTGAATCTTATTTCAAACTTTAGATAATTCACCAGAAAGCAACCTTTTTGAGCTGTATAAGACTCCATATTTGTAAATGTAGCAAATTGGTCCTTGTTTTTTTTAGAGAGGATATACGTAATCTGCCCTGAGTCTTCAAAAGTAAAAATCTGGCAAACCCTGTAGCGAATGCAGCAGCGGAATGCGTCTCCATTTCTTTCATTTCTATTTTTAGCCGCCCCTTTCTCGGGACCTTTTCATATCCAAGAAGAAATCTACCCGAGACGAATGTTGCTTTCTTTCCTCTTTTCGCTGCACTGGCGTCGGATTCATTGAACCCTATCAGGCAAGCCTTCCAGATCAGGAGAGGTTTTAACCATAATATACGCTGCGTAAGGAATTTCCTTGGCGCCTCTCACCCAAAGATAAACCGCAGGGTGCTCGTAAAGATGTATGGAAAATTACGCGCACGGACATAAAAATCACATTTTAGGGATCTTCTCGAGATATCTTCCCGAAACAAACGGCGAATGAAAAGTTAACCATATTTTCACTCTACTCACGCTTCCATAGAGAAACAGATACATTCTACGAGTCGTAAGTTGGAGGTGGATGCTTCCCAAGTTAATAATTATTGAGTCAATTTCGATGAATTGAAGATACTTTATTCGTAATCTGCGATTTACTGACTACTCAACGAATAAACTATACAGAATGACCCTATCACTAAAATTATAGCAATCTTAAGCTTCTCATGCAAGTAAATTCGTTGTTAAATTTTAATATTATTATAATGATTTTTATAGATACAAAGATTATAAAATCTTTACAGCTATAATACTATCCGGCAAAAAAATATTCGTACAGCATAAGAAAAATAAAGAGCATTTGGTCAATTTTTTACTACGCTATATATTAAGTTTGAATGAGCTATAGATGGAAGTTCTATAGTTTGATGAAATCTAAGTCTCTTGGTTTTTGCAGTTTCTCTCATTCCATTTCCAGTGTCAGGGTTTTATCTCAGATAAATTATAGTTGCAAAATCTTTCTCCCGCAAAACCAGCTATTTCCTCCTATTATGTTATACCTGAAAACTTCTTTCAATATATATTACATGAAATAAATTAACATGAATGTAAAAGAGCTAACATTAATGAAAATCTTTACAGACCCAAACAAGTCAAGCAACAGATAATTGATTTTCAATTCAAAGCATTTCTTCCTATCATAGAGTAAAAAACGGGGAAGAGGAGAGATATCGGCCGGACAGTGCTACTTTCCCGATACAATTCAAAGCAATCATTAATAATGAATACTTTATTATCATTTGATATTTTTCTTGGGAATTTTAGAGAAAGAATTTCTGCAGAATGAAATACTTGTCATAAAATAATGATTTAGACTTGTTGAAATCCTATGATTAGGTAAATTGATCACCAAAAAAATCGTAAATTTTCGTAAATAATAATAATGTAATTTACCAAAAAGAAAAAACAGCAAAAACAGAAAGGGAAAAGAGCTTGATTTTTTGGCATCTATACCATGGATAACAATAGTCGAACAGAAAAGAACTTCAAATATAATTATTAAAATGAATTGATAAATATTGATATTCAGTATGTTAAGAGCGTCTATGAAATAAAAGAAAAATAAGCAAAGAGGAGAGACAGAAATTGGAAGAATTAAAGCAGAAATTATGTCAAGGGAGAGGTTCACTACTCAAAATGGTCTGAGGAAAGAAAAGAGAAATGGAGAAAATTTGATAGAATGGAGGAAAAGAAAGTAACAAACTGGCATGTCCCTAGAACAAATCTCAAAGAACAAAGAAACAAAAAATGTAACTCAAATCTTCATGCAGCAGGAGTTGAGTTTTTGGTTTTGCTCAAGAAATTCCAGTTCGGGTACGAAGTTATATTTAAGTAATACGGTAGCTTCCGAAGTTAAAAATTCAACTCACCGTCTTCGATGGCGTAGACGTTCGTTTCGACTTCATCTTCCGATTCTCTAGATCCGAAAAGAATTTCAAGTTTTGTGCTCCGAAGGACCAGACACAGCATCTCTTTTTCCCAGAACGAAGTTTCAAATTCCTGTAGAATGACAAAAGGCATCGCTTAATGATGTAGAAAAGGCTATTTTTGGACTAAATTGCATATTATTTATTTGGCACTACCTCCACAAACATCGTTGAAGAACAAGTTACAAAGGTTAATTTACATTTACGTATGTACCCTGCAATTCGCCATTCGGCGTTTGACAGGGATGGTTATACAGCTATTTTCTTGTTGCGCAAAAAAGTATTGCTAATTCCGCAGAAATAAAGTGGATCCAAACCTTTTAATACGCTTACGTATTTTTAGAGAAAACATCGGACATCCAATCTTACTCTGTATATTTTTGGTGCAACTTTTTGTCAGCGTCTTTATGAAGTTTCCTACAGTTTATATCTATATATGATATTACTGATATGATTTTCAAAAGAATATTCACATAAATTTCCTCTTAACAACATAAAATGTGATTTTATTTCTTAAAATTCAAGTAAAAATTCTTCGTTTTGATCGAGAGCAGTGATTAGGAGCATCATCCTTGATTATTGCAAAAAATTATCATCACTCGCCAAATTTATAAGGTTAATTTGATATTTGATGGATATTACCACTCTTTTATGAGTAAGAATGCTAAAGTATGGAGGGGAATAATCAACCAAAAATACTAAAAGATTTCTTACCCTAAAAAGGATATGAATGTATGATACGAACGTTAGCATACAAGTAAATACGAATGTGAAAAGATACTATTAGACTAGTGTCTACTCACATATTTACTAGTATTTGAATTTCAATCTTATTTAGTGTAGCCATATGACCCCTATGAAGTCCAATCGCGGCGCGAGCCCTAAGATGAACTCTACCGAGTGAATGCAGACCTCTTGCCAAGTCGTTCACATGAAAGGTCGACTAAAATTGAGTCAATAGCACCAAAAAAGAGGTCAACTGGAATTTCATGACACTATTGTATTTCTCGCTCAAGGAGTTAAACTGGGTCACCCATGAGATGTATCACTCTTGCGGTTTTTCACACAAATGTATTTCTCCAAAAACTAATAAACACTTTTCAATAAATAAAATACTTCTTACGATTAATTAATTTCTAAGAATGTATTTTAAATAGCACAAAAAATTCGGCAAGAGTGTTTCAGGGCATAGGGTGAATTCTTTTCGATGAAATTTCCTCGGGATTTGGATGCGAGAAATCACGCTGAATACTTAAGAAAAGGCAAGACATAGGAATGTCCACCCGAAGAAGGCCCTTTCTCTGAAATTGGAAGTCTCTTTAACAGGTTAATGATAGACATTGGTTTTTAATGAGCTTTTATGGCCATTATTTCGCTCTAAATTTTCATCGAGGACACGCCAACAAGCGGCTTGCTTATCTACGCAAATGTAAATGAAAAGAAAAGCATTCTCTGACAGGTTACCTCCGGAATAGAAGTATTTTCCAGTACGATATACTGGCAAAAGAGGAACAGTTAAAACAATCTATGAATACTCCCCAAGTCAATTTTTTTCTAGTAAATCTTTCACATGCCATGTCTGGCGCACATGGCATTACATGTAGCTTAGCACATCAATGAACATTTTGATTATATTTTGCTAATGATACGGGTTCGATTTCATTATTTTCCATTTAAATGGTTGGTGATTAATCATGTATGCTTGGGTAGAATAATTTATATCAATGGAAAAATGAACATTGATATAGGAGAAAAGAACCTACTCTTGCCGCTGAAGCGCCGGCAGAAATGGATCTTTTGATTGGAAAGGAATTGGAATATTTGAGACTCTCAAAAAATTTCAGCTTGAAAGCAGAGAGAATAAAGTTGAATTACCAATTATAGTTCAACAAGGAACTCTGTGAAGGAGAGAATCCAAAGAATTATCACCACAGGAAAGAAGCATGGCTTTACAAGGGATACTGAAGTGGATGAATTCATTTTGATGGCGCATAAAATTCTCATACTTAAGAAGCAAAGGAAAAATGAAGGGTGTATAATATCAACAAAGCAGTTCAGGATAAGGTGATTTTACAAATAAATCTAAGTACCGAGGGATAATCCTGAGAATCTGGATTATTTGGCGGAACATCTCAACGAAAGAAAGGCAAAAGAGAAGCCCTTGGTTAAAATAACTTCGGCAAGAATGTTGAGGAAAAGGTGTAAACATAAGAAACCTTAGAATGAAAAATTGCAGTAAAATTGTGTTTTCTTATGTAGCAGTTGGCTGTCGCTAAAGAAAGGAATTTCCATGATCCGAGAATCACTGCCACTGCGGCTGAGAGCCGATATCATGCTCTGTACATGTAGATACGGCTTAATTCATTAGCAATATCGCTTCTGTGAGATCACAGAGTTCACTTGCTTGAAGTACTACACCCCAATTTACTTGTATCGGTATCGTAAGTAATAGGAACTCGTGATGGAAAATTAAATCAAGAGATTTTTACAGTTTATAAAGCTTATGCCAGAAAGATAAAGTTTATTTTTCAGAGAAAAAACAAATTATTTTATAAAATTAAGAATGTTTCCCCGATCTAAAACCGCTCATCAAGACAAGGGATGACCGAAAATTAATTTATTGATTACTAGATTCACATATTGTGATGCCACCATTTTAGAGTGAACTCCTGGCAATAAAAAATATACAGCATGTTTGATAGCTAAATGAATACAAATGAACGATAATTATATCGAAATATATATATTTACATGTACACAAAATAAAGTGAAAGAGAAATTATTTGCATTTTATAGTAATGCAGACATTCTTTAGTGATTAATAATAATAATTATAATACTTGATTAAGGCGAGACAATTATGAGACACTAAGAATGAGTCATGTCCCAATCTGAAAGGGTCCAAGAGGGAGATAGAATATTCAGAAGTTGGAGAAAATGTTAGTTTCGAAACTATTGCTTATATAGGAAAAGACTAAACTAAAATTCTGTGAGATGCAGCGGCTGAAAAATCATCTAAACATCATCGTTCGTTGATTTACTTATTCTTGCGTTCCCTTCGAGAAACGGAGAGGAGTTTCATTCATCAGTGCAGAACTTCCTTCATCTTGTCTCCGAGAAATATATCTGATATTTTCGGTTATATTCTCTCAAGATCAACGCCTTAAATAATACATCAGCACATTCCTGCGCGTAAATACACGAAATTCCACTTTTCACTCAGGAAAAGCCCGAGATTGTTCGTGGTGCTCGATTTAATTCTTGTAGAAGTTATTGAGAGATAATAGTTGCCAATTGTTACAGTGCATTCGATTTCTATAAAACAATCTTTTTTGAAATTTTAATAATGATTTCAGCGATAATAATAGCATTACCTAATAAATACTTTATAAATTAATTTTTACAATTATCGAACATTTTCTCCCAATAAAGAAGCAAATCATTAAATCATGAATATTTTACAACTATCTATTGCTTGCATAACTCCCAGTAAGAGGCTTAAATTCACCTCAGACCGAAGATGACATTAATGCTCTTATTATAGATTTTTTACTTTTATTTACTTGCCGTAAAATCTGTTTCTCGCACCTTATGCCGGCTTCGAGATTCATCACGATTCCAAGTTTGAAACAATTTTATGTCTCCGACGAATAAAATAGCAAATTGGTCATGGTTGACATAGCATTCCTATGTATGACATATATTTCTATGTTTTTACTTCTCTCTCTCTCTGTCAGTATATTTAATTTACTCCGTCTTAAAAAAAATAGACGCACCATGAACTATATTTGACCAAATTTTACCAGAAACAGGGTAAAATCATTTGGAAAAAATACACCGAATAGTTACTTACGTCATAGCATGATCTATCGCTTATCCCATACATGTGACTTTCATTCCTTTTATTAAATGAACGATTCAGAATCACAAACTCCTTTCTCATAGATCTCTCGCTTATTTATTGCCACAGACTAAAAGTGTAAATACCTTCAATGGCTGAATTGATTATTTTATAAAAAGCAAGGCATTTATACTATCGGCCCAAGGAAGGCTTTTCAGGGGAATACGATTGATTTCCGTGTCAATAATTCATCAAAAATCGTAACAATAAGACCGAGGTCGTCTAGAAAGGAAGGGTTGGGTTGCCAAAAATCCTTTGCTTTCCTGCGGGAACTTCACCTTCGAGAATTTTAGGGAAAATAGTCCTCCAAACAATGGTCTTACGATAAGCCATATCCCAAGAGAAGCTAAAAGTATTAATTATGAATATTTTCAATCGAAGAAGAGATCAATGTGGCCAATAGAATGATAAGTTTCGGCAGTCACCATGAATTTTTTAACTTACAACGGTTTTACCTGTACCCCTCTAAACCTTTAAGAGTAAGTTTGCGAATAAAAGTTGCGTCTCAGAAACCTTATACTCCTATGAACTTAAATATCGTCATTAATGAGATTAATTTTAAATCTGTTCGAATATAGTCTCCGGTGAACCACTGAGAGACTCTCTGGACCCTGTTGATTCTAAAGATGATTATGAATGAAACTAACTGAATTTTATTATTTCTTCGTGTAAAGGAATCATAACTCCATAGAAAACGCCATGGCGAAAAAACGATGCAGTCCCTCTAATTCCTCTAATGCTGTAAATATAACCGTCAATCTAAAAATCAACGAATTGTGCTGAAGTTTATTTCTGTTTCGTCCATTTTTACCATTCCGGCGCTCGTAAATTCTGTTCGCAGTTCTTCAACTGAGGAATGAGAATAATGATTATCGCTTGTCCGATAACTCCAATTAAAAACGCTGTCTAGGGATAGAAAAATGCCACATCAACGCTAAATATTCTTCTCTGAGGTAATGTAACAAGCAATGACTATGTCTACTTCTCAAAGATTTATATCCCTGAAGGAAAATCTTATTTCGGAGCGTAACTTTCTATGTATGCTTTCAAAAGTGTGTAGCTGACTTTGATACAGCAAATTAATGTATCATTCACGAAGTCTGCGATGAGATAATTTTTAATTATGCGAATCAAAAAGTCATTGATGTAGAGAACACTTACTTCAACTGCTTAAATAAGCACGAGCTGGAATGTAGCTGGATCCTCGTGGAATCATGCCTTGCGGAAAAGAGAAGTTCATATCAATGACATTCAATGCAGCATGGTAAACGCATATCTTTTATGAGCAAAAATTTTGCTAAACATTTTTTACCGAACAGGTTATTTATTATTTATGATCCGTCTCTTGCTTTCTTCGACCAGAAAAGGATAGCTTTCGACTCTTTTACCAAGTCATTCCGCACATGAGCCGAAATGATTCCTGCCTCTGTTCAAGACAGCTCTTCGCCACATCAAAGAAATTTATCACGGTACCGTATTTTGCGTTGCATGGCTGGGCCGTTGAGAATATTGTGGAAACTAGAATTGCCGAGAAAGTCGCCCCCACCACTATTTCTTCATAAATCACAACCTTCATTCATGTCGATGGAAAAGCAAAAGAGACGACGTGAAGACAATAATTGATGAGAATGATTCGCCGATTTAATTTGAAAATTGCCGTCGAATTTCGACGGATCGGAGTTGTGATGTGAAAATATGGAGAAAGGCAGAACGGAAAAACAATATTATTCAGAAAATCCCTTTTGAACATGACTGTGATACATAACTACTGCATCGTGTATTAAATGTAAGACCAAGGTATTCCAGACTGAATCCTAAAATAATATATTTAGGTTAGGGGGTCGTCTGAGAGCCTGATGGTTGTTCGTTTTGTCGAAACTAGTCGCCCTTAAACGAAAAACTTCGTAAAATGATTTCGTACCGTAATTTCTATTTCGATAATGCTTTCTATACGTCAATTAAATAAATGAGAATCTGGAAATTTTTACAATGCTGTCAAGGAAACTTTCTCTCTAATCCTAGGAAAATTTAAAATCGCAACCCTTTGGCCTATGTTTGAGGTTAAATTTGCTGTAAATAAATTGGAGACAATTAGAAAGAGTCGAGAAAATTCGATGAATTTCAAAATGAATTTCGAATTTTGCAAGAAACGACATCACAAAACATTGCAATAATGTGAGGGAAGGACTTTAAAGTTTGTATGAAGCAAAAACGAAGAAAACTTCGTTTGATGAGGGAGAGAAAGAGCCTTGAATGTACAGAAATTGAAAGAAACAGCTGAATTTTCATGTTGAGATGAAAACTACAATATTCTGCTACTAAAAATAGTAGTTAAATTCACAAGAAGAGAATATACAATTATCACAACCACGACTACTAAAACCATTTTGGTCTTCCAAAACATGTAACGGAATTCTCATATTTGAATATTCACAGTGCTACAGTAAAATCAGAAGTTAACACGGAATGAAGAGAGGTTTTCTGAGTGATTACGTAATATTATTTGTAGTAATATTTATTATATTTTTCATAGTATTAATTAATCATATTCGTAGCAATAGAAATTTCCTATCGCTCCCGATTATAAGGATAATTTCAGCATTAAATTTCATTCAAATTAAGGCCTTCAAATATTTTGAAGGCCTTAATTTGAATAAATCGTAGTGATGAAATTTCGATATTGTTTTGGCATCCGTAGCTAATAATTAAAGAGAGTTAGAGTGATATAATCACTTCGATGAACTGAATATTTGCTAAAGCCGGACCGGCAAATGGATGGATGGATGCATACGGACCCAAGTATTTAAGAGGCTTCGTTCTAAAAAGGCTCCTTATTTTGCTGAATGCAAAGAATGCACTGGTAGAATGTTTTGTAGCATAAAATACCATGTGTAATTAATACATGTGGAAGAAACGGACAAGGAAAGCCATGTAGAAAGTCTGCACACAGGCCCCCACGATTGGATAGCCAGTCCTGAATATTACTTGTTTAGTAGTAGTAGTAGTAGTAGTAGAGATTAAAAGCTGATAAGCCAAGCGGTAATCATTAGGTAACAGTTTTCTGCGTTTCATTCAGCTAAGGAAAGAAAACTCCTCCTAAACTTCCTGTAGCTGGAACACCGCCCGCAGACTTCAACATGAAACTGTCCGCCGAATAAAAGCCTAGGTCAGGAGTGGGGAGCCTTTTTTCACTGAAGGCCGCACGTGAGACCATCGACTCCCACTTGGGTTGCGTGTTGCCTATACTCAAAAAGTCCACCTCAGAAATTTTACATGGGAAAACGAATAGCTAAGTAAATCAAAGTAGAATATTTTCAGTTTTATTTTCCCTGAAGGAGATACATGAAAAACAGTATAACTTGACCGCCTGAATGCCATTGCTTGAATGGAGAGAATAGCCGGAAGATCTTCACCACCACTGGCCAAGGTCTTTACGAAAAAGAAAATGGTTTGCAAGGAACTGGGTATAAACAACCAAAGCTGGGCTCATAAAACGATATGCAGGGTCGACTGAAGGCAGTAAGTTAGGGAAGCAAGCCATTGGGGCGCACGCAAGCCAGGGACACACTAAGTCTTAGCTGTTCGTGCGGAAAGACGGAGTGGGAGGACTGCGAATGATTTTTCCTGGAGGCGCCTGAATACCTGAAGACGAACCAGGTGGTACGCTTAACATCAGACGCCCGTGGAAATGCCTTCATATAAGCTCTCTTTCCCTTAAGTATTTTGCTTTGGGGAGAATCTCGTATGAAACGAAAAAAAACGGGAGCAACTACTTGAGTGCGAAGCATAGATTAGTCTCCGGAGATTCTGAATATGGACATTTTACCATAAATTATTTAGTATTTATCTTAACAAAAGATTCAAAAAATAATCCTCGCTTCTCCGAAAGAGTAAAGAAGAATCAACCATAAAAGGTATTCTCGGCGAGGATCATCGATTCTACAAACAGGAAAGTTTTTTTTACGTTACAAAGGTTTCCTTTTCGAAAAATAAATTTGTTTTCTTCCAAACACCTAGAGACAAATTAACTTACAACGAATATTTTTAGTAAATGAATATATTTATCTTCGAAAAAATTTATGAATGAAAATTATTCAATTAAAAATAATCATTAAATTTGGAGAGATTCGCTCTCGTGGACCAGGCGTAAATTAGAATTTTCTGCGAGGGAAAATCATAGAATTTTACCTCCAAAAATTGAGTTTTAGATATTGAAATAAACTTATGAAAGCAAGACAATAATTCAAAAACATCTACGGTATTCCTGAATAATTAAAGTAAGGTATGTAATTCTGTGCAATAGTAATATGTAACAGATTTAGAGTAAGATTAGCGGTATTCATAAGGAGCCGTTTTGTAATGGAACTTTACTTTAATGTAATGTTACTTTAACAGCTGGATCCTACATTATAAGCAAACGTTTAAAATGTAAGAAATTTTTCGTGCGGTTAATCAATTAGCAGTTTTGGGATTGCATATATCAACCTTACACTAATATTATTGCGAAAGATGAGAGAAAATATGCAATAATCCTTTAAAAAACTGCTTTCTCCGAATTGGAAAGCAATAATTATTGGAGTGCGATGCAAGTCAAGGCATAATTTCAATTACGCAAGTGCGTAAAATTTGGCGATAGCCTAAGAAAAACATATTTCATAAAAATTAAGTGATAATACTCACAACGCGGAAATAAAATTATGAATCAATAATTAAAAATTATGAATGTGTCTTTCATCAGAGAAAAACTTATTTTCAAATATACGATATTTCCCCCATTCTGGTTAGTAAAATACGACAAAAGTACCGGAAAATAAAATAAACTACGTTGCCTTACCAATGATACAAGGAGACATCAAAAGTCCGCATTAAAATATTTAAGTTACTAGATCTCACACATAAGTTAAATTTAGGATTTAAAAAAAATATCTCAATGACTTGAGGAAAAATTAAGTTGACCTAAAAAGCCAATTAATTTTACTTTTGCCTTCTAAAAAATATACACAGACATATAGGTGACGCTGAACATTTATATGTAAGCAGAACTTAAAATTTTACTTTTAAATTTGGCGGAAATTAATGACGGAAGCATGGATACGAAACAGAGATAACTCACCAGTTTTAAACTACGAATTCAACGAATCAGTCCATCAGTTCACATTTACATGAACGAGAAGCTCGTTTACATTTTCTTGAGAGAGATTGTACTCCTTTAGCTGTTAAGTTTCACGCTTCTTGCACTCATACACACATGACCACTAGAACACTGAGATAGCTCTGCACAATATGCCCAGCGGAACGACGACCTGACGCTGTGAAGCTGCCGGCTGCTGCCACTAACTCCGGTATGTCGAGGCAGTCGATATATCGATGTCTGATACATCGATGGCAAATCATTCATTCGAGTATTCTTTGAAAAAGCTTACTTCTTTAAGTGCCATCTGAGGCATTTCCTTTTAGTTTATTTTTTTTATCATTAATGGGAAGCTCAAATGGCTTCGAATCCTCTAAGAACATTTAACATCTTGAAAAGAAGTTGGATTTCTCTCTTGTACCACACTACATTATTCCAATGAATGTTAATTTATAATTAGTATTTCACAGACTATAATTTTATTTTGCCATTACATGGTTGGTACAAAATTTTGCATTCCCATCCATTTTTTCTCGCGGGTATAAGTTTGTGAATAATTTTCTATTAATCAATTTATTCAAGCTCTCGATCGTTCCTTAATTGCTTTCCCTCCGGTTGAAATTTTATGACAATTTCATGTTCATAATCTAAAGTGCAAAGTTATGATTTTTTCAATAAAAGTGGCGCTGTAGACTTCATCTTACGCAATCTCTGCCATTTTCGAGGTTAACCACGGTCAAAGTCACTCGTGGTCTTTTTAATTATCCTTTTTTCGTAAGAAAAGAAGTGTCTGCATACTTTCCTAACAGGAGTTGAATAATGCATAATTTATCCTAATCATTGGTTCCAAAATTAAATAGTTGCCGCTCGGCGTCGGTTCTAGAAAGTGAGATTAATATTTTTATCTGAGTATTGCGAGCGTAAAATTAGTGAAAACAAAAATTTTGTCCCATAAGCTGTAATTCAATTAAGACAGACAGCACCCCTTAAATGATCTGATTTTCACGTTTAGGATGGGATCCATTAGATCAGCTAAAGCTGCATTAAGACTGGAAATGAAAAAGAAAATTCAGCTGATGGACTCCAATCAGAAATTAAATCAATCCAAACTAGTGACAGAAAAGGTGAAGATGTCTGTTTTACGTATGTTGTATCGTGAGAAATAGACCTATTAAGACTTTTTGAATTTCAGGTTATTAATAGTCAGTTCTTCAAAGAAAGTAATAGGATCTCCATATACATTAGCAGGAGTGATGAAGTTCAAACCTTCGACTTGTTAAAAAAAATATTTGATTTGGGGAAGCTGTGCTTTGTACCCAGGTATGAGTAATCTAGTCTAAAATGGAAAAAACTTAGATGGCACTGTACATAAATAGAACTTGGTTATATCCGTAGAAGAGAATGGAAGATTACTAATTCCTATATTTGCATGTATGCAATAATATTTGAGTATATATGTATTCAGGACTGTACCTAATGATAAGGCAGCTAGCTACCTCTCTCAGGTGACACCAAGTTGAATATTAAGGCTTCAATTTTCTTTATAATTGATGTATTGTTTAGGAGAAATGATGAATTTCAGTATAAGGACACATTTAACTCCCTTTTCTTTACTAATAATTTTGATTAAAATCAAGCTAAATTACTTCGGAATAAAATTAAAGTTGAAATCTTGTCTCAGTTGGCAAACTGGCTTGGCACAGTCCTACATATATAATTAATTTCAGTAAGGCAAGGCTTACTAGTATCTACCCTAATCTAATTATTTTAACTGAAATCAAAGAAAATTACTTTGAAAATGAAAGGATCATGTGACATCTTGCTTCAGGTAGAAAAATGGCATTACCCTATATGCAAGTGTATGAATATATATACACACAAGGTTACAACAATGAAACAAATATCACGTAAGAGGTAACATACTTATTAAGATCAGATACCAGAAATTCCATTAAGTGCTATCACATGTGGTCTATGAACTTTATTTTGGTTATCAACAATATTGTGAAAAGTTTTTATCACTTTTGCCAAATAAATGATTTTTTAATATTTTGAATGAATTAATCATAGCCATATGAAGACTATTATATATTCCCAATAAAATAACTGCTTTCAAAAGCTACTGCAGTTCAAAGAAATTCTATTGGCAGCCATGATTTACTCAATGATAGATTGTTTAAATTCATTCTCATTTCCTTAAAAGATTCTTTCTACCTCAACTACATGGTATTTGATGGCTTTTCTATTTGTACTTCTTCTTGGGATCTTCACATCTCTTGGTGTCCAATAGAGAACTGCAGATATCTAATAGTAGCTGTTTTTTCTTACCACATGGCCTCACCACTTACATTACCAAAAAAGTAACATTTATTTGAGTATAACCTTGCATATCCCATTGTCTAATATGTTCCTTGCTGATTAGGCATCTTATATCTCCAAATTTTCCATCTTTTACACCTCTCTTTGCTATAGAAATGCAACCCTTTTAGAGTTCTATCAGTCATCCAATTTTCATTAGACTTCACTAAGTCATTTAAAAAATTTATCACTTCGAAGCTGTAAGAGCCAACGTTCATTCTGCTATCTTCAGCAGTTTTAAGCAACATAGCATAGGGGGGCAAATCTCTGTTCTTCAGGTTAGATTCCCAAGATGCCACTACTGCAAATGAACGGTGCTTTCATTATTCATTTCCATCACTGAAGCTCACCATTAAAATGACATATAATGAGAAAAGGCAGTGATTAACTAGGCTGTCATACAACCAATTGGTAATTGCTTTTTTCTCAGTTTGGCTTGAGGTATTCTTGAGACCTTGCAGAATATAGGCTAAAAAGAAAAGTCATAAGAAAGCTGAGTTCATATACATTTAGTAAACCAATAGTGATCAAGGGATAAATTCAGAAACATAAAAACATTGAATTACACATACTCAATAAAAGGTTGAAATTAAACTGCATAACACCAAATTTATAAGGTATTTCAACATTGATATTTCCAAAATGTTGTAACACTGCAGTTAAATCTATCCAAAATGGGCAGTTGTAGGAACATTTCAATTGTCTGACTGCTCTCTCATTCTTCCTCCCTTTATTTCTCATGCAAACCTTATGCTTCCCAAGACCAGAGTACCTTCTAATATTTTCTCTCTTTGCTCAGCAAGAGAATTACTGCAAGTGCTTTGTTTACTGTCACAGGGTTTGAGCACAACACCACAACATTTTGAGAGCATCTGACTATTACTATTAAATAATTATGCAGAATTTCCGGTCCCTTTGTTTATTGAAATGATACGCATGAAAGAAACAATGCATAAACTAACCTACATAACAAGGGGTGAATGTGATTTTTGCATGTTAGGGCTTGCACCTTTCAAGTTTATTCTTCCTTGGGATTTAAACTACAACTAATTCTTGAATTGCTTAATTCTAACCATGGCTTAAGGCCCAAAAAATACCCCTCGAAAACCCCATATACTCACTCCAGTCCCCTCCTTTTGGTCAAGAGGGAAGTCAGCCTTAAAGATATCAGCCTGCCCTCGACCCCGAACTGCCCTGTCTTACCCCGAAAGGCACCCTATTTATACTCTGGATGACTGCATCCTTTGACTCACATGACACCTTATGCTTAGGGATGGTTAGAACTAGAGAATCTTCCAAGAATACGCAGGAGCTTCTAGGAGATGCTAGCATTTTTGAAAGAATTACTTACTGGAAGTTTGGATATGATCACCCAAAGCATCTCTACAACATTCCAGAGCTGCCCCTCTGTTGCCAATTATGAGTTTTAAATTACAACTTTTCTGAATTTAAAACAAGAGATAAACCATAGTCTTATTATAGGATTAATTAATTATTTTCATTATATTAATATGGAAAATCATTAATTAATTTCCAAAAACTAAAGCTAAAGGTTCACAATTTTCAATAAACTGTGGTCTCTCTACAAATTAGTTGCATGGCACTAAAGGAAGGTCTTCGCATCCCATGAATACAGCTTAGAGGGAACCCTGCATCAAAGTAATCCATTTTTCTTTCTTCAATTAGTCATCATCATAATCACTTAGAAACTGCTACTTTTCTTGAAGTCATTTTCTATACATACATTCAACTTTTCTTCCGTCTCCAGAAAATTTCTATCATGGAATACAAAATTATCCACCAATGAAAACAGGAATTCTACTATATATAATTTTCTATCCATAATGT
Organism: Pachydiplax longipennis; assembly: GCA_036926295.1. NCBI lineage: Eukaryota > Metazoa > Arthropoda > Insecta > Odonata > Libellulidae > Pachydiplax > Pachydiplax longipennis. The sequence goes on along the minus strand of JAVFKF010000008.1, from coordinate 12,293,861 downwards.
AAGTATTAATGTGTTTAAATGAGAAAACTATTGATTCAGAGTATTCTAATGATCAATATTTAATTTTATATGCAAGTCTTTGGTACACTTCAAATTATTTGTTTCAATCTCATACTTATCCCACTCTGCTAACGATTGTGTATTATCTTTTGTACCGTTTCCATATTAAATGAAAATGCAGGGTGGATAGCTCATTAACTAGGGAGATCTTTAAATTGCACTTTGTTGAGTATTCTAGAAATATAATAATTTTCAATATAGAATTACCTTCTTGAACAATACATGAAAGAAGCTATAATTGCTTACCTTTGATGCTTCCTCCATTGGAGTGCTCATTGCTGGTTTTTAACCACTTTTGTAGATTAGATGGCATACTTTACTTGTTAATAAAGCAAACAATGGCTTTGTCATCTTAGGACTATTCTTCAACATCTGACCCAGATAAGTGGCAAATCCAAAATTCCACCTGATAGAATTTACTACCTTTATATGGTACAAAGAAATAACTAGTATGTGAAATAATCCTCAGGTACAGCTCAGAGAATAATCATATGGATATGGTGAGATTGCATTCCATTGAAGAGGTGAATAATTTTTCTAAGACTAAATGGAATATCACTCAACCGAATGAAGACGATGAGAGAGAAAATGCTCTCACTACAGGTAAGAAGAAGCATCCTGTGATTCCATTTAATGTTGGCAAACCAGTATGCTTTGCTGGCATACAGAGATGTGTGTGCTCTCAATTTTGTACAATAGACACATAAGACCTGCTTTTATTATAAAAATCAGTTTTTACTTAACCATAACTTCACTATTGATGTGGAAAAATCCATCTCCATTTTTACCCATTTTTTAGTCTATTTCAAAATTATGTCAGCTTATACCAAATGTCCATTGTAGTACCTGATTTTTGTAGGTTGTCTGCAATATCTTAATTTTTCAAATGAGGGAAGGAATTTTAGATTCCCTGTCAACTTTTATTTGGTGGAGTCCTTATAGTACAAAATTCTATCATTAAATGGCTAATGTGATAAGTAAGAGATGAAATCAATGAATTTTTTAGGCATACCTATATTCAGGCTGCCTTAAGTTCTCATCTAGGAAATTACAGTTAGATTAATCTTTCAGACAGTTTCATGACCTTTTCAATTTCAAGATTTAACAATAAAAAAATAGAAATGAAGTACTTTCAAAATTCATCAAATTGTAGATAATTGAAGCTGATTTAAGACATCATAACACTACAATATAACATATTAATCCGAGTCCATAGTCAAATCTATTTTTCTTCAGTATCTAATAACACCTCTTTGAGCTGCAGTTTTACCTTAAATATCGATATTTTAGCACATGGCCTTCATCACACACTTGAGCGGCTTACATTAATGTAAGAAGTCCTTTATGAAAAATATCAAGGTCGAGCTGGCTCCTTCTGTTTACCTTAATGTTAAATTTTTATTTATTCAACAAGCAATATTTTCATTTTTCAGGTGGCTTAGATTTGATATTTGTTCCTGGAATGGCTTTCACCAAGACTGGCAAACGACTTGGGCGAGGGAAGGGCTTTTATGATAAATTCCTCAAGGATTGTCTTGCAAGCCAAATGGTTCCTCTCACAACAGTTGGTCTTGCTTTCAATGAACAAATTTTCCAGGATATTCCCACTGATTTACATGATTTTAAACTTGATTTTGTTGTTTACCCATATGACAAAAGCTGATTATTGGTTGATTCATTCCATAATAGCTTTAATCTTTGTTCTGAATTTCAACGGAATAAGAATGTATGGTTTTCCATTATAATAAAAAACAACAACAGTGCTCAAAATGTAATGTAATATGTAAAAGTAGTTTATCTCTGCTACTGCATGAGCTACCCTCAGGTTAACTTTTATCTCTTAAATAAACATTCCTCGTAAGAGAGATTTATAATCTCAACTTGCTTTTATCACCCAACCTTTCTCCTCTTATAGGCACACTTTATTCTTTTTAGTATTTTCAATATACACTTTTAAATTAGCTTTGTCAATTGCTCATCAGCTCCAATGATATTCGTATCATATTTTCTTTAATCAACAAATAAAGAATGCCTAAAATGTTACTATTATACAACCTTCCAATTAAATTACAACTATCCAATCAATATGCTCTTTTAATGTCTCTCAATACTGATTTTAAAGAACAGAATTAATAAACCACATACCTTCTTCTCCAATCTTCCAGTTCCTGCCTGATAGTCATTGGCAAATGGTTTTCCAAGCCTGATGTTATTATTGATGTCTGTAGCATATGAAATCGGAATCAAGTGACTCTGCACAACATGCTTCTATACAAAGAGTGCATCAAGGAAAATAAAACCAAATGAGGTGCATAAGAGATGAACCAAAAGCAAAAAGTCCATTTATTCTGACCATATAGTCACTCAATACCTACAAGAATAAATGAGTATGTAGTACAAATAAATCGAAGGTCAGGAAATAGTTCGATAATTATCAGTTATTTTTAAAAAGTTCCCAACCAAGCCATGCCCAGAGACCAAAAAACAATTTCACTGGCAATACAACCAACAGGAAAAGAAAGAAATATTCGTATAAATCCAGATCCATGTCTACAGCAATCTACTCGTCGTCAAACACTTAAAACCTGTCTCTGAAATTAAGATGCACGTAATCAGTATAGATGGACTAATACCTAGATCCTAGTTTAAACATTTACGCAGTTAACACGGCTTCTAATAATCACAACCTAATTGAACACCAAAATCTTGAAATAGCGTTGGAGTAAATCAAAATAAAATTTAGCACTACACAAAAACTTACAATGAAAAAAGGGGAAGACAGAAGAACAAGATCAAAAAAACATTCTTCCCACTAACTCCACAAAAGATGTACAATCATGGACAAATTTCTATCTAAGATTACTTTCATAAACATCATTCAACTTGTTATTACTATTCACACATCCTCCACCTCGTTATTTCCTCTATCTCTTCCCTGTGTAACATTTACTATTCTATTCTCCCACAAGGTAGCAGCACGATGCAGACAGATTGGTGCGCTTTGGATTTAAGCGCCAGATTAAAACATTTTATTATTAGGAGAGCAAAATTTTGAAGTTCCTAATTTTAAATGCATGTAAGATTACAGAGTGAGAACAGGAAGATTTTTGGAGAAATCTTAAATGCCTGTTGGTTCGTGAAAAAGAGAAAAGATCTAGATTACGCTAGCTGCGAGTTGCTACCTGCAAGATGAACAGAACGAATTCAATCAGACTTGGGTAATGAGTAAATATGATGTGGACTGAAATGCAAAATATTAAGACTGACCCATGATATATAACAAGGAAAATAAGAATCCAAGGAGGAGATAGGTTGGGCCCCAATTAATGGGATCCATGAAAGCAGACTAATTGTTTACGTATGTGGATTGGTATATTTTTTAAGTAAGGAGAAACTGCAATTGGGAATCAAAGAAGGCAAGATTTACAAAAGAAAAGGTGAAGGCACAGTTTTACCAAAGCCTATATTGTGCTGTGTTATGGACAAGGTATTACTAGGAATTTATATGTAAATCTTACAAAATGAAGTGATATGATGATTAATTTACACTGTTAAGTGAAGTTTATAATGGAATTTTAATAAATAAAAATTAACATGGACGTTTTATGAAGCTTTGATGAATTCATAAATTAAATCTTTAAGAATTAATTATAGGTATAAAATGTTTTGTACAACATTTTCACATTAAATGAATTTAACACATTTCATTAGTATCATCAGGCCTGATGATGGTAGCTTGTGAAGGCGTTCTGTACCCGTTCGTTCCTTTTCTACTAAAATATTTTCGGACGCGAATGATTGCAAGACCTTTTTCCGTTCGAAGCTCACAACAATTGTTATTTATTATCAGTAAACAAATTGACAATGTATATACGTCGTCAAGTAAATAAAGGAAAAATGTAAACGACGCTACAGCTTGCTAGCCAAACATGTTACATTAAATAAATTTACTTTTTACAATGAAGTTTGCAATGCATTTTATTCCCGATGCAAATGTTATCCACAAGATACTCCTTCCCACATTGAGTTTATTTAAGAATTAAATTATTACATAGTCTAGAGAGGATGGCTAAAAACTGTCAGTTACCACTTCAGGTCTTTACTTCTTGCCCCTTTAGGGCAATCTCTCTGCAATGAGCTGTCATTACAAGAAAAAAATACAGAAAAAGTGAATTGAGCTAACTTAGATTGAAAAAAGTCATAAAAGAAGAAGAAATCTTGAATATTTGTGTATTTTATCTATGCCTAGCTGACTATTTTTTGTTTTTTTTAAGAATTCCATATTAGAGGTCTAAATGAAAGAAAAGAAGATTCTCTGTAAAAATAATCACAGAAAATAAAATGGAAAATCAGGATGAATGTTTATATGGCAGTAGATGGAAGGAGTTATTAAGCTTGATTAATTAAAGGAAAACTCAAAAGTTATAATAATCTTCTAATAAAGTAAGGGAAAGTATAAATCTTTAATACTTTCTCTGTGGCATTCCACAATTTAGTCTAAGTCACATTGATTACACTAACAATGTTCAAGCAGATGTGATAGCATTTTTATCAAAAGAGAAATATTTTAAAGAGCAAAGATGACAAGTATGGATGGAGAAATCATTAATAGTTTTCTTACATTACAATGCATTTTGTACCATAACTGTTCAAAATCAACCATTGTATTAGAGAACAGCATGGCGGATTCGGGATTCTGTACAACAAATGGATGAGTCAAATTTTGATACTTCTTAATTGAAAACCCCAATACCAGGAGTGGCTTTACTGAGATTGAAACAAGAAATTAGATTAGGAAGGTAAATATGACTTCAGAACAATAAATAGCAGACTTAAACAGAACTTCATTTATTAGTTTATTCATTCTAATGTTTTACATAAAAGCTGCATCTCCAACCAAGTTTCAGTAAATTGCAAAAAGTAAATTTGACACAATACAAAATGGATATTAAATCACCAATAAGGTATGATAGTGATTTAAAGAACTGCAAATACATATTTTAAATACTTATCACAAATTAAAATAAATAACACAAGTATTTGCTATAACAACCAGTGCTTTGAAGAGAATCTCGATAAATGAGATTTAACAGAATAAAGTATATGAAATATACAGAAAAATAATGTTCAACAAAAGTTAAAGAGCTGCTCAATCTAATCCTGAGATAATTAATTCTAAAACATTAAGAAATAACTAAAAAACAGTCACAATTACTTCACAGAATGATATATTTTACTAAGTCTGAGAAAATTGACAAATTTCATAGTGATGCAAATTGTTCCTTCAAAGAAAATATATGTTCTTTTATTTTCTCCAAATGAGCTATTAATTTTCTGGGGAGAAAATAACTGAACCAAAAAAAATATAAAGTTAGTTACCTGATGTTACTCCCCCAGCTGATCTCATTTTAGTGAAAACATTCAACCTTGAAAATCTCAAAACTATTTTCCAGGAAGGAATTAAAAACGGAACCTGAGAGAAACCTTACTTTCTAGAATTTTCCCAGCCTGACTTGAGAAAGAAATATTTTCTTTGGTAGGAAACTCATAAGATATTTATAGAAATGCGTGATTACTTCAATTTTCCTAAGTTAACATGAACATCATGAAGTTATGTGGAAAGTAAATATTTTCATTTGTAAGAAACTCATCAGATATTTATAATAATACTCCAATTTATCTTTCTAAGTATACATGAAATAAGGACAGTATATTTTGTAAATAGATCATCATACAATATGAAAAATTACAAAATTTCTTCATCTTTTTGAACGATGCTCCATTCCAACTGATTGGAAAGTTGACTCAAAGCCATCTTTTAAATAATACCAGAAAAATTGAAATTTACATTTTATCAACTCAGTAAATATTCACAGATTCTATCAAATGATGCTTTTCTTTATTCAAATTATTATTCTTATATCGTAAGACTACCTACACCCTCTAGGCGGCCCTCTAAGTACAAAAAATTCACAAAAATACATTCTTCTTTAAAATATAATTTAGAATGTTTAAATCACAGTTTACAAAAATTTTCTAGTAGTAAATATATTTTCCTCAAGACCTAATGATATTTCTATAACAAACTTATCTCTAAGGAGAGCACTACTTTTGAATACTCCTCCTTGAGTTCAAAAAGTCTCTGCAATTGTAGCATTCTTCACATTCCACCTCCCCATTGTTTACACATATAAATAATAACTCGCGAGGGAATTCCAAATTTTTTAGGACCTAAAAGAAAACAATCAGAAATTTCAATTTAAAAAAATAATTCCTATTCTTTAACATGAGATAAAAATTACATATTAATGCCTCCAACACATAGTTAAATCATTTGAAAATTTACCCAAAGGAAACATGTTTGAAATTTTAAATGTTGTGTGTTTTAAAAGCGCTTTGACAGTTAAGGTCATATCATACATAAAGGCCTCAACTAGTAATCAAACCTGGGACCACTTTCACCAAAGTGGAACATGGATGCTCACTTAGCTATCTGGGGACCTTCTTGTGTTATAGCTAATTTTTCACATCAGTTAACTGACCAATTTCAACTTTAGCATATTCTGTTCCAGTTTAGCTTCCAGAAGTAGCTATATATAATAGATGTAAGCCAACACTTATTAAGAAATTGGGGATACTTAGGAACACATCACATGGCTAAAAATCAAAATGTAAAGCTTAATGTATTTCTTGAGGAGGAATTGAAACTGTTTCTTTTAAGGAATAACAGACATGAAATAAGAGGTCAGAAGAGGACTTGAAGCAGGATTTCCCATTAGCTTGATAAATGCTATAACAAATAGAGCTATCTTGGCAGAATATCTAGACGTGACATTTTGGGAGACTGTTAGCAAGGGCAAGTGGATACTGAAAAGGTAAATACAGAGATAACTATGTCCAAGTTCTACTAGAAAAGAATAACATTCTCCTCAGAGTGCAGGGTGTAATTGTCTTCATCTATTTAAATACACATCCCAGCCACTGAACCAATTCTTTTTTTTTTCAAAATTGCACTGACTGTACATTAATCACAAAGAAGTCTTTCAAAAATTAATTTCAAAATCATATGGCCATATGTTGAGAATAGACTCTCAGGGATATAATTAGGAAAGTTATTTACAAGGGATGTTAAATAACACTCGCAGAACATGTAGTTTGGGATATGAGATTAGGTATCTTAAACCTTAAACAGGGATACATGGTTTTAGGTGCATTGCCCAGAAGTTGATATTCAAAGTCAAGCAGCGTTGAGCATTACAGCCGAGAAAGGTTGAAAGAGAATAAAATATATCTAGTTTTCCCATGTGAAAATTTTGTACAATTGGTCATAGTGTGACTGCTATTTAATTAAAAGAAAGTGATAGTTTAAATGAAATAACAATGTCAGCTATCTCAAAAAGTGACACAAACCTTCACATTTAGCAACGCTCATATTTCTGTGGTTGTCGTTCTGCTCCCAAAAGATGCTAGTTTACACCAGTTTATTAATATGTTGTTATTGTTTTGTACAATAAGGTTTATGGAGACTGTAATTTTACTTGTGAAAACTAATTATTTACCACAATAAATGTAACCAAGAAAACAATCTAAATACAACCAAGTTAACTCTAAACATGACAATGCTGATATCTACACAAACAGTAATGAAACTAAAAAATTCAAATTTTCAACTTTTTTAACAAAATTAACTTTTTTACAAAATCATGCATTGTTCATTAGTAGGTCTATCTTTAGCAGGAACTTGGAAACTTTCTCTCTCAAATGGACAGTCATTTATATTTTTTGATGGAGTGCGAAGGGAGAAAAGTGGCAGTCACCGAAAACAATGTTTAGAAATGATATATAAGATAAGATTAATCATATATTAAGTACTAGAGGAATTTGTACATGGTAAAAACTGTTAAAGCATAAAATATTTAATTTGTACAGCGTAATGTTTTCTCAAGAAATTTTCTCCATTGCTTAAATTCTATTTCAATTTTCATCTTGTCATCACCACCTGTTCACAACTTTCTTGCTAGACAAAGGTAAGTCAAAATCCAGAGATTAGAGTTAGGTTTTTTTAATTGTCAAGCTACTTCTACATATCTCATGAGGTCTACTTTCATTCCAAAAATAACAAGGAAAATTGAGAAAATCATTTCAGAGTTCATCTCAACATATTAGTAGAGCCCAATTTCTTTTTCCCTATGTCTCCTTAGTGCCTAAAATGCCTCAGGTTCTTCCCCTTCTTTTCTCTTCCACGGTTCCTTCCATTATGTCTCTCAACAAACAATTCCTTCTCAGTTATTGTCCAGTCCAGTTCTTTTTCCTCTTAGTGATTCTTTCAAATATTGCTCTTTCTTCTCCTATCCTTAGCAGAACCTCTTCATTCCTTATTATTCAATCATTGGATTTGTAACAGATTTCATATTTACGAAGCCTCGATTCTTTCCATTCCCCTCTTCCATTTTGCACAAATTTCACATCCATACATTATAACAAACCAAACAGTTTTGCAGTTCTCTTTTGTAGCTCTATTTCCAATTTATTTTCTAGTATCTTCTTTGTCTTCCTATAGATTTTTATCCAATATCCCCATTCTTGCCACTATATTGACTCAGATTATCTACAAAAATCAGCAATTAATTATAGGTTCAGGTAACACTGAGATGCAACATCCTTTGACCTCAAGCATTGCACAAGTTTTTTTGCAAATTTCAATGGAAAGCTCAAGAAGATCCCCCCCACGTCATTATGTACCCTGTAACAGTTCTGCTATTTATCATGAAAAACAGATTGAAAGGAAAAAAGTTCCAAAATTGTAACAATGTGTTATATGTGGGACCAGGACTATGCAGATGAGCCATCTAAATTTGAGAAAGCTGTCTGTTTTCTTCATCAAATGAAATACATTATTGTTTGCTGTGTCTATTATGTGTGTTGGTGAGGAGTTTAAATTTTTGAATTATCCAGATAAGGTCAAATATAGGTGTGAACCTAAATTACACTTCCATTCTAAATAGTTCAATCTACTTGTCCATTCAATCTTAATAATATACTGTATTAACTGCAGGAATAATTTACTAAAATTGTACAATCAACCTCTATGATTGTATGATCTTAGTTTTTCTTGATCATGACTATAAGAAAAATGAATTTCCTGGATCTGAACTATAAATTATGGCTTTACGGTTTTAACTCTTGCCATTTACTTACTTTTGGAGTGAAGAGGAAATATTGAGCAGAACCACTTCCAGTCACAATGCCTGAGAGCAATTTGAAAACAACAGATTCATGGAATTCATCCATACCCTAGAAAGAAAAGAAAAATAAATGATAAAACATTAGGAATTTGCAAAAACATCTATGCTAATTCCCACTTTTATTGGAACTTGAAAAACCTCTCACTACTGAAGATCAAACAATACAAGAATTGGGAAAAAATCAGGTTTTTTGTCAGTAACTTACATATAAATTATCCTATAAGAAAAAAGGATCCATTAATATTGAATTGGAAGTACAATCCTCTAAACACCTATATAATTTTAGCAACAAATGACTTGGATATATTTCCATTAACAATGAAACATTTTTCTATTAAAAAATTTAAAACCTATCTTGCACAAAACTGGGCACTTAACCGAATCCAACAGAAAATTGGAAAAGCATGATTCATACCAATGAGAAGTTAACCAGAGCACAATACCATTTCAATTTTGCATGAATAAATCTCCATGATAAAGTTATTATAGCCAACACATACCATAAGTTTCCAAGAAACAAGTAACTTGAACCTTGTTTTTGTCCTACTTCACTTGATTCTTAAACTAAAATACTTTCACTAAAAAGTTAATTTATATGAATAATTTATGATGATATTCAGGATATTACAGACCTTACTGAGGGTTTCAGCACATTTATAATGCATCATCACATAAATAATTTTAAAAATACAAGTTCTAGTAACAATTATATATATATATATATATATATATATATATATATATATATATATATATATATATATATATATATATATATATATATATATATATATATATATATATATATATATATATATATATATATATATATATATATATATATAATCTTTAGAAGCGAGGAAAATGGATTAGGTAAGAGATATGAGAGATTAGGAGGTACATTTTGCAGGTGTTGTACAAAATGAATGGTGTTGGCCAATACTCCTTAACTAATTAAAGAGAAATGCTCCAGTACTGACCTGATTTATTTCATCAACGCATCTGAATGGAACAGAAGTAAGCTCCTGGAGAGACATGAGATATATTGCTATGGCAACTGCTCTTTCACCTCCACTTTGACGGAATTGATTGAGCTCTTGCAGTCCACCCTCCTGCCTGAATTTCACTTGAATCTTAAATCCGTAGTTGGCAAAATCATTCTAAAATTTTAAAGTAAAATTAACATTTCTGAATCAAAACTATTAATTACAGAACATTTTTCATTTCAAATTTCAATTTCCCTTGAAAATGTAATACATTCGAGAGATTTCATAAAATTACCATGTACACACAGTTTGACTCTAATTACTCAAAAGACTGAGTTGGGTCTGGATTAGAGGCTGTAGGTCAATTCCCAGTTTCTCTAATAACAGAGCTATATAGTTAAAAGCTTTCTGATTGGAGAAGAATGGACTGCAGAATTTGAAACAGCTTGCTAATTGCACCAACCAATTTATAGTTTCACAAGGGTAAAATGAAATTCTGATAAAATTTTATGTAGGTACTTTCTATTTAATTTGTGGGCACATTCATTTAAATTTTAGACAGATTTTGTACATTCAAATAAAATCACAGTTACAGATTTTTTAAGTTACTGATATAAATCAATTACTCCATCTAAAGGATGACAGAAACCATCTGGAACAAACATTAAGTAAATGTTTTCTGTTTTTCCAAATAATGGTTATGGAACACACCAAAACTGTTTGGGGTTTTTTTAAATTCAAATACACACACACACATTGGAAGGAATAATAATGCAATATGAGCAAATTTTCATCATCATTTCAAATAAAATATTTTTCAAAATTTTGGACATTGATTTTGATCAGAATCTCTAATTATTGCTATTTTAAACATAATAGAAGCAAACTATTAGCCACATTGTAAAACTTACTAGCATAAATACGGAAGATGAGAATAAAAAGGAATTAATGGAGAAAATTTGAACTTTAAAATGACACCCATCTTTAGCTAGGAGCTAACACATAGAATTTCTGAATTTCTGCAAGAATGTGTCTAAAAAATACAATAGTTTACAGCAGGTTGTGTGTAAATAATTTACATGAAATTCATTATTTCATATTCCCCACTAAATACTGTACAAAATGAAAGTTTTTGATTATTTCTTTCTTAGAATAAACACACATCAGAGAGAAGAGACTATGTTGAGAAAAGGCAACTGGATAATTACTACAAACATGCATACATACATAACAATTTTTAATATTTTTTATTAATTTAAAAATATAAAATATTAATAATAAATATAAAATAATAAAAATATATTATATAAAATAATAAGAATAAAATTTACACAATTTGTCTTTGATATTATCTATAAACTTACTTCATGCTGTCCTTCAACTAAAAGAACTTCTCCAACATAATTTATTTTTGCCAGAAGATCACCAAATTTTTTGTTTATTTTGCTTACAAGATCACTCACAAAAGGAAACCATTCAGATTTGACTTCGTCAATTTTCTTCTTGGATGTAGCTAAGTTTTTAGATAATTGTTCCACAGCCACCTTCATCACAGCTAAAGTTTTCTTTCTTCTTTCATATTCAGCAAGTGCCTGAATAGAATATAATTAACATTACATAACAAAGATATTTCCAAATAACTCAATTATGGTAAGATACCAACATTGTTGTCTGAATGACCCAAGCACTCTGCTTTTGTTTGAGTCACATGAATTTCTCTCTCGATATCAGCAAGTGTATCAGGAAGTTGTTCGAAGTCTTTCAAAATATTCTTAAATGCATGGCTGGTAATCTTTGCTCGGCAGTATTCTTCCATTTGCAGCAAATACTTTTTAGTTTTCTGCTGAGCTTCGTCCACAATCCTCCTAATTCTGTATTCATCTTTCTGGAAGGCATCATTATGCAAAGAAATAGTTTATCAAATCTTAAATGTTTCCATGATAATAGGAGCAGGCAGAGACAAGTGACAAACAATGAACATGGACAAAAACAGAAATTATCTAGTTAACCAGTAGCAAAAATGTTTCATTTTAAACATTAAAAATTAACACCATGGATTAACAGGAAGCAATTTCTTAATAAGAATCATTCATCAACAACTACTTCAGTGAAATGATTTCTTAAACATTGTATTCGGAATTGATAGAATCATATGGCCCACAAAACCTCATTCACCTGATATTTACCACATTTTTAAAATTTGATTAATTCAGTTTATAATATACCATCACAATTCTTAAAAAATGCTCACCTGGGATTCATCTCTACTAAAAACACTTTAAAAGCAATGGGCAAACAAATAACTTGCTTATCAATAAACATATTATGTAACTGCCTCTTTCCAGTTTAATAGATAGAATATTCCATTTTGAGGGATTAAAAATCAACATTAAGAACTCTCTCTTTAGTGATCGAATTCATTATTTTGGCCAAATTGAACATTATATTAATTACCCAACAGTTCAACAAAGAAAACATACTGATATAACTTAAGACTAGAATATCATATCATATCTGATTAATATTATTCTCGGAAAACTTATTTTAATTATGTTCAAAAAAGGCCTAAAATGTAAAAGTACCTACATAAAGTATAATCATTCATGTAGTCATTGTTGCTAAATGTACTAGAAAGTAGATTAGGCTTAATAAGAATTACTGAAGGCTTCACCATTTGCATTATATAATTGGAAATGTAAAGAATTCTCATTCCTTAACAACTGTATATTAAAATTTAAATAAATAACGAGTACATACAGGAGAAAAATAACAAGGTAAATATTCAACAGCAACAAGATAAATACAAGATTAAATTATAATAAAACTCAATTATACTCTAGTAATAATTATTTAGGCTGAATTTAACAGTTAGGAATTCATATTAATTAAAAGTAACTGCAATGGAGGACCACCGGTAAGATAAGATCTTTTTGCAAGGTCAAGTTGTGGAGCAAGAAATTTTTATGGAATCTGAGAGGATTCATTTTTTTGGGAATAAAACACACCCATGAAAAAGCTCCCCTATCCAGTTGTTCCTACCTCTGGGGCAGAGCATCCATTCTATCTGAGGTTGAATAGAAATCTAAATATTACCTTTCAGGATCAATACATGGAGCTGAGTTATTTGACATCAATAAAACAAAATTAAAAAGCAGATAATAAACTAAGGACATAAAAATGATTCCTCTGGAGACATAAAATCCTCAAGGCTACACATATGTTATAGAATAAATTGAGGAATGGACAACATGCGCTATTCCATAGAAAAGGATTAACTGCAAATAGGATGACTCTTTTCCCGAAAATCTGGAATTAAAGCAAAATAATTACTATCAAGGACTATGATTATTACTCAGCATACCTATTATTCTTCCCTTTTCAGAGAGAATGGGCTTTTTCCAGTTGTCCCAATATTTTTGAAATTGGCACAAGGCCAACACTTATATAATAAATATCACATATAATTTACAAGTGAATGTTATTAATACCAAAAATAGTTTTTAAAAGAAATATTCATGCTGAATCATCAAAGCCACATAAATTTCAAACCTCATTAAATTTGCCAAGGTAAAAATAATATTAGTTGATAAAATAATTGACTACCTCTAAACTATAAAGAAAAATAGATACATGAATAGTTCTTTCATTGAAATCCTCACAATATGGATCACCTTTTCAGCCAAAATATGACAAGATGTTTATGAAGAACCATATTTCTATCTGATTATCCTGCTTTTGAACATGCTTTGAAATGAAAAAAAAAAAATATGATTTTTTTCTTTAGGCTCAAGTTTACACACAAGCTGTTTGGCCTAGGATAGGACCAAATACTTCAGCCCATGTAGACCTCTATTTTATACCATCTTAGTAAAAACATATTGATATACAGCTAAGGTTAACAAGAAAAATTATAACAAAAGAGGTGAATATAACAGCTAAAGTAGATTAAACGGATACAGAATAGAATAAAAGGATAACACAATTGAGAAAGTTTTCTAAGTAATCAGACCTCAGCTTCCTTGATTTTCTTTTGGTTAATTCTTAAATCTTGCTCCAGTAAGTAAACATTGTGCCGAGCTTTCTGGGATTCCTTTTGTTCCAATTGCATTAGGAGAATTATGTCACTATATTTCTTTAAATTAGAAATATTCTTCTTCAAGGCTGACAAAAGTTTTGCGGTGCAATCCTAAAAATGCAGAATAAAAGAGACGATTAATACTATTATTTATAAAGTGTGAACACAGCTTCAAAGGAAGGAGAGATTGGAAAGGGTCTTTTAAATTGCATAAGAAACTACTTCAGAGGAATATGTAAATAGTTTCATCATGTATGAATGGAAGCAATAAAAAAATCCACTTTTAGTATAGTCATTGTTTTTGAGAAGCTTTTATGAAATGAAAGATATTAGTTAAATTCCAAAAGGAATGAAATTTTCTGTAAATTTTAATAATTAAACATATGCTTCATGATATTATTATATCTCCTTGATTAGAAACTTAAAGGACAACTGACCATTCAAATACAGTGGTGGATTATACAGTGAAAACTATTTTCCTGTAAGATTTTGGAGCATACCAGGGGGACTATTTCAGTTGATGATGCTTGAAAATGTAAGTTCCTTGAGTTGAAGAATTTTTTTCTGAAATTACTTCATAACTGCAGCTTAAATAACCAACATCCACCAACAAATCATGATTTTCAATCTCCAACACCGAACTTTGTTTACATTAAGAATGGCAAGAGGCTATTTTCACAGCAGAGGGCAAAATAGAGTTTAACTTCCAATATTTCCCATACGGATTAGACAGATGGACTAGAGTATAAAATTTTAAATCAAATGACCTGGTTTTTCTTTTCTAACTTCTTTTTTTCTTCTTCTTCATTATTTCTTCTTTCCTTTAGATCCTTCTCAGTTCTCTTCAAATTGGCTAAACGACTTTGACAAGAGCTGATCTTCGATAGACTTCCTTTGATTTCTGATCTACTCTTCTTGATATTTTGCAACTTCTCATCAAAGTTCTTATCTTGAGGTTCTAAGGCAGCTATGTTATTTTGCAATTCCTTCAATTTCAAAGTCAAAACCAGTCTCCTGATGAGCAAAAAAGGGAAAATTTAAACTATTAACCATAATGCTTAAAAGTTAGATTGAGTGATAGAAAAGAATGATAGAGAAACAAATACTATGGCCATACATCTAGATTATTTCTAAAATATTCCTATGGAGAGAATGAAAAATAAAAAAGGAGTAAAAATAGCAGTGGTTTTCTATACTTTCAATTTGCAATTTAGGATTAATCAAATGTTAATTCTGAGAAAAATATTAAAATAAAGGTACCCTACCTTTGAACACATTCCCTAACAAGAGGTTCATTAACTGATGAGATCAGATACACACTGTCTTTTAAATCTGTTGAACTGGATATTACTTCTCTAGTATACTTTGAAATCCTTGTAGTGAATCTGTTGTTTGCTTTGATGAAGAAATATGAAAAAGGAATAAAATTAAAGTGAAAGGAGAGCAGAACAATTCTAGCACAAGAACAATAAAGCAAATTTCAATGTAACACTTTGAAGGAAGCAGGAGCATCAACATCAATAATGATTATTATTGTGAGCTTATACTTTTTTTGGCTATGAGCTAAGATTCTTCTAAACTTCTTGCATGGGTTTTCACAATAGTTTTTTTAAAAAGTTTCTTCCAACTTATTAGCATGGAAACAATTAGAGAGAACTATAGTTATGACAGAAGTGAATAGAACCAGAGCAGACCATTTGCAAGCTTTCTTTCCACATCTAGTTGGTAATAAAAGAATGAGGAAATGTATGAGTATTGAAATGATTCTTACTCATGTAATAAATGCATGGAACTCAAGGAACACACAGATGTGAAAAATCCTACAAGGCAGGGACTTAGCCCCAGATCCTCCACTTCTGGTGGATTCTCTGTTTGTAATATAATGCTAACTAGCATATTCCTCAAACACAAATGATTAGGTCAGGCTGAACTTTGTGGTAGTGAGATACCATGAGACTCATCATTGAATAACATTTTACTAGATCACAGTATAATATACAGCGACCATGTTTTTGCAGCCAGATGCAGCTACGCTGCAAAACCATGGTCGCTGTATATTATACTATAGTGTAGTAAAAAGTTACTCAACAATGAGTCTCATTATATCCCTCAAATTTCCTTGAAACCCAGAAAAAGACCTCTCAGTACAATCAGAAAGCACAGGTTTTATTTCCGGCTAGGAAAGAGAAAAGCAATCTAATATCATAATATTTTTAATTTAATCTAAGTAGGGTGGTCAAGAGAGGTCTTAACAAACCTCTTAAATAGAATATTTCTGATAATATACATAAATTATTAAAATTCTTCAATAATGCAGTATATCTCAATAGAAAAAGAGTAAAACACGGTTGAACTTTTTAGGGAATAGAGCCACAAACCATGTTATTGGCAGGATAGCATTATAACTGGAATATTACAAAGTTCTTCTTCTTTTACATCGGAAAATGAAAGGGAAGGGTTCTTTAACTCATTAAATTTTAAACAAGTGCCTTATATCTTAAAAATGAAAAGGAGTCTACTTAGTTTGCTTTATATACAATTTCTTCCTTTGCTACTTCATAATTGTCCATCTTTATTCTACAATTAAGCAAATTTTACCAGAAAAATAACTATAGCAGAATAATAGATATTAAACAGTAGTCATGAGAGACATCACAAAGCACATTAACTCCAAAACTACTCTCATCACCAATGCTGTACCACCACTAACTTGATGTTAACATTTTGAGATTGCAATGAAACAAAAAGCAATCTTACATTCTGCCCTGGGACTAGACTGACGAGGAAGATCTCACTCTATCTCAGAATTAGTATCAGTCTCCCAGTGTGGAATAAAGAATGTTCTGCTTTGCAATGTCTTCATTTATTTCTCAAAAAATTAGTCATCTCAAATAAGAAAGTCGATATAAGACTATGGGAAAAGCCAAAGTAAAAGAGAATAAAGGAGGATGGCAACACAAGTCATTTAAAAATTTTTTGGTCAATCAAATGGCCATTGTCTGAAGTGGTTTGCAATGCATCAACCGACACAATAAGCAGGTAGCAGTTTGTCAGCGTAAGTGGGAGCACCTTCATTGCACTTCACTGTACGTCCAAAGTACTCTTAGATTAAGATGAGACAACATGAGCTTACACACAAAAACAAACTAAGTCTAAAACATAATAAAAATAATTACTTACCAGTCATAAAAGTTCTAATTTCTGAAGGTACCTCATTTGCTTTAGCAAAAGTGGTCTCATCTCCTATTGGAATTCTGTGTAAATTATAGTTCTGAAATAAATACCTCTTCACTGTTTCTGGTGCAGTAAATATATCAGAAACAAAAGAATGGAAGCCAAATCGTCTGAGAATAAAGAGAGATTTATATATTGACAGGAATGAATGGTAGATAAAACAGCTTTACTAAAGGTAGATTTTTAATGCTTTTTTCAGGACAATTTAAATAATGACAGACAAAACTGCTTCATTGTAAACTTTTACTACACCTCATTGTAACTACAAAGTTTACAATTAAGCAGTTTTGTATTCATGAATACCACAAAGTAACACCTGAATCTGTGTTGTTTATAATGACAGATATTTTGTGGAAAAAATGTCTGTCAGAGATACAGACTTAAATGGCAGAATATAAATTCAATGAAGTCAATTGTCCGTAAATACTACAGATAAGGTTAGGAGGGGCTAATATTAACAATTACATTAAAAAGACAGAGGAATAAATGCAGAATTGTGATTTTAATCAAGGACATGATCCAATCTGATAGAAATAACTGTCCACCGAAAATTTTTCTATATTTCAGTAAATTCAACATTTTTCAAGTTGAGTTAGTTTCTCTAACATTTTCTGTTTAAAGGTCTGTAACACCTATGATAAGTATGAGTGAATTTTGAATATGACTCAAACAAAAACAAATGCAAATTAAAAAACCATATTAATTTTTTATTTACTGTATTTTGTCACATATAAGAAGCTAGTATCTTATAAAAATCAAACTTGTTTGTTATCATGGCTGCTACACAACTTCATGCTTCAATTTTAATAATGCCTCTTGATGAATCACCAGGTAATTCCATGCAGTTGGTTAAAAACAAATATTTCATCAACAGAGTGGAATGGAAGACAGTGCTATTCATTTTTTCACAAAATAAAAGTCAAAAACTGAGGATTGCACTGAACCTTGCACTGAAATGCATGGTATTAGCCCAAAAATACAGTTAAGAGATGTAAAAGATCCTTGAAACTTTCGTAAATTGTTGTGTTATTTTTTAAATATTACATCTACTGTTATTAGAAATTATTAATTGATAAGCATCATATCTTTATAATCTATCATATAACGATTAATTGTTATTACCACATGACTTTTATTAGTCAATTCACTCTTAATAATGTTAACACCCACTGATGTAAAATATAGCTATATTTTATAAATATAATATACAAGATAGCTAATTGTTAAAATTAGATCAAAAAGCAATTCCTTCCAAAGAGAAATCAAGAAAATAAATAAAATAAGATAACAAATAGAAAGTAATGCTTAAGGATTATATATTTCTCGCAATACACACCTTAGATCCTCTAAGTTATATGGGCGGGTAAAAGATGCCAAAGAAGTTGTTGGTTTAGAAGTGATAACATTGACTTTGTAATTCCTTTTATCTCGTAACTCTTCCATTAAAAAGTTTGCATCCTCTGGATCTTCACATATAAATGCTACAAGATCCCGGCGTGGAACAATGTTCTCTAAGTACTTTGCCATGCCATCAGCTTTCATATTAATCTGAAATTAAAACAGAGCATCATCATAAAAATATATTTCAAAGTAATAAGAAAGAGTTTATTTCCCTTTTGATGTTATACAATTTAACACTATTTTCACAGTGATGAATAGGCCTGTAACAATAAGTGTGTAAATGAAAACAGACCTTAAATAATTCAATGTAGATAAATATGCATACCTATGAATTTTTCAAGAAATAATTAATATACAAAAATTTATAAAAGGCCTCGGTAGGGAAGTGAGAAGTGCCTATTACCCTCATTGCTCAGGTTCAATCCCCAATTACAACAGTTCATCTATTGCCATTTTTAGGAGATTTAATGCCACAGGTCAACTCAGACTGTAAAAGTTACTGGTGGAGGTACAATTTTGGGTTCTTCAACATTTTTCTTTTCAGCCAAAGCTAACACTTCCTTCTCTTTGTTTTCTTTTCCTAACAAACCTAACCACACAAACTTATTTTTTTACCTTTTACCCTTCTCAATCTTATATTCACATTTTTAGTAATTTTACATGGTATATTTTGTATTTATATTTATTAGTATGGTGTTTTTTTACTTTACCTGGATATATATATATATATATATATATATATATATATATATATATATATATATATAGTATGGTGTATTTTTACTAGATATTTTATATATATAGTATGGTGGTGGTATTATATATATATATATATATATATATATATATATATATATATATATATATATATATATATATATATATATATCCATCCTACTGGTATTCAGTTATATTATTTAAGTTATTAGTAACAAGCAAAATGAAAGTAACTTTGATTTCAATTTAAACTAATATAAAGGCATTTTATTCATAATGAGTTCTCTATATGATAAATGCATTTATTGTTTACTGTATTCTCTTCAATAGAAAGAGCAACCATCCAGTTTGAACCTTAACGAATATTTTTTCTTAAACTGCTCGAGAAATATTTTTAGTTGAATTCAACCAAAAATAACAAAGTTCCATAGGAAATTTTCCTACTACTAAGTTAATGATGATGAAGATGATTCACAAAACATACAAGGATTACAATTACAATGCTAAGGGTGTAAAAACATACAAAATGTTAATTCCCAAAATTATTTTAATTCTTTAGTTAAATTAGAATATAATAAAATTTATTTAGAAAACCAATTTCTGAGTTTTTATCAAATGTTTCAGAGACTAGAAAAAGACTACTATTTTAAAATACATTAGTTGCTGATGAGGAACTTGAAATATTAGATTAACATATTGTTACTAGCAACTCATACTCAAGCTCTGATAAATTGCTTAGAGAATTACACTAAAATGCATCTGTCTAATCATGATGCAGAGTGTTTCAGATAGTCTAGTATGTGGAAGATAGGAATATTAAAATGAAAATATTAAATACTTATAAATATAATTTACTTACCACCATAGCCATTGGCTCGTAAGCCACTCCTTTCAGCTTATGTCTATTGTCCCTAAACCACATAATGGGTTCATATAATCCCTCAGATTTTAGCTTACGAAGCTTAGCTTCCTTACTATCTCTCTCTCTGGAAATCTCAGCCTCTAAAGCTAAAATAGATAAAAATAGAAGTCCAGATATGAATGATACACTGACACAAAAAATTACAAGGCACATAAAATGAAATTATAATAGCAGATTTGAAAGTTTGCTATCTATAAAGTTTTTACATATTTACATATAGACCCTGCAAACTGCCACCGGTGCATGGCAGGGGGTGTGAAACACCAAAAACCCTATCTACCTTTGACTGCTGTTGGCTTCTCTAATACTTTGCACAAAATTTATTATGGCCCTAATGGCCTTGTTATTCCCACATTTATTCTCCGCATATATTCCGCTTATTCTTATGCCGCTGATGCCTTATTCTGATAAGCGCATGGGGCTCCGGACCAGCAAACATTATCAATGCATGTTAACATTATCAATGCAATAGTGATAAAGCTGATCACTATTTAACTTAAAATATAATATAATATGTTTACTCAATCTTTCCAAAAGATGTATTGCTAATAATTAAGAAAAAATAAACATAACTCTATCAGAGGTGAAATTACATTGATGGCTGAAGAAAAATTCTTTTGCTTGCTGCAAGTTACTCACCCCTATAATATCAGATATCCAATGTAATCAAAAGGTTTTAATACTTATGAATTACTTCAATTCAATAGACATTACAGCATCATAAAATTTTCTGAGTTATCAGTATTATTGATTATAAGTAGGACCAGATTTTACAAAAAAATAACCAACAAATTTTTATCAAAAAATTAGGAAAATAGCAGACTTTATAACTGTTTTAGGAATGGAAAAAAGAGAGATTCTCTTAAAAATTTGAAAGAGAAAGGAAGTTAAAAGTCTATCTTTATAATTCTGCTATCTTATGTAGTAACAGGCAATAGAGTTGTTAGTTCACTCAGGAGTTTTCTGCATACTAGTTACCTTACTTAACATAACTAATGGAGCTTAAGTAAGGCCCTAAAAGGCAGTGAAATTCAATTAACATTATCCAATTGTAGTATCTAACAAATCTTCTGAGAAGGATATACAGGCTGACAAGATTTTTCCTGATTGCAAGGTCCAAGTTCAAAATTAATATAAATTTAATATCCTAGAACCTTGTAAAAAAGATAATAAATTTCACTTTAGTTCCCATTCTTAAGCTTTTTTGTTATATCTGGGTGCTATTCAGAAGACACCTATGCAAGGAGAAAAATGTTACTTCAGAAAGGAACTCAGTTAAAGAGAAAGACTAAATCGAAATTGTAAGTAAATAGCAAAATATCTGAATATTTTATCCAACTCACCAATTCAGTATACATTTCTATAGCTTATTAAGGCTTAACATACATCATACAATAAAAGATGACATTCAACTGCAATGAAAGAATTGGAAAATGTAAAGACTTTGATAGTTAGCATTAAAAGTGATTAATTTAGATAAAGGAAATTCTAAACTCTAAGGACAAGAGGAGAAGACTGTATATCATGACTCAAAAAAATTAATGCATCACTCTGTGATTTTCTTTCAGGATTGATATCTTGGTTCATTTACAATCTTTTAAGTCAATGACTTATAAGATTGTAAATATAAGAATGACTGATAATAATGATGAATACTACTACTAAGCAAAACACTATACCTTCCTGTACAAATTAGTGCATTGGTTCTTAAACTTTAGATAGCTGAGATCCCCCTGTCACTCATTCTTTTGATTTTCAGAGCCAATAAATTATGTGCTTTTACATACAGAGAGATTTTATTTAGATTTCATAAATATTAAGTATATACAATTTATTACACATTTTTTCATACCATAATGCTTTAATCAATGTAATTGACACACAAGCAAAACAACATTATAGAAAATTACAAGGATAACACCATGTTAATTAGGAAAACATATTATTTATTCTCATCTTTAATCTTGTGGAGTATGGGTTATTAATCTTCTTTTACAAACCCTCAGGGGTCTGCATACCCTAGTTTAAGAAATGTTGCATCAACATAAAGTTCCACCTTTCAAGACAAAAATTTTGTGAGAAAAACTGTGGACTTCTACTATACTGGTGGAAGTAACCATTAAAAATAACTTAATAATTAGCAGGGAAATGTTCTGAAGTCATAAATATTTTCCAAAATAAAAAAACAACTTGATACCTAAATTCTCCACAAATCATCTACAGTTGAAATGCAATAGTTAACAATTATTATGAGGCAATCCAGGAAGGAAAATGAATATCAAAAATAGTACTTGGATATAAGAATCTGAAAAATGTTGGCAATGAGAAAAAGTAAGAATTATCAAGAAGGGCTCATTAGAAATGAATCTATGGTACTACATAATAATAAAAACAACTCTACTGCTAAAAAATGGAGGTTAGACACAATATATACAGAACTAAATCATAAATTTTTATATTTATTTTTTTTATTTTCTTATTTTATAAGAAGTAATATAAAATAATAGATGTACTTACTTTTTATCTCATGCTCAATATTTAAAATTTCCAACTCTAAGGTTTGTCTTTCCTTTTGTAGGTCAAATATGGATTGCATGATCTCCTTCTCTTCAGCTATCAGCTTGGCATCTTGTTTCCTGAATCCATCCTCTGAAGACAGTTTTATAGAAAGGATACAAATAAATGATGAAAGATAGAATAACTATCACAATCAGTAGCATGGCTGAGATTTTGCAATATCAAATTTTTAGGTGAATGATATAAAAAAATATAATGATTTTTGAGAATGAAACTACCAATTTTTCACTCAAAAGATTACGAGAAGAAAATAAGAAAATAGGAATTGTTGCTGCTGTTATTTTTCATCTTTATAAATTTTATTTCATTGCTGAGCAAGAAATCATAAAACTTTGGTGAATTTCCAATGAAATACAGACCTAAAATATCTATATCACTATAAAATAAATCCTTTAAAAAAAATCAGCAATTGAGCTGATAAGACTTGACTTACTATTCAAGTAATTACTGGTTATTCTTAAGGATTTTGTTGAAAATTTTGAAGACTGATAATATTGATAGTGGCAATAAAATTTATGAGATGTGTAACAAATATTAATTTTAAAATCACATTAATTTCGTGAATTTGCAGAGAAAATGTGATGATCTCAGGCTAATAATATTGAGCTAAACAAGAATTACCTGAGTCTGCCATTTCCTTTATTGTGTTTTCTAAAAAGTCTATTTGTCGCCTTGCATCTTTCAATTTCTCCTGGTGTTTCTTTTCATTTGCACACCATCTTTCAAATTCATTCACATTCTCCCTTATTTTGTCATTAATACTTTCAGGTAACTCAAACTGCTCTTCACATGTTTTGTTGAGTTTTGTAAATGACAGGCCCTGAAAAATATCCCACAACTTTATATCATGATCTTAATAAAATAATGATATCAAAAATATAAAGAAACCTCAAAACTTTCTAACTGTCCTTAATGACATGTTCAGAGTGAGAATCAATCTTCTTGTTGAGGGGGAAAAATTTAGCAAATCTGCTTCTAGCACCCAAATAAAAATAAACAATTTTCCCTGGCAGGGAAAAATATTGCTATCATCAGCCAGGGAAACAGTTTTACGAACTTAGGAATTCCCCCCTTGATTTTCACACTGGATATATTACATATCATTAGAAAGATACCACTGAAACCATATATCATTACTGGCTATAGCAACTTTTCCAATGGGAATAGTTCAGAGATATCCAAGCCTGACACAAATATGGAGCTAGTAACAAGAAATCTAACTAATATCTTGACCTTAATCCTTAAAAAGATTACATAACAAGTTCTAATGTACCAAACAGTCTCCGTTCAGTTTTTCTGATTTTCTGGAAGCAGGAAGACCTGAATTCTAGTCTAAGCTATGTCCAACATTTTCACTTTCATTTGTTCCTTAGCTTGTATTTCTTCTAGAGTCCACCAAGAGATGAAAATGGGAAAATTTGGATATAGGAAGAGAAATGAGATATCAGGAGAGAGGGTGAAGAACAAAAGGTAAAATCATTGATTGGGAGGATGTATTGAATCACTGGGGTGTTTGAAGGGAAAGACAGCTCATAAACTATAGAAAATTTTGCAGAATTGATATGATAGAGAAATTTAAACAGTCATGAGAATCTTTTACATAGGGCTTTTTCAGTTAAATGAAAAATGTCTGGCTTAAAATTGGAAAAATGGTTAAACTCATTAACACATTACATTGACAGGTATGACCCATAAGATACCTCTTGTCAACTTAAGATGTTTAAAGTTAGACAAAAGCAATCTAATAATTGCATTAGATTTAGATTTATACCTCTTGACAGCAAAAATCAGATTTATCTGCCCCTGCCAATAAATTCACTCTTAATCTTAGTTATTTCAGAGTATTTTAGTTAAAGTTGTAAATCTTGTAATCTTATTGAGATATCTCTACTCTATGTGCTAAACTTCTTGATAATTTTTCAACCGCATTCATGTTATTCTCCTTGTCAGCCCATGTGTTGGCTCTCATATTTTAATATATACATGAGAATTTTGATTTTGACATGATAAGATGTTATTTGATAAGATGTGGCTTCTGTTGCAAGCTTTGTCAAGCTGTGATTCCTTAAATATTCCACTAAATGAACATTATGATTTTCCGGCTTATTCAGGCCAGTCCCATTCTTCTTGTTCTCCCTTAGTTTCTTTGTTTGGGAAGTCATCACTATGGTGGCACTAACACATTCTTTTATGCATTACATTTGACTTCCTATGAAGAAGCTTCTAAATATTTTTCAACGATTTAGCTAATTAAACTGAATAAACAAGTGACATTTTGAGATCATTGACCAAGGGTAAAATGCCATACACCCCAAAAGAAGTGCATAGTTGAAGACCATGCAATATGAAAGAGCAAATCACACAAAAGATAAAACTGCGAGACGAGGTATACGTATAATTAGTTACCTTAACATAATTTTGCTTATAATTAATTCTAATTTCTCCCCATAGCCCTCAAAAATTGCAAAGGCTTTATTACCTGTCACATAGAATGTAACAGGTTGGATCACTCACACAATTTTTCAAGATTGGCTTTCCTAGAGTTTTATGCCTGAAGTCAAGAACTAGTGACCATCGAAATATTCACAGAAAAAGTTCCTTACGGCAGTAAAAGGTACAGGAGGAAATGGAATATAATTGAAGCAGTTTTGGAAAGAATATGATATTTATAAAGCAGTTTATATAATGCCAATAAACATTGTTGCTGCTTGGTGAGGAATTGCTTTCTCTACTATGAATTCTGGTTGGAAAAAGCTCATTCTTAATTTTATTCACAGGGAATTTGAAGACATAATTGATAAACTAGAACTAACAAAATTGACCACCAAAGACATTATGGAACTAGCAGGCTATAGAGAGAAACCTAATTATTCACAACAGGAAAAGGATCTTCAAACCACCAAAACTGAGGCCAAACAGATTGCAAAATACTTCAAGTACAGGACCCTAACAATGAAGGCTTCACATATCTATATCACTTTATGAAACATTAGCTTCCTTCAAAATGATATATGAAAATAAGAAGAGAGTTGCTTACAGACATCAATGGAGATGTAAAAAAAAGCTGTAAAAACAGCAACAAATGATGCATTTTTAGATTCAATAGAAAAATCTTGAACATATGAATATTATTCACTGGGAATTGATAAATATTATTTAACATCATTGGAATAGTTTCATTTAATTTATTGTAAAATCTCCAGATAAAATTAGAAGGTAACTAACTTACTAAATCAAACCCCATTTCTTAGCGAAGTATGCAGTTTGCTATTTTTCACATTTCCATCTATTCATCATTTGCAGCTTTGAGCACCATCTTGATTTATTACATATATAAGAATATGGAGCTTTACTTACGGTGTTTTTAATTTTCTCATCTGTATCAAGAATCTTTCTTTTTTCGTTTGTCACCCTTAATTGAAGTGGGCGATTTTCAATCTCAAGTGCCTCTCGCACAGCAACTTTTTCTCTCAGCAACTTCTCACTCTGCAAATGAAAACCAGTATAAAAACCCAAAAACAAAAAAATTTAGAATACCAAATGAATAATTAATCATATTTTGTGACAAAGTGACTGCAGTATCATAAGAAAATATTCCAGAGAAATGTAACATCAAATCTGGGCAATAACTGGCTTATTTGGACATCAAGTGTAAATTTGACAATGAAAACAAGTAAATTTGCAGTGTGTAATGGCTGATGATTCTATCTAGGCAATAAAAGTTACTTGAAACTAAAGAAACACTGATTAAGGCCTTATCTGCTATTTGCATACTTAATAAGTTGGCAGAGAAAACATTTCCCTATTTTGATATGAAAAGCATAAGAAGTAACTGGTGAAAGATTCTGCATTTCTTCAGTTAACTCTAGTGTGCTTGATTATAAAAACCAGCAAGAATATGCAAGGCAATAAAAGTAACTGGCATTCTGATAAATTATCACTTTTATCTGAACCCTGTTACTGGCCTCATCACAGTCCTGCTAGCAGTAATTACTTGCAATGAAACAACCACAAAGTGGTGAAAATCATCACAGGCTGTCTTGGTAGACATCTTCAGGATTGTGAGTCACAGACAACCCTTTGTCTACCAATTCAATGGCCAAAACAACGGTTTCCCAAGAGCTCAACTAGTTGACAACCCATGGTGATCTTTTCTATATATCTGCCAGCAAAAAGTAAGTAATTGACTACAATATGGATTATAATAAGCGTTAAATATGCAAAACATAAAGAGAGAATGATTACCATATCCAGATCATCCTTGAATTTCAAGTATTGTTTGTATGCTTGTTTCTGCTGCAGCCTGTCCAACTTATCCTGCAGAGTTTTCTTAGCCTGCAATTTATCTACTGCAACCTGTAAACTATAACATTTTCATAAGAATATGAACACAGAAGCACATGAAATGTACACACAGTAAAACCTGTTTAAGATACTATCTTTTTTATATCCAGTTTTCACAGTACCAGTCCTTACCACTTAAGATGTTCTACTTCTTGCTTAAGACAGATTTGTTTGGTCTCCAGAAGCACTACTTCATACACCTTAGGCAACAACCTTAGCCAATCATTCACTTCATAAAAAATCTTATGAATACCCATAAATACATCTATTTGCGACTATATTATATTCAGAGATATTATTCCATACTCATGAATATCATTATATCACTACCATTACTAACATGAACTCAAAAAGTAACACGATTCTTGATTTTCCTTTCCCAGAACTCTTTGTCCTTTTTTTCTTAAAAACAAGAAGGAAACTACACAACAGCAGCAAGCATCGAAGAAGAAATAAAGAAATTTTACCAGACTCTGGACGCAGAGAGTGATAAGGAAGCCCACTATTATAAAATGATTTTGGGTGATTTTAAAGTATAGGTTCTGTAAGGTCAACAGGAAGCCGATGACACTGTCGCAGGACAATATGGACTGGACCAGAGAAAAGAACGTGGTCACTGCCTGGTAGAGTTTGCTGAATGCACCAATATGTACATACATAATAAATACATATTTCAAGAAGAAGCCTAAAAATAATTTGAACTTGGGGAGGACCCAAAAGAGCAAAAAATTAAATAAATTATATATAGGTTAATAAACTCTACACAGTAACAGACTGTGAAGTATTGAACAACTTTAGCAATGGAAGTGACCACAAAATTGTAAGATGCAGAATGAAGATTAATCTCCAAATGGAACGCAAGAAGTTGATTTCATGCAAATAAATTGAAATAAGCATCAAAAAACTAGAAGAAAACAAGAATAAATTCCAGCTGGAGCTAAAAAATACACTTAGCACTTCAAGAAGAAGAGCTGTAAAGCAAAGTCATGCAAGCTCTTAAGGAAGCAGCAGAAGAAGTGGTAAGCTCACCAGGAAGAGCAAAGGATAGAAAGCTTAGGGACAGCACCCGACGAATAATGAAACGACGTAAGGAACTGAAGGATTCAGATACACAAAGGGATAGCATTGAATATGTTGAACTTTGTAAGGCTATCAGAAGAGCAACTAAGGAAGAAGTGAGAAATTTCAATGAAAAAATTGTGCAAGAAGCTATAGGAAGCAACAAAAGTATGAAGAGAGAACAACAGGATTAACGAAGGGAGCAGAAGGATTAAACTTGGCTGGAGTGCCTTCGGAAGAAATGCACATATTCTGAAGTCAAAAATTCCTATAGAATTGAAGAGGAAAGTCTTCAACCAATGCATTCTACCAGTGTTGGCCTATGGAAGTGAAGCCTGGGTGTTAAACGCTGCAATAATCCAGCAACCTCAGACAACGCAAAGAAGTATGGAAAGATGTATGCTTGGGATCACAAGAAGAGACAGGAAACGCAACACCTGGTTGAGGATGAAGACAGGAGTGACA
The DNA here is from genome assembly GCA_036926295.1 of Pachydiplax longipennis. Classification (NCBI taxonomy): domain Eukaryota; kingdom Metazoa; phylum Arthropoda; class Insecta; order Odonata; family Libellulidae; genus Pachydiplax; species Pachydiplax longipennis. The sequence goes on along the minus strand of JAVFKF010000008.1, from coordinate 12,264,776 downwards.
GACATCATAGATAAAGTAAGGACACTGAAATGGATGTGGGCAGGCTATGTGGCGAGAAGAAATGATAACCGTTAGATAAAAGAAGTTCTGAACTGGACCCCAAGAGATGTATAGAGACCAAGAAGAAGACCAATGGACCGATGGAACAGAGAGATCATTAAGTATTTAGGGGTGACATGGCAAAGAGAATCTCAGAATAGAGAGAATTGGAAAGTGCTTCGGGAGGCCTACATCCAACATTGGTTTGAAAATGGCTGATGATATATATATATTATTCCTTGAAGGAGGCGAATTTGAACTTCTCTGAAATCAGGAATGACTTATAGTTTTTTGCTAACTTAATAAAATAATACATGCTAACTTCTATTTTATAGGTTGTAGGTTTTATTTCTTTTGCAAAATTTAATTAGAAGGAAAGGTCGTACAAAATCAAGAAAAGCACCAAAAGATGGTATACATTAAATTTTGTGTAACTGGAATCTAAGACTGACTCAAACACCAGTTTAGAAGAAAATATTAATTAAAAATATATTAACATATTATTTTACCATTTTAATACAAAATATTTAACAAAACAATTGCATATTGTAAAAGTATTCATGTAAAATTATTTCTTTATCAAAGGATTTATAAAATCCAGCATACACATCTGATACTTGAATTGCTTCCTTTAACACACACAATGTCTTCGTAGCAAGCTGATGATTTTAATATTCCTTGCTTTATAATTATAACAAGTTCTTATAGTTCAAAATAACTAAATTCTATAGAGTTTCATGTTCTGTCAAAAATAGATTTTGGTTTCAAATTATGAGAAATTTGATAGGATTTGAATGTTCATTTTTGATAAACTGTCCAACTGAATGAAAATAACGTTAGAGATGCTTGATTACCTTATTTAAAAATGATATTTAATGATTACTAAATAATTCTTTTTTCACTGCTGAGAATCGGAGGTTACTCAGCCAGCATTAGCATGTATCTTCCAACAATTACAAGACCACGTTTAAAAAGAGTTCTCAGTGGCTACTCAGAGCCTCATCTGAAGGCAAGCCATTTTGCAGATCTGTAAATCAGGCATTGAAAGTATTTCCAAGCAATAATGAAGGGGCTCATGGGGAAGAACTAAAATTTAAGAATATATGATGATTTTCTCTCAATATCTATCCAGCTTTTCTATTGTTTCTACGCCACTACCTGAACTGTAAGACTGAAATGACAAGAAATAAAAGGGTATGAGGACTAAAAGGAGAGGGGATGGAAGAGTTTGACAAGGTTGCCACTTATGAAAAGTGCCTTATCCAGGTTTTACTGTACATTATAATCACTCACATTTGTTTAAGCTGATAAATCAATAACGCAATTGATGAAGAGTTATAAAGCTTGGTATGAAATCTCAGTTAAAGAGAAGATTTAATGCAATTACAGTGAAAACTTCTACATAGGAATCTTTGGACCTTGGTCTTTGTTTGCTACTTAAGGTGTCCACTAAATAGTTGTCTTTTAAACTCTCACATTAGATTTAGAAATATACTTCCTAGATAAGAAAACAATATGAATAAAATTATAGATTTACATAAGAAGTCCATTATAACGAGTATGGCATATAACTGCAGTTGTACTAGAAAATCAAGCCATCAACCTAAGACTTAAAAGGTGTTAAGTGTCACAAGAACATCAGGTGAAAAAAGGATTGCGGTTGAAAAAAAAACTATGTCCATTTACATAGAGAGTACTTCATATCTAGGGAGCCTAATCTGCTGCCCACTTCCACTTGAGAGTGTAAATCGTGATGGGGTTCAAAATGTATATAAAATACAATACTTCTGATTGTGTATCATCGTACATCATGAAACTGTCTGTTAGGAAGGATGTCCATTGCAAGTAGGAGTCCATTAGGAGTTAGCAATTAGTTGTTTGGTGTACTTACTCTATAAATACAATAGAATACGTCACATTCTAGCACTATTAAATCATAAAAGGAATATGAAAATAATAAAATGCATATCACTGCTAAATTCTCTTTATTGTTGATATTCTTTATTTACCCTTGAAATGTAATCTTCCTGTTCCAATGGCAAAAATGGGGTGAATATAAATCCAATTAGTTTCTATGTCCAAAGATAAACCCAAAGAGTTACAAAACAGAGGGAAAACCCTCAATAATGCATTTAGCATAAATTCCATTGGTGTAGTTGTGTGTGAAGGAATGTGTAGTTTTGTGGAACTTCAACAAAATAAAATCAAAGGATGACAAGAATATACTTTTTCCACATGTTTAATTGCACATGATTGAATTCAACAAATGATTATGATCACTATCAACAGGTTATATGAAAAGAAACCTTTGAAAAATGTACACTCCTGTCATTCTTTCATTTTATACATTTAGCAATTGAAAACTTAAAAGATTAAATCTCCTACCTTGCAAATATCTGTTCTTCATGAGCCATATGTTCTTTCTTTGTTGAGAGATTTTTTTCTGTATCAAGGTAATCATTCCCATATTGCTTTAACTTCATATGGTTCTCCCACATTTTGAGACCACCTGAAGGAAAAAAAGTAGAAATAATTTGATAATGTGAAGAGAAGTTCTGTAGTTAAAATTGTGAAATACAACAAAATAGCTGGTAAAATCATAAAATAAAGAAGAACATGTAGAAAAATAATTTAAGAGGTGTACAAAAGATGGATTAAAAATAAAGATGAATACGAATAATCATATTCCACATTTTAGTTTAAATTATTTTAGCTTGGATATTAAAAGGAGCATAAAAATGATAACATACCCACAGCCTTTTCTGTGTTTTCCATTAAGGTCTGACAGTTCATTTTTGCAAAATCCTGAACTCTGTCTTGAGGTAGAAATTGACACAGATTGTCAACATGTATATTTAAATCTAAAACAAGTTTCTCCACCTATGAATAGACACAGAAATATTGCATTCATAATTATCTCTTTTTTGCATATTGTATTGCTTTCATAAGCATCTAGATTCTACTGTAATTTGAAGTTATCCAATTCTGTGATGTGTTGTTGTATGTGCTGCTCAAGGCTTAAGTTTTTTATCTGAATATTTAAAGTGAGCAATACATACTTCGAATCTGTTTTCCAATCCCCTCTTAGTTTGCCCAAGATTAACTTTTCACAATCTTGGTAAGATAATTCATAGAAACCAGATTTGTGTATAGGTGATATCTTTGAGACTGTGTAGGAGGTTGGTTAGTTTGATGCTGTTAATATTTACCAGGGTTAAGTCAAATTTTACATGTTTAAATTTCTTATAAAAAAATTAAAATTTTAAAACATGAAACTCCTTTTTTTGTCATATTTTTAGATGAAAATTGCACATTTTTACAAGTTTCTAGCTTTAAGAAAACTTTCAAGAAGGCTAATCTACGTTTTATATCACCATTTTTTCAACCACTACAGTTTGTCACTTAAGGACAAAATGTCTTCTATAACAACTCTAATACAGACAAAAGCATTTTAGTATATAATTCAGAATAATATCTATCATTTGCACAATCTTTACAATATATTACATGTTGTAATGGAGTAGAACAAGGGCTCCATTCATCCACCTCATAGTCTCGAGGATTGAATCAATCAGAAAAAGTTCGAACACTACAATTTTATTTCAAAAATATATATTTTAACATATAGCTTTGGCTAAATTTAAATTTGTAGAGTTAAACAACACTTTTCCTTACTGGATCTGGGATATGCTGCATGAAACAAATGGATTTTCAGAATTTTATGTAACTAATTGAAGGATAGAGAGGGATTTGGCAAGTATTTTTTAGGTTTAAAGCTACATTTCACTTCATGCTCCACCTGGGCAATGTTAAATACTTCAGCTCATCATAACTAATAAGTGTACACCTCAACTGACCTGAGTGTTAGTAATACATGATATATTTCATGAATAGATGATTTTAAATTTACTCAATGGACACCTACCAGTTAAGATATTTATCAGCTAGAAGAAATTGATAATATCCCAGAAGCATTTATTTATTTAAATCTTTACATGGGCAGTCACCCTTTTACAAATAAAATTGGTACATTAATAGAATATTAAATAAGAGATAATTAAACATAAGAACATTAATATAAACATTAAATCATACGTAAAATAAAAGCACTGATAAATCATCTGGTAACTAAGGTTGTAGTACATATAAACAATTTTACAAATATAATTAATACATTAATAAAACATTAAATACAAGGTGATTATAATTAAAAATAAGAAAATATAATTAGCATTCAATCATATGGAACACATCCTGACTAGTATTGGCTAGTCTCATCATACGGTAAATTGGGTTATTGCACATATAGTTGGTTCTGGAGTATGGGATGTCAAAGAGATTTGATCTGCGTTGGTTATATCCTGGTGTATAGTGTGTCATCAAGTGCGCAGGTAATCAGGGTCAATTTTATGGTTTGTAAGCTTTTTGAGGAATTTGAGGTGGGAATACTTCCTTCTCTGTTCTAAATTGGGTAAGATGTAATGAAGTCTAATGTAATCATAGGGTATGTCCAAGTAAGCATATCCTAGCTTGTAGCCAATTATTCTGATTATTTTGTTTTGGAGTCTCTCTAGCCTATTTATATGCACAGAATAATAGGGAGACCACACTATAACACAGTATTCCAAGATGGGACGGATTAAGGCTTTATAGAGTATAGCAATAGTTCTTGGGTCAGTGAATTCTCTTGATACCCTGCATATGAATCAAATAAGTTGGGATGCTCTGTTGCAGATGCTGTCAATATGGGCTTGGAAGGTTAGATCAAATGTCACGGTGATGCCGAAGTCTTTGACAGAGGATATCCTTTGAAGGGGCTTGCTTTTTTAATGTCATAGGAATTAAAAATTGGTTTGCTGTTTTTATAATATGAGACTATGTTACACTTCTCAAAGTTAAGATGCATATTGTTTGTATCACACCATTGTATTAGATTCCTAACTCCTTGTTGCAGTTTATCAGTCTTCTTTCTCCTTAATAACAATATAAAATTTTAAGTCATAAGCGAATAACAACTTATGTATATTAAAACCAAGGTCTATATCATTTATAAATAGTAAAAACATAAAGGGACCCAAAAGTGATCCCTGGGGAACTCCAGAAGTAATATTAATCCCTGAAGAGAGCACACCATTAATTTTCACACTATGGGTGCGGTTGGTTAGATAGCTTTCAAACCAGTTAAGTAGAGTATCACATATCTATTATATATAGCTTACCATATGCTTTTAACTTGACTAGTAGATGAGGATGACTCATCTTGTCGAAAGCTTTACTTAAGTCTGTGTACACAACATCAACTTGGATACCTGAGTGGACAGAGGAAATTAAAAAAGTTTGGAATTTGAGTAAATTAGTAACTGTGGATCTACCTTCAAGAAACGCATGTTGATCTGTGCTAATGGTGTATCTCAGATTAGGAATAATAATACAAGGATAGTGCTTTCAAACAGTTTAGCAATAGTTGATTGGATTGTGACAGACCTGTGGTCATTAATATTGTTTCGATTACCATTCTTGAATATAGGTGTTATGAAGGAGAATTTTAAGGGTTCAGGATAGATACCATTTGAAAGAGAAAAGTTTAACATAAATGCAAGGGGAGCAGCAAGAAAAAGAGCGAAGGACTTTAAAATTAATGAAGAGATCAAATCAGGACCAGGTCCCTTACTAGTATTCAGTGATTCCAATTTTTTAGCATCATACTTTCATTAATAATACAAGGCAATAATAGTTGGTCAAGATTGTAGTTATATTCAGGAACCACAGCTGGAGTTTCATAAACACTAGAAAAATAATCAGCAAATAGATCAGATATATCTGTTGAGGTGGTTGCTGTCTTATGGTCAAAGAACATATCTGAGGGGAAACCTACAGTCTTCTTCAGAGTATTCACATAGTTCCAGAAATGTTTGATATTATGAGATATGCCATGTTAGACATTATCAATGTATGTTTTATAGTCAGGCCTACACAATTGTTTGTACAGCCTTCTAGCATCTGAGAATTTGCAATAATCATCTTCAGAGCGAGTCAATTTGAAGTTCATATGTAGAACCTTTTTACAATGTGTGGCCTCATGCAACTGATTCGAAACTCACCTAGGAAAATTTGTGTGATTTATTCTCACTTTAGGCACAAAGGGATCAATACCCTTTTGTAAAATTGTGACAAGATTATCATACGAATTGTCCACATTATAAGCATTATAAATAACAGACCAGTCCACACATGCCAAGTACTCAGAAAAACCTTCAATATTGCACTTTTTATAGTTATAAATAAAATAAGAATTGTTCCTAATATTATGATCACAGAGCAGTTCAATTGAAAATGACAAAGCTGGGTGATACCCACTAGATTCTTCAGGTAACAACTGATCCTCAGCTCTAGAAACTATAAGTTTATCATTAGAAGAGAAAACAAGGTCCAGATAGTTACTATTATCATTGCGAATATAGTTTCTCTGCAATAAACCAAGAGATGCATATGTATCACCAAGAAGAGACCCATTTGGAGAGTTGTTTCCATCAGGTGAGGACTGGGAAGAATCCCATTGTGTACCAGGAAGGTTGAAATCATCCGCAATCAGAATGTCAGAGAAGCAAGAGTTGGTGAGGAGTGATTCAATAGCTGAGTAATGAGATTCAAATAGATCATGACAACTTTAAGGAGGTAAATACACAGCTCCAACGAGTAGACGTACATCTCTCCTTTGAATGAATACATGCATTTATTCAACATTTGAGCAATGACAATTTAGAGAGCTAGATGATAACTTTTTGTTCACCACTATCAACACACCACCACCACTCGACTTTTGACTAGTGTTAATGTCTCTATCTTTTCGATATATGTAATAGTTAAAAAGACACAATTCAGCCTCATTAGTAGAAGGCATAAGTATGATCACATCAAGACTATCAAGTAACAAGGAAGACGACAATTCGTTAATTTTGCTATGAATACCATTACAATTTTGATAATATTAATTTAGGGTTGACTAGGGGTTAATAAGGGGTATCAACCTTGCCAAGCTGCAGTATTAGTTATGTGAAACATTGGCAGCACATTAACAACCCATCAAATTAAGTTTTCCAAGACAGGAATGAATCCCATAACTATGGTTACATAGTTTCTCCACTCTGGATAAACTTCACAACTTCCAACAAGGGATCAAACTACAGATTGACATCGCTTCAAGTACAGTTAGGCTACATCATAGCGTATAGGTGAGGATTTCATATTCATAGTCATAGTGAAAACCTTAAAATATTATGAAAACTATAATTTACAAGTCAAATGCTTTAATTTAAAATCATCATTTGAGTATGTAAAAACCTCAAAATTGCAAATTTCTTCCAATAGTCTTCTAAGGTTAAGTAACCTAAAAGTAATTAATATTTAAAAATAATAGCGCTAATATAACTTACATCTTTCTGGTTAGACGAAAATCCATTCATTGTCCATACTGATTTGTTGTCCCTGGTTATGGTCCTAGATATCTTATGGTTAGGTCCTTTCCTATTACGTAGTTCCAATTCAATTTTTGCACTTTCTGCATTGTAACGAATGTATTCGCTCACCTTAAAATAAGGGTAAACATTGAGATCGAGATATATCTTCGAGGATGATATAATGATTTACAACAATCTCAGAAGAATGAAATAACTTACGTTCGTTGCTCTTCCAACAACTTTTGGTTTGCCACCAAGACCCAGGCACAGGGCACACATAAGAGAAGACTTTCCGGTTCCATTAGGTCCCGTAACGAGATTGAAATATTTATTCGGAGAAACTGTCAACTTACGGAAAGTACTGCAAAAAAATATTTTAACCCTAAATGCACGTTTCCCGAATTAACATAAACAAAAACAGAATAGTCCACTGAATTTAAATTACTTTCTGCTAATGAATCTGTAATTATCAACATCAAACGATGAAATTGATTGTTTTTTTTATTAAAGTATTATGAAGTGGTTAACTAATTTCCAGTCATATATTACATAAACATTTTTCCGTTGAAAGTTACACTTTTTCCTCGGTTGAACTGTACTGATCCTTTGTTTGTATTTTAACTTTGCGATAACAAATAAGTTCGTTTCCTTAGTCTCATTAGTAAGAAGACTGATTACAACAGAATGAAAAAAATATCATCAAAATCCTTATCGTCGAAAAAATATCAGTAGCTTAATTGTAATGCTACACGATGTCGACCCTTTACTTCAACGTAAAGAAAGTATTGTGTTCATAGACTAGAAATTTTTTTAAGTTAATGACAGAGTTCAATGATTACTAACTTACATAAAGTTCTCCAGATGTATTTTGACAACACTTCCCTCCATCCCGCCACTACTCTTAATGATGGAACGACGGAATCTTACCGAAAGAGGTCCTCCTTTTCCTAGGGCGCGAAAAGATTTTTGAAATGACCTTTTCTGGTTGGACATTAACGAAAGTAATCTTCACTTTGGTCTGAATTTCATCGCTTCAGCCTTTGTTAGACGGGAAAAATCTATTACTAAGTCTTAATATGGAGCCCGATTTCCCGATAAAGCCGAGCGGCAAGAAAGCGAAGGAAACCCGTGTATAATAATTGTCGAAACCCAATTTATCTTCGCCAGAATCAATATACGTCTTCATAATCAACAATCAAGCCCAATACTGATACGAATAATGAGGCTATGAATACCCTTATAGTTATTAAATTCTCAATCCTTAATTAAAGTGACTAAACCGAACTTAACTCAAGTGAAGATAAAAAATATGCAATTGAGCCTCCAGTACTTGACAGTGCTCATCGTAATATTTGGAACAAAGAATATTACACTATATTGAATTCAAATGCAAGAAGTAAAAGGTTTAGTTTCATTTTTATGCAATAATCTGAAAGGAATTAGACAAAATATTGCCTTGGCCTACTTAGAACCCAACGCCCTACATTCTTGATTAGTTCACATGGTATAGCGTATCAATAGGAATATTAAAATTTAACTAGAAATATATGGCAGCAGGTTGTAATGCTGTTTAGGTTTTCTACTCATGAGATGTTGGCTTCCTTATGATAAGAAGCTATTTTATAATTTTCAAGTAATTCAAAATTCACCATGTCACTATAGGACTTGTCCTTCATTCATTCTCTTGTGAAATTTTTTTACAATTTTACGTTGGAAACAGTCTCCAAAAGTCATCGAATAATTTTTTTATAAGTTTTTATGATTTATCCACAAAATTTTCATCTAAGTGACCACTATTGTTTTCCAGATTGTCATACTTAAGCAATTAAATTGCTTAGTTATGGCAATTGCTTAAGATACAAACCCTTACTTTCTGAAAACTTTTAATGGCATCCTATAAGTTGCTACTGCTAACCAACTTCCTTTATACTTACAACATCTAGGCACCTATAATAGATTCACCAGGAATGTGTTTTTGCAGCTTTCTTATATAAGTGATTTGTTAAAAGCTTGTCATACTAAGATGTAGCATTTTTTATATTTACTGAGAAATGAAAATCTTAACATTTCTAAAAGCTTCTCCTCCTTCACTGCTAATGGCTTTCAAAGCCTTATAAGAAAAACCAAGAATCTGCTGGATTTCACTGAAAAAATTTTGCAATAATTTCATAGATAATGCATAACTACAAGATGCACCACAAATATTTATTGAGTTAATTGCACGGAAATATGCTTTAAGGATAATTTTCTATCTTTTTGTAGAATGAATAATAAAATTTATCTTGAAAATACCTTTCTTGGAATTTAAAAATAAAGAAATTTATTGTTGAACTTCCTGTTCAGTTTGTTTCAGTAGTTTTTTGGTTCAATTTTCACAGTATATCTCACTCTATCAATTCTTTCATTCACTAGAATTTCTTTTTGTATATGTGCATGTCCAAAGAAAATAAAGAGATCCTTCATGATGCCAACATTATCCATTATACTTTCAAATACATGTTAGTTGGCGTATGTTTGGGCTGCCAGAGATAAAAAGGGATATAAATCAAATGAATCACTAAAATGAATCAATAAATGAATTAGATATAATTTTATTAACAAAAACCACAGAGCTTGCTGGATACATAAATTGTGCATTTTCAATGTTTCTTTGGGTTAATCCTAACAAAATCATAAAATCAAAGTTCAGTTACTTAGCATTTATCATTCATAAGCTTTTTCATCTTTAAATGTAAGATATGCTACCCATTAGTTCCTCTGATATTACATGATATTTAGACATTCACAGGCCACAATGACAGGTAAGGCTTTTTTTGTTAATACATTATAATGCTTACAACATAACACAATTAGCCATTTATTATTAGCAGCAATTATGCAGAAATTCAGTTCCAATGGATGTATGCAGAAGTGGTGATATAAATAAATATCAAAATACAAGCTATAAATTAAATACAAAAGATTTAAATAATTCTTATATCAAAATTTAACATGTTAGTTTACTTAGCTTAAAATTTAAGTATCAATTTTCAATTAATGCTCCATTGACTTTTCCCTTCCATTCCTCTCGAAATTCAACTGGGCAGCCAAGATCACGGAGAGCACCCTTAGCATTGGCTTCGCAAGATGCTTTGTGTTTCTTCATAGCTTCATATAGCAACTCGGCAACTCCAAGTTTCAGAAAATGATCTGAGAGGCTTTTGTTACGACTTACCATGTTACGGATTGCTAAGCTGGCCAACCTCTATAGGACATGAAAAAGAATTTCACAAAATAATTTTCAAAATTCAGTCATAATTAATTAAGCTTTGCTTGCCATTCTATTATTCTCTCAAAGCCCATTCATTTTAATATTTTTACATGCCTATGTCATCATCATATCATTTCTTTACTTAAATTTACTTCTAGTCTTATTTGAAAATCAAGTTGATATTTATGGATTTACTTTTAAATATCTTTTTACTTACAATAATATTTAGATTGATTTCCACTAGTTCTAACATAAATTATTTTAACTAAGATGAATATGATGTAATCAGATTTTTAGGTGACTTCAGCAACTTTCCAACAAATAATTTTCATAAAATCCACCTCTAAATTAAAATCCATGGTATTGACTTTCCATGTCTGAAATGACAACTAATCAATATAAAAAGAGTCAAATTTCATTAATGCAATCACCTAAAATATATATCTGATAAATGAAAATCATGGAAGTAGATGAAAGTGTTGAAGTCCAAGTATAGTTAACAAATTTATCTAATGACCTACTTTAATTTCACTTTAAATTAAATATAATTCGGTGCAAGATGAAAGCAATCTTTTCCATTAAGTCAATTTTTTTATTATAACAAAGTTGATAAGATAAATTGAAATATCAACTAATGTTTAACTTAAAACCACATTAGCTAGAAGAAACTTTTTGCAACTTACCAAAACTTCAGGGTTCTCGGAATGTACCTTCATAATTTGAACAATGACATCTTCTATAGAATTTTCATGAGCCTTTCCACTGTTTACTGGACTTCTTAAAGTTAGTGCTGCAATAAGTGAGCATCCAGCACTAACTACTCCAGGAGAGCACTACAGGAAATGATAAGAGAGTTTGTTATAGTCTTATTACAAGAAATTATTGTGGAACATACCGTCTTATACAATGTTTTGACTGGAATATTTCAAAAAATTTTATCATCAAGAGAGTGGTAAACAGCCATAAAATAGATAAGAAGAGCATACCAATTGGATCACTACCATTTGTGCATCAATGTTAAACTTCTACAATGTAAACATAAATGCTTTCCAAATGAACCTAAGAAAACAAATTTTTTCTATACTTCTCAATTTAGCTGTGGTTGACACAAGTTTCCATTTATACTTAAAAATTTCTAGTAAGTAGAAAGCCACAAATATTCTGCAAACAAATTCTATTCACAATGCACTTGATTGTCTGGGTTAATGAGGAGAGGTTGCACAAATAATCAGAAAACACAGATATAACACATATCCTGATAAAGGGCAGCTCTATTCTTGGAGGATTTGTTCAGAACAATGCAAAATACTGAAAAATAAATGTCTGAAATGAGTAAAATGTAATTATATCTACCTGCTTGAGTCTCGCCTAATAGGTTTGAAAGTTCAATTGTTAGTAGGAGAGAAAGGGGTAAAGCGGCCACTCTAAGGCAAAATGTATTTTTCAGGTTACTTCTTTTAAAGAAAATACAACTTTAAAATACTTAGTATATAGTTTCATTAGTGCAGAATCAATGACTATCAATATATCTGCAATTCTTTTTTTGTAAAGTGGCCACTGCCCAACTGTGTAGGGTAAAGTGGCCACTTTGCAAAGTTGAAAAATCTTGAAATGATAAGCGCGTTTACGTACAAAATATAACTGTTTAATTAACTATTACAAATCAATATTAATGTTATGATTTACCATAGATAAATGTGAAATAAGATTATTTTGGAAAAGGAGACTATTTTGTTTTAGAAATATACTTGCAATACTTCATCGACTTCTTTGCATCAAACACATGCTTCATGAGCCCATTTGTGACAACCAGAACTTTGTATCCATCCTTCATTTACTGATTTTGAATAACTCTCTTTACAGTGAAAACACTCAGCATCACTATCTTCATTTGGTTCAAAATTTTGTTCAAGTAATTTTTGTCAAGTTTCAGTTTGTTTTTTCATTCTAGTTGATGTTTTTGTTTTTCACTTGGGGACTTTTCATTGTTTGCATGTAATTTTTTTCTTTTTTCTTCATCTTCCTTTTAAGTTTTTTTAACCATAAGTTCTGCTTTGAAAGTACTTAATGTTACAATAGCATATTTTCCTCTAGCTCCTAAACATAAATAACTAAATAAAAGCTCAGCAGTTAATATAATATCTTACAATAATCTAAGAATTCAACTTCGGCAGTAATTGGAGGCACTGGCCACTTTGCCCTGTTATGAGCCTGGCCACTTTACCCCATTACATACCATTTCACTTTATCACAACAACCTTCAAGGGAGGATTTTCGTATTCATCATAAAGAATATAATTATATAGGTAATAGATAATAGAGGTTTTAGCTATGTTATTTTAAAAATTGTATCAGTAATTAATGATACAATAATGACTGTGAAACTAAACACTTTACTTAGATCAATACTGGGAAAATTACTGGAAATCTGTTGTAACTCAAACAATTTGGTGAGCTGATCACTGACACTTTGACACAACACTAATGGCTTCTCTATGAGTTAGTTCACAACCTTGCAACCACATTGCAGTAGTTTCCAGCAAGAAAATGCCAATGGCCACTTTTCCACAGCCTCACCTACATACCCCACTGGTTGGGAAACACTATTCCAAGGCACAGAAGATAATTAAGATAAGACTAAATCATAACAGCTCAAATGATGCGAACTCAAAAGATAAATCCTTGATTTTGGGTTCCCATAAATTTTAATTATTTTTTTTAAATACTTACATTACATTTAATATGAAGCAGAGAAAATCATTGGTTACACTATAAATTTCATTAGCCTGTATAAAGATGATGAGAATAAAGTAGAGATAATCCAGGTTCTTGGAAGTTTCAAATACTACCCATCTTTATATGAAAGAATAAAAAGAAGAGAATTTTATTTAGGAACATTTTTGAATAATTAATTTCTTATTTCAAACCCTCTTAAATAACTAAAAGCTCATGTTGTATTAACTTGATTGGGATATCAGAAATTACTCTGCAGAGGTAATTTTTACAACACCGAGTGTATTTATGGTTTCACCAGGAACCTCAAGAATCATTTACATACTTAATATTTAATTATGTATTACTACTTTCATTAACCAGATGAGAATGAAGCAAAACATGTAATATAGTAATAAAACAGGAAAACACATTTTCCATTAGTCTTTCTCTCAAATCCAAACAAGCCATCTAATAAATTTATAGTATTTAAAAACCTTAACACATAGAAGAGAAAAATACAACTCACCACAATGATCTACGGCAAAAGTCACTATCATCAGCTATTTGACATTTGTTGTTTAGATATTTGCTAATTTGCAATCTAGAGACTGTTTTAATGCTTTTGTTGCCAGCATAAGTATATATAATATGTAATACTCATATGTATGCATAAAAAATAATTAACTACTTACTTCATGTCTTGTCATGGATGAAACAATTAGAGGAAATACTCCAGCATCAACAATATCTTTCTTAACATCGTCATTTCCAGAGAGTCCTTTCAGTAGTTTCATACTCTGTCTCACTAATTTCTGTCAATACAGAAGGACAACGTTATAAAATTTGTAATACCCACTCTTTAACTACAAAAGTTTTTATGAATAGGAGTTTTTACATTATTATTTTCAAGAAAAGAAAAAATCACCATCTATTAATGACATACTCTAAATCAGGGGTTTCTAACTTTTTGTCCTCAAACCCTCTTGGCTTTAAATGCCCTTTATTTTGCCACAGCTGAACCAAACAGAAACTACCATAATGGAATAACTTATAGCATAATTATTTTCTATTCTTGTACTCTTGGAAAAGCTTTCTGTGCTTTTTAGGGGTTATGGGTAGCCAATTTTTGAGCTTCAACTTTATATTGTAACAGTAAACTTTATATCGAGAAATAGTGAGCAAATTTCTTGACTGTATTCCTATTGGAGAAAAAAAAGGAACACATTCCTCCCAAGTACAAAATAATTAAAGAGGGTTAATATAGATTTAGGAACATAAATAATGGATGTGCCCAGAAATATAATGAGATATTGCATAAAGATACTATCATGGATATTTTTTCTAATTTTTAGCCCAAGCTCTTCCTCACATATGTTTAAGCATTACTGAAAGGATATAAGAAGATTTTTGTTAGAATTTTTTTTCCTCTAAGCCTTATTTTCATCACTTATAGGATCTGCTGATGAATGACAATGGTAGGGTGGTGAAAAGGATTAGGTTGGTTTTGGCGATGATTGATTTTTACAGCCCTTGCAACCACCAACCCTAAATGAGAAAATCAGACAAACACACAGCCATTCCCTGATCAGAAAATCCTGATCAGGATTTGAACTCGGGGCCTTTGGGCTGGAGTGATAGTGCTTATCATGCTAACTACTTGGCCACCAAAGCTGGTGAGATTTTTGTTAGAATATGGCATAGTATAGAAGAGAGAAAAAGGAACTCGGCGGTCAATGAACTAAGAGACAAGGGTTCTGCAAGCGCCGAACGCGGCGACCATCTAAGGGCGATTCCCGGGAAACGGATAATCGTTTAGCCGTCACCTTTGCTTTCGAAATGTGCATTAGGGATTCTGATTAATTGGTGACCGCTATACGATTATCCGTTTCCCGGGAATCGCCCTTAGATGGTCGCCGCGTTCGGCGCTTGGAGAACCCTTGTCTCTTATGGCATAGTATCTCTTCTGATTGCTTCTTTAACCGCTCACTTGTTCAACCTGCATGAAAGTTACAGGGATTATTCCCTATAAGGCTCAATCAATCAAAATAAATCAATCTATTAAACATTAGAAAGGATTTCAAACAGCCTGTGCTAAAATTTTTTTTTCATTGATACCACATAGCACCATATTAATTACAATGGCACACTATGCAGTTTAATTACAATAATTTTAAATATTTTACATAAGATCATAGTTAATATGATAGCATAAAATTTAGTAAATATAAAAATTTTGAAATACCATAGGAAATTGGTGTTCAAAATTGCACAGCCATAAGTACTGTAGTACAAAGATTTACATAACTTTTGGAGGAAATATTTAACTAAGATGCATATTGAAAGGATTTTTTTCCCTTGAAACTTCATAAATTAATGGCTTAATTAATAAAGTATAATATTAAATTTTTCAAGCTTTCTTGCAAACAGATATTTGAGCATAATTTTACCAGAACAAAATTTCAATAACAGTATATCACATCTATAGGTCATTTCCACCAATTTATGTTATCACTCTACACAGATATATATTTAATGATATTCCAAATAGCTACAGTTAAGGGATGGGCAGAAAGATAGAGGAATTGGCTGTCAAATTCTATGAACACACCTACTGTCTATCTATAAAATAAATCTCATAGCTTAGCTATGTACTAGGGTTTTTTACATGTATTATTCATCACGAATGCTATGTGAAGGGTTCACACATCAAGTAAGAAGAAAGGAATTTTCTTGGACAAAATATTATATATTTTACACAATTATATCTATTCAAATTCAAAAATATTCATTTCATTCATCTTAATCAATGCAACAGCAACAGAAAGAAAATGGAAACTTTAATATCTTGTTTGGAATAAATGGCAATGTATTATTACTATTCTTGGATCCTTTATTAGGCAAGGTTAGGCCCGAGTGGGCCTCTCTTCCACCTAACCTCGAGATATGAGTGCATACATAATATATGTTTTGTTTTAAATTGTAGAATTGTATTTTTCATATTTTAAGAAACCAAATAAACATTTTTGTGATGGATAATAAATTTCCATTCTTGATAGAAATCTGTATCAGTATCTAACGGTCAAGCTTGAAAACATCCTTGACTAAAAGAGATATGTTGGCATCAGTCTCAAATTTCTATATTCATACTTATTTAGAGTTTAACTCAATCTTCCGTGAAAATTTGATCATAGAATATGAAATATATCAATAAATAAAAAGTAAAATATTTTATTTAACCTTCCTAATAAATATTATTTTTGTTGGTTCATTGCAATTAAGATTCCCATTTGGTTCAGCTGTAGTCAAAATTTATCATCTAAAAATGAGGGGAAAATGAAATTAACCAATGTAATTAAACAGACAAAATACCTCATTATCGGGGAAAGATACCAGCACATCCAGCACGAGCTGTACTCCCCCAACATCATTAACAACTTGGCAAAATTCATGCCTCACAGTCAATGAACTCATTGTTGACAGGATCTCAAAAAGAATTGTGCGGTCTGCCTTGAAACCTAAATTTTAAATCAAATACCCAATTAAAATTTCAAGCAATTATTCTCTTAATAAAACAAGTATCATGATTTTGAAAAATATATCCTTAAAATTTCAATATTAACCTTTAAAGTGCATTTGGGCATGGAAGAGGCTCCATCCTATACTTAATGTTTTCACACACACACACACACAAAGTTTGATCTTTTAAACAAATGTAGATTGCATCATAGGACTGTGATATTTCTAATTAAAAGTTAACATTAAGGAAAACAGAACGAAACAATCAAAAACTGAAAATAAATCCTGGCAAATAGACCCCATTTCTAACAAATTTAATCTGCAGTTTAACAGATAATAATCATCTACATAGGTAATAAATTGATAAATTGTGATGAAATTAGTCATAAAAGTAGCATAATGACCTTACTTTTCAAGAGCATAAAAGACCTATTCACAAACTTAAAAATTTATGTGATGATTTCTATTAAATTTTCTAAACATTTTTCTAAGTTCCTATTTCTTGAATCAACAAGTGTGTGCGGTATATTAACACATTGAACAGACAGAATATTTAAATGTGAGCTGAAAAAGCCACACTAGTTCAGAGGTGAAATATGGATCTACTAGCAAGGGATCACCAATGAGCTATCAAAGCAGAATGTCTCCTTTCTCACTTTTGAAAGAAAGAGTCTGATTATTCATTTCTTTCTTTTCTCATCAAAGTATTGGATATTGTAATACTTCTTAACTGATGAAATTTTCTTCAATCACCAATAAAAATTACTAATTATAACTACTAAATGATTTAAAATTCTACAACTGAAATAAACTTTTACTTATAGTGAGTACAAGGATACCTTGGCTGACTAGTAAACTGGTTATAGAACATTTTTTCAATGTGTCAGAATCAGATATTGAATATATTATTGGATTTGATTGATAAGGTTTTGGTGGATGTGAGAAGAAGTGAGGATGAGAGAACAAAAACTATCAAATAATTAGATTGTTTGCTTCCATACAATAATTCAAATAAAACATTTAATTCATTACTCTACCCTAAGTGAACTGAGAAAATGAATGATTCTATTTGGTTTTTCACTGACTCCTTGATAAAACCATTTGATAGGTTCAATATTTCACTTTCTCAACACTATTGAGTGAATCATTCAATATTTCACTCACTGTATCTTTAAACAGTAGGCAGTATCCACAACAAATTAAACAATTTTCTATAGAATCCTTTAGAGAATCATTCATGGTTTCACATAATAAAGATTTTGGCTAATAAATGTGATACCAGAATGTATTCTCTTTGCTAGCCAAGATATCATTGTACTAATGACAAATCTGATGAGGAAAGTTACTGTTTTGTTTAATTTTCTGTGTTTGAGTTAAGTTGAAATTTTGGGCCAGTCTTAGAAAAAGGAAAAGATTTTTTCCAAATAAAGAAATAAACTGATTAATAAATAATGAGGATATAGTATGTTTTATAAAATCACAATGGATCAGCTGGTTAGGGACTGAGCAAGTGAACGATGAGAGAATAGTAAAAGAAGCTGTCAAAAATAATGTGAATGGCAAAAGAAAAAGAAGACAACTAAAGGAAAGATGATAGAATGACATCATAGATGACTTGCAAGCAGTAGATATACAAAGCTGGCAGCAAAAAATGAAAATAGAGAATTCAGGAGAGACATCCTAGAGAAGGGTTAGGCTCGAACTGGGCTTTAGTGCAGAAGGAAGGAGTAGGTTGAAAATTTGAAATATTATATATTTGTAAAAAAAGTTATAATCAGGTCAATTAATTCTCTTCTTGTTTGTTAAAAAGTAAAGAGAAGAATGTTAACTTCATTGTTTAAAATCCAATAATTCTATTTTATGGACATTGGAAAGAAGTGACTAAGAGGATCTTGAACAGGGTAGAAAGATTTAGAGCCTAAGGATTATGTGTAACTCATTAAAGCCACAGAAAATAGAAGTTTTGGCAGCAATGTTAATTTTTTCAGTCTCAGTTAAAAGAAGAACTAATAAAATATTTTTCAAATAACAGAAGTGATTTCTGAACAGACAAATTTATAGTTAAAAAATTTCTTATATTCTACTGCTATTGGTGAATGGAAAGTTTGAAGTGTAACATTGTATACCGTCCATTCAACAATCAAACAAACTGATATTGACTTGATATTGCCATTAAGTTATACTCCAGAAAAATAGTCACTTTAAAAATGCTATCTTTTCTAAGACTGATGTCAAGATTTAAGTCGACTTTCCTAGATCATTCTTCAAAACCTTCCAATAATAATATATTTAATCAATCACCTTATGCCTTGAAAATTCTTTTCATAGTTACTTACGTGATAACAGTTTGGTAAGAACTTCAAGAACATTGCAGTTTCCTGCAAGAATTCTTGCATGGTCATGTGCTTTCCCATAAGGCACTCTGATGTCATCATCTTGCACTAATGCACGACTAACTTTACAAACTTCTTGAATCAAGTTAGCGGGACTGGTCTCTTTTGATATAATTCCAACAAGTAGCTCTGCCACACCAGCATCCATCAAAACTTGCCTGTTATGCTCCTGCTTTATTATACATTGCCTCAACCACATTAAGGTTTGTTGGCAAAAAGTTTCATCGTCTCTTCCAAGAAGTGCCAATATGAGGCACACTCCATTATCTTCCAACAGGTCTGGCTGGCCAGTCATTAATGATGTCAATGTTTTCAAAACCATTGTGAGTGGTTCATTTCCATTCAATTTCTTTGCCATTTCTACTAAAGCATCATATGCAGAATGCTTTCCCACCAGCACTCTGTGAGCAATATCAACATCACATTCTGCTTTAAGGTCAGTGAGAGCAAGAATAATATCCTCTGAATTCCACACTTCTGTTTCATTTGCTTTCTTTATTTTATCAACAGCATCCTTGATTTTCTGGACACCCTCATCTTCAGAAGCCAGAGAAGTAATAATGTTGCTTAAATCAACACCCTAAAAGAAACCAGTACTTGATTAAGAATCTTTGAGGAGAGTCTAAACCTATTTCTATTCATTAATGTTTTCAATGATATTTGCAACCTCAGAAATGCATCATTTTCTATAGAGAAGTCCAAATATTTTCATAATTAGAACATGATACCATGAAATTACAATTTTCTAAAGCAAAAGATTGCTAAATAATGGATGAAATTTGCTGATGAATGTTTCAGATAAAGATTTAAGGACATCAGTGACAGATACAGAAATTTCCTTTGCTTTCTGATTAGGTGTTGTGTGAAACCCGATTCACATAAACATGTTGCATGTATGAAAAGAGAAAATGCAAATTATATGTTTTATATAAATAACTACTAACTATAAAAAGCTACTATAAATTGATAAACTTTACAAATCTATTTTCATTATATCACATATTTTAGTTAATGTTTTTCTTTCATATATAGAAACACAAAAAGTGTTGTTATCAATTATTCTATTGAACAAAAGTAGTTCATAGCATTCTCATATTCATAAATAACTAATATTGAGCACCTTATCCTGATCCTAACTTCATAGAAGGAGATTGAAGTTTTGAGTTTATTGAACAAATAAAATTAACTGATTTGCTGATAAAATGGCACAAGTTTGACTCTGTGAAATGATTATTTATATAATTGATTTATAAGGCAAGGTAAATGATGCTTCATAAAATATATTATTCGTAGATGTGTCTGCAATTACTTTTAAGAGAGCATATAAATAATGAACATCATTAAAGGTGGTGTGTATTGTTTCAGTTTTCTGCTTTGATCTAATAATGATGCAGAAAAATTAAATATTAATTAGTTATTCTTTCACCAAGGACACTCCTCTGGTGTGATTTTACATATATTACATTAACAGTGTAATAGTACTTTTGAAGACCATAATATATTTCCATTTGCTATAAGTTTAATTTGAACAAATTATTACTGAATATTAATCGACATTTTAACTATTTACTCATGTTAAGAAGGGGACATTCTTCGTGATAAATAATAAAATAATAAATATTTTAATATTTGAAGGGTTTCTTATCAGATTCTTCCATTCTATCTAGTGAATTGGCACAAAGAACAGATGGAGAAATTTGAGTATGGAATACATAAACCAGATCTTCCAGGGAGAAGAACAGCATAACTAGTGAATCTAAGAAGATTCACAATCTGTTAAGTCACAAAATCCATTCTAGACAAAGGATTGAATTTTCTCATTTCTCTTAAGTCAATCTGCAAACTCAGCATCATTAAATGATTAGCATATAATAAATAAATCTAAGATTTAATTAGGGAAAAATCAATACACTTTGGATTCCTACCTTGGATTTACAATTAACCGAACACTTGAAACCACTCATCAACACTAATAAAATATTATTCCAATCTCTTTCATGGTAGCAGTTAAGTGTTAAATATTTTTTCAATGCATTTCTATTAGTTTTAATTAAAATCACAGGTTTTAACATTGCAATTCCCCAGCCTAATCACATGCTTTAAATTGACTCATTTGTAAATAATATTAAATACATTCGCATCTTATACTTAACTTTTATTTCTATTTCCACTTCATTATAACTGCCATGCTGGTGATGGTCATTAAGAAATTTTTCTCACTTTTTAAAGTAAAATTACTTATACTAAATAGTATAATAACTCTAACATCACATTTAAGTACTCCCATGATTGAGTAGAAACATTCCAATGTATTTTCCTAGAGCAATCTAACTTCTTATCTCACATTCCTTGCATACTATGATGCATACATATGCAAAACCACTTATTCAACATAACCATGATTTTTATTATCCAATGAAGATTAAGCAACTATTTACATGAAGAAAATTTTATTTTCAATAAACATTACATACAGAGAAGTTGTTCTGCCTCATTTCTTTATTAAATATAATTAGCATGTTACAATAAAACACCAAAATGTATCATAGCCTTGACTAGAAAATAGGAATAATACACTGCAGTTTTAATGTTTGGAATTTATACTAATTAAGTTGGATTTGTTCGCATTTATGTAGGTAGTAAAAATTAATAGCAGGTTTAGATAATTAAATTTAAAACCTGAAATGCAAGACTCTCAGCTATGGTATTGAAGGAATCTGAACACATATTCAAATTTTCACAGTGCTCTGAACATTAATTTCAACATAAATCTCAACTGAATGTAACCATTCAATTCAAAGTATATTTTTTACAAGAACAGCCTTTTGCTCTTTCCGATGTCAACAACAAAACCATCCGTAGCACTTATATGAGTTTGAAACAATCATGGAAAAGACTGACTTCACCTTTAGTAACAATTTCATTACTTGGAAGATAGCTCTTTTGGATGGACTAAAACAATCTAAATTTACAGATTCTGTGAATAGAATAAATAGAGGAAATGCTGTCCATGTAAAAGAAAATTTCTTATTAAATATTAACTAAATAATCATTTATATTTAAGAATTTACCCCAAAATCCACCAGAGGGATATATTAGGGGGCATATTATCACTTATTTCCTTCGTTTATCTAGTCTGTTTGTGTATCTAATGCTCCAAAGAAAAATCTCAGAAATATATTTTCTTTAAGTAATTATTTCCTAATAATGATTTGTTGATTTCTCTTTATTGATTTAAGCACAATTATTTTCAAAAAGCATCTATCATTAATTTGATTTCCTAAACACACATTACTTTAGTACCACCTGCTTAGTTTATCATATCAAGATCATGTTGTTCCAAATATCACAGAATTGGCTATATTTTACAGATGCAGGATTAAAAAATATTTACCTTCTTTTTTATGATTATGACAAAATAATCAATTTGAACAAATTTATAATTTCATTTTGTCAACAGCATCAATAACATTAACCTTAATTGTTCTGCTAATTTCTGGAGATGATATTTGGCTTAGCTTATATCTCTCTGGAGAGAGAGAGAAATGTAGCCTTATCAAATTTATTAAGCATTTTTGAGTAAAATTTTATCAGTATTTTATCAGCAGATTTTACAATTATTTTAACTGAACAATGACATACATTTGCAGCAATCATATAATGAAATACATGAATCATTTAAAGTTTTTTATATAAATGTAAGTCCCCTTGGAAGAACGTCACAGAATCCTAAATTTTTACTTACAAGTGGATAATCGAGTATAATAATTTTCTACAAAAGCATCACCTCAGTTATTTCCAATCGGATACGTCAGACTTCTTTAAAAGACAGAATGAAGGAACCAATTAAAAAGCTTGTACTTTAATGTTAACTGTAGTATGAACGCTAATGTTGATGAATTGAGGGTCCACCGATATTAATAGATACAATCTAATGCTCAAACAACTACGAAAGAAGAAAGTAAAATCAAATTTTAAAATGCTAATTTGAAACTAATTTCATTACAAATATGGGAGAATACAGTCCAGCCAATCGACTTTTTTTAATCGATAATCAAGCGTGAAATGAATATGAACTGAAAGACCATAATAATTATTTGAAATAGAAAATTTAAGTTTTAAAGTTGGCGAAATTCATTTACCTTTCAATCATGTGTTGAAAATTTAATGTAAAGATTAAATTTTTCCAAATGTTATATAATGGAACACAATATTTTAATTTACATCAAAGTTATTAATGACAGCTAAGTTTTTCCAGAAGACAGTTAAGCTTTTAGAAACCTTGGTGCATGAAAAATTTAAAGAATGGAAGGCAGCTTCAAATAAGAAATTGTCTACATTTATTTGAAACTTTTAATTTCCATTACTTGAAATAATGATGTTAACTACTTATACAGTTAACATGTATATGAGAAGACAAAAAAACTAATTATAATGCGTAGGATAAATAGTTTACCGCTATAAATTACAGCCGTTCTTTCATGCAGAACCTAGAATGTTGTGACGGGGAACGGGGTCATTGACATATGAAGCCTCTTTACTAAGGGTTGACTACTTGAAAAACTACACTATGTAACTACTGTCTGAATACCTCCAAACTTTCTTGGAGTATTATACAGCTTCAGGTGGAAAAAGGAAATATTTCTCCAAACATATCGCTATATTTAACAATATTTACATACACAAATATAACTTAAACACAATTATTTACAAGTTTACGGGAGCAAAAATTGCAGGGCCACGGCTGAATGGGCCGTTTCCCCTCTTCTAGTGAGGAATGTTAATTTTCACCATGTATTAACTACAAAAAATTTATGTAGATTAATTTTTCCCTTATACTTAGGCATGTATAATTTGTCTTAAAATTTAAAGTAAATAAAATCGATATGACATCAAGAACTGATCAATAATGTTATCATAAAATGTCACCTGCGCTTTAAACTGATTCACTGCATCCTCGATGGCTTCTTGCAGACTCATTGAAAATTCACTCATGTTTTCCTTTACGGCATTGTCGAAAGTTTCTTGACTTATAACACGCACCATCGTTCAATTTCAGGGCTTAAAAATTATACTGCAGAAAAAATGACAATTACGATACCAACAATACAAAACCAACAACTTAGCACAGCCAGTACACCCTGAACTAGCCAAATATGACCAGGAGAGCAAGAACAACTTTCCACCACATGAAGTTGACTTCGCAGCCTACGCAATCAGGGCTGTTCGGCTTACACAGACAAGGAAAATTTCTATCCCTGCCAATAGAGGGATTTATATCATAGTAACTCACGTCCGATCCGCATAGATGGTGCTGATGGCACTATTACTTCCATTAGAAAGATTTAAAAAACAGTAACTCACGGCCGATCCGCGTAGATGGTGCTGATGGCACTATTACTTCCATTAGAAAGATTTAAAAAACAGTAACTCACGGGCGATCCGCGTAGATGGTGCTGATGGCACTATTACTTCCATTAGAAAGATTTAAAAAACAGTAACTCACGGCCGATCCGCGTAGATGGTGCTGATGGCACTATTACTTCCATTAGAAAGATTTAAAAAACAGTAACTCACGGCCGATCCGCGTAGATGGTGCTGATGGCACTATTACTTCCAATAGAATGATTTAAAAAACAGTAACTCACGGCCGATCCGCGTAGATGGTGCTGATGGCACTATTACTTCCATTAGAAAGATTTAAAAAACAGTAACTCACGGCCGATCCGCGTAGATGGTGCTGATGGCACTATTACTTCCATTAGAAAGATTTAAAAAACAGTAACTCACGGCCGATCCGCGTAGATGGTGCTGATGGCACTATTACTTCCATTAGAAAGATTTAAAAAACAGTAACTCACGGGCGATCCGCGTAGATGGTGCTGATGGCACTATTACTTCCATTAGAAAGATTTAAAAAACAGTAACTCACGGCCGATCCGCGTAGATGGTGCTGATGGCACTATTACTTCCATTAGAAAGATTTAAAAAACAGTAACTCACGGCCGATCCGCGTAGATGGTGCTGATGGCACTATTACTTCCATTAGAAAGATTTAAAAAACAGTAACTCACGGCCGATCCGCGTAGATGGTGCTGATGGCACTATTACTTCCATTAGAAAGATTTAAAAAACAGTAACTCACGGCCGATCCGCGTAGATGGTGCTGATGGCACTATTACTTCCATTAGAAAGATTTAAAAAACAGTAACTCACGGGCGATCCGCGTAGATGGTGCTGATGGCACTATTACTTCCATTAGAAAGATTTAAAAAACAGTAACTCACGGCCGATCCGCGTAGATGGTGCTGATGGCACTATTACTTCCATTAGAAAGATTTAAAAAACAGTAACTCACGGCCGATCCGCGTAGATGGTGCTGATGGCACTATTACTTCCAATAGAATGATTTAAAAAACAGTAACTCACGGCCGATCCGCGTAGATGGTGCTGATGGCACTATTACTTCCATTAGAAAGATTTAAAAAACAGTAACTCACGGCCGATCCGCGTAGATGGTGCTGATGGCACTATTACTTCCATTAGAAAGATTTAAAAAACAGTAACTCACGGCCGATCCGCGTAGATGGTGCTGATG
Source organism: Pachydiplax longipennis (assembly GCA_036926295.1). Taxonomy (NCBI): domain Eukaryota; kingdom Metazoa; phylum Arthropoda; class Insecta; order Odonata; family Libellulidae; genus Pachydiplax; species Pachydiplax longipennis. The sequence goes on along the minus strand of JAVFKF010000008.1, from coordinate 12,238,808 downwards.
GCACTATTACTTCCAATAGAATGATTTAAAAAACAGTAACTCACGGCCGATCCGCGTAGATGGTGCTGATGGCACTATTACTTCCATTAGAAAGATTTAAAAAACAGTAACTCACGGCCGATCCGCGTAGATGGTGCTGATGGCACTATTACTTCCATTAGAAAGATTTAAAAAACAGTAACTCACGGGCGATCCGCGTAGATGGTGCTGATGGCACTATTACTTCCAATAGAATGATTTAAAAAACAGTAACTCACGGCCGATCCGCGTAGATGGTGCTGATGGCACTATTACTTCCATTAGAAAGATTTAAAAAACAGTAACTCACGGCCGATCCGCGTAGATGGTGCTGATGGCACTATTACTTCCATTAGAAAGATTTAAAAAACAGTAACTCACGGCCGATCCGCGTAGATGGTGCTGATGGCACTATTACTTCCATTAGAAAGATTTAAAAAACAGTAACTCACGGCCGATCCGCGTAGATGGTGCTGATGGCACTATTACTTCCATTAGAAAGATTTAAAAAACAGTAACTCACGGCCGATCCGCGTAGATGGTGCTGATGGCACTATTACTTCCAATAGAATGATTTAAAAAACAGTAACTCACGGCCGATCCGCGTAGATGGTGCTGATGGCACTATTACTTCCATTAGAAAGATTTAAAAAACAGTAACTCACGGCCGATCCGCGTAGATGGTGCTGATGGCACTATTACTTCCATTAGAAAGATTTAAAAACCAGTAACTCACGGGCGATCCGCGTAGATGGTGCTGATGGCACTATTACTTCCAATAGAATGATTTAAAAAACAGTAACTCACGGCCGATCCGCGTAGATGGTGCTGATGGCACTATTACTTCCAATAGAATGATTTAAAAAACAGTAACTCACGGCCGATCCGCGTAGATGGTGCTGATGGCACTATTACTTCCATTAGAAAGATTTAAAAAAACAGTAACTCACGGCCGATCCGCGTAGATGGTGCTGATGGCACTATTACATCCATTAGAAAGATTTAAAAAACAGTAACTCACGGCCGATCCGCGTAGATGGTGCTGATGGCACTAATACATCCATTAGAAAGATTTAAAAACAGTAACTCACGGCCGATCCGCGTAGATGGTGCTGATGGCACTATTACTTCCATTAGAAAGATTTAAAAAACAGTAACTCACGGCCGATCCGCGTAGATGGTGCTGATGGCACTATTACTTCCAATAGAATGATTTAAAAAACAGTAACTCACGCCGATCCGCGTAGATGGTGCTGATGGCACTATTACATCCATTAGAAAGATTTAAAAACAGTAACTCACGGCCGATCCGCGTAGATGGTGCTGATGGCACTAGTACTTCCAATAGAATGATTTAAAAAACAGTAACTCACGGCCGATCCGCGTAGATGGTGCTGATGGCACTATTACTTCCAATAGAATGATTTAAAAAAACAGTAACTCACGGCCGATCCGCGTAGATGGTGCTGATGGCACTATTACTTCCAATAGAATGATTTAAAAAAACAGTAACTCACGGCCGATCCGCGTAGATGGTGCTGATGGCACTATTACTTCCAATAGAATGATTTAAATCTCAGTAACTCACGGCCGATCCGCATAGATGGTGCTGATGGCACTCATCTACGTCACTATTACTTCTAATAGAAGGATTTAAATCTCAGTAACTCACGGGCATAGATGAATTAATTCGCCCAGAAAACTTATAGTTGCATCTAGTTTGCCTTCATTCGGTAAGTAACTGAAAGAAAAGTAAAAGACAAAGAATACGTCAAAAAATATGCTGTAATTACAAAATTTTATTGATATACATTTTTTAAATACATTTTTGAACTACAAATGACTATGAAAAAGTTTTTCACAAATAAATAAGACAAAATCTGAACATGGTAAAGAGAAATAAAACGACTGGTTAAATTAATAGTAAGATCTAATATTCATTAAGAAAATAAATTAATTAATTAACGCTAAGTATTAAAAATGAATACTTTTATATTGAGGTCCTTGTTACCATTCGTCCCTCTGAATAGGAAAGGCACGCGTTGGACGACCTGCGCGTGCTCATTGCCAGATGTTCCCGAAAGCAAGTGCCATTAAAATTTGAATCAAGGAGACTGAAATGGCCTTGAAGCTAAGGGATTCGCTGTAAATTGAAAGTTGCTAAGAAATACTTTAACTAAACCAAGTTTGATCAAAAACATTCAGAAACATTATCTGCTTAATGCAATAAGATTTTAGTGGATATCAACCATAGGGTCGGAATACCACTGGTCTGCACAGAATTACATCTTAACTCGTGACGAATTTAAGTTATCTAGAATATCCTCGGAAATTGTTGTGTTCATCGGTGTTGCGAATTGCAATTTCTGTTCGATTACAATTCGTTTGTTGAATCCTGGTAGTAAACCTTTCCGGGAATTAGAGCCATTTAAGACGAAACCGACGACACCTTCCGATTCATTTTTTGCAGGCAAAATTGTGCGACAAACATGATTCGTGAGGAACTACATTATAAATTAAAATTATTTCGTAATCGTCAACAAAATCAAAATTAAAAGCAGAGACGCATTCAACGACCAATACTAAACTATGCAGCCATGGGATTCCTACGTGCACCATTCACCGTTACAAGCAACAGGGATTTATGCATTTACTTACAATTCTGAATTCCTCGGAAAATAAAATATCACTCTTTTCGTATAAGTTACACTAATGTTACACCCGTTCACGCAGCTAATTGCCGGATAACTTATCCTTTGATTCCGACATTTTGTTTCAGGACGAAAGCGCACACAGAAGCATAGAACCAGAAGTGATTACGGTAACTACTTCAAAATACTCCCGGGAATCTCCAACAGTGAGGGAGAAACCAGATAAAACAAATGACTGTGTTCCACGCCCTTGGGCTTGACAGAATTCCAGTGCTGCCAACAGCGTGAATTCCTTCATTTTTATGATCAGTATTAAACTATTAAAACTAAAATACAAATTAAACTTATAGAGTTTATTTAATTTTTTACCATTTAAATTATACGAATACGAAAGTTAATAATCATTTTATTTCGTAATTAGATGAGTGGTAAAAAATATTTTATTAGCATGAAAACAAGACAACATTAGATTTAAAATTCTTATTCTTCGTCTCTTTAGATACATAAACTGCTTTTGAATGTTTAAATTTTATTTATTTTGGAACAAAGCGTTGGTTAAACTAGATGTTTAAAAGTTAAACAAGTTCCACAAATTTGAAATTTTATTTAAAATTCCGTTTAATACGCTGTCAGCCAATATCCCGTTTAAGAGGCTGTATGATGGGTAAATCCCGTTTAAGAGGCTGTGAGTGATCTGAAACAATCAAACTAACAATTAACTACGATTTATATTTAAATAATTTTTATACATATATTAACATTTTACAGTATTCATTTATAGACAAACATAAATAAGTTTGATTAAACTTCATAATCATAATTGGGGCAGCTTAATTGTACAATAAATCTACCTTAAATAGATTTTGGCTAAAAATCAATTAAAGTTGTTCAATTTATAATAAGAAACGTACGAAATTATGTTGATGTTATATTATATTACGATGTTATACCATTAATTTGTGGGGTAATTTACTGTTATTGAGAATTAAGATACTCTTAGATTCTCTCAGACACTCCCATAAAGTCTCAGCTTCTCTCAGACACTTAAATCTTCTCTCGGAGTCTCTCAGCTTCTCTGGAACGCTCTCAGCTTGTCCCAGATACATTCATACTGTCCCAGATACACTCAGCTTGTCTTAGATACATTCATCTCATCCTAGATACATGAATATTGTATCAGACACATGCATCTTGTCCCAGATGCATCCATCTCATCTCAGATACATCTATACTGTCCCAGAAACATTAATATTGTATCAGACACATCTAGATTGTCTCACATACATCCAGATTGTATCAGATACGTTCATACCGTCCCAGATGTATCACCCCATCAATTAATTAAATCAATCACTTAATTGTGCACACTTTCTGATTGTGTATCGTTTCGTGCCTCTTCAAATCGCACTTCCTCACGAATCCCTTCCCACAATTCCCACATTGCCACGGTTTCAATCCAGAGTGTATTTTCAAGTGCCTTGTCAGTTGATTGTTTTTCAAAAACCCTTTCCCACACTCTGTACATTTAAAAGGCTTCAATCCTCGATGGTGCATTAAATGAGCTTCCAAATCATACTTTCTTATGAACTGCTTCAAACATTTCAAGCATTTGAAAGGCTTGTTGATCGAGTGCGTCATCAGATGTTCCGATAAAGAGCTCTTGCGATAAAACTTGCGACTGCACTGGCTGCATTCGAACTGCTTCTCTCCGGAATGCACCAAAAGATGCGATTTCAAACGATTTTCCAAAGCGAAGCACTTTCCACACTCAAAACACTTGAATGACTTGTCTTCCTCATTCTTCTTCTTCCTGCGTCTGCAGATGTTGTTATTATGCAACTGTAAATATATAAATATATATCTATTAACATATGTAAGAATATCACCATAAGGTAGGAATAGATTTTAATAATTAATAAGAGAAATAATAAAAAAATTATAATGAATATAATAGATAAATTGAAATATAAATAATAAATAATTAATAATAGAAATGATAACAAAGGAATAAATAATAATAAAAATGAAATGAAATAAAAATTAAAAATAAGGATGGGATAAGAGCATTGAATTCACCATAAAGTAGAAATAAATAACAATATAATCTTTTCCGACTTTTAATAATACTTTTAATTGCAGAATTACAAATATTACAATCATGTGTATGATAGAGCATTAGTAATCATTAGAAAAACAAAAGAATTATTAGTTGGAAATTAATATGATGATTTTGGTCCTCCTTAGGTCTTCTAATGTTATAATTATAGCTGAAATTTAAATTAATAGAAAGAAAGAGAAAAAATGGATTTTGAGCTCTAAGAATAGCAAACATTCATTATTCATATAAAAATATCAGTAGTGTATTATAAATATACATGAAATATCAAATATATAGAAGCTACATATATGATAAATAATATTGATTAGTAACAATGATTACAATTAAAGAAACGTACATGTTGAAAAGAGAATTGAAATTATCCTTGTATGATGATTATTAAACAATGGGGTAGCCATGGAAAAGAAGTGATTTGTTGAAAACAGTAAGTCATTGTAATGCAAGAATAGAGAGACAATAAATAAGAATGTTTTGTATGCTATTAAATATAAAATTTAACCAAAGAATTTATTTATATAAAATTAATATAAATAATAATAATAATAATAATGAATGGTATAATGAATATAATAAATTATAATAATTGTATTATAAATAATATAAATTATAATGTATTATAATATAAGATATTGACAATATTATACAATCGATAGTAATTTAAGAATTTTCTTTTATTGACTTAATTTTAAAAAGAAAGTTGTTTTTTAATTCAACTTTAAGTTTTAGTTTTTCTTTGATTCGATTTAATAATGAAATTTAAACAGTTAAGCATTCATCATAAGAAAAAGAGCATTGAAATAAATCTATAATATAATAAACAATGCAGTAACCATGGAAAAGAATTGTCATTGTTAAAAGAAACAAGGCATGGTAACGAGTGTGTGTGTGTATATATATATTTATATATTGGTTACCTGGTCGTCATCGGCTTTGGAAGTGTCCAATTCTATCTTTTCTTGAGGTTCGTTTCCATAGCTCAGCGTCTCGTGGATTTCTATCTGAAAATTAATAAAAGATTTAATTAATTTAAATTAATATTTTTTCCTATCATAAATATATAAACATTGTTTCCTATTTATTATGTATTTATTTATCTACAACTGCATTTATAGATCATTATATTGTCACTCATAGTGATAAAACAAGCCTTTAATCCTATAAAATAATCACAGATGTCGGTATACTCCTGTGAGACATTTTTTAAAAAAGTTTAATTTCAAGCACTTCCTGATTAAATAGAAATACGAGACTTGGGGATTACTTAGAGGAATATTTGAATATTATATATCTAAATTTTCATGCCCAAAGAATCCTTGGTTCGACTCCTAAACGACCCAAATACACTTCCATAAGAATTGCACGTAAAGCTCGTTTCTATCAATTGCAGACTTTTATTCTTTTAAAGAATTAAATCAGAAGTAATGGTCCAATAAAATTGAAAAAAGGAAATTTAACGTAGAATCTTATTCTGGTCGTATTGTATTGCTTTCAAGTTTAAATTGCGAGAATGAGGGAAGAATTTGAATCAGAAAAAAGGAAGAATTTGTATCAATCTGTGCTTGCACACAACCAGTTTCCCTGACAACCAAGGCGATTTTACTTGACTATCATAAGAATATATGGGAAAGATAAAATGAAATAAAAGACATTCTATGGTGAGTAAAGGATTAATTAATTCCGGAAATCAAAAGTCAGCAAATTAAAATTAAAATGAAGAAACTCCTTATGCTGTAAATGGTTAAAAATTGCATGGATTAAAGCATTAATAAAATAATATTAAGTTAAATTAAATTTAATAATAACCGGTTTATGTTCTCAAATTCACAAAATTTTTCACCTTTAAAATTAAAAAAATTTAAAGCTAAAATCAATTTAAAATGTGTTACATACAATTAAGTTGGCAAATTAAGATAGCGTAATTACATGTTTACATATGCATTACAATTACAAAATCAGAAACCAATAGTAACCACTTACTACTTACTTAGCTGCCATTAGTTAATTACTTTGTTACCACTAGTTCCATAGTTACAAATAGTCACTTAATTACCATTCATTACTTAGTTACCATTTATTTCTTAGTGACCATCAGTTCCTTAGTTACTATTAGTTATTTTGTTACAATTACCATCACCACCTGGTTACCATCGGTTCCTTAGTTTCCACTTGTTACGTAGTTACCATTAGTTAATTAGTTAATATTAGTTAATTAGTCACATTTTTATTCAGTTATGTTTATTTTTTATTTTTAAAAAATATTTCCCTAGAAGATTTAAATAGTCACTTAATAGTAAAAAATAGTCACTTGGTCACAATTAATTACATAGTTACCATTTATTTCTTAGCAACCATCAGTTCCTTAGTTACTATTAGTTATTTTGTTGTTACAATCAGTTACCATCGGTTCCTTAGTTACCACTACTTAGTTACATAGTTACCATTTGTTTCATTTACATTCATCTCCGAGGCAACAATGACAATCCAAACCCTTTTAATTGCTATAGAAACCAAAAAAGCAGAATCGAGTGCATTGAAATGTACCTGTGGTTCGTGTATTTGGTCTTCAGAAGTGCTGTTGTCTTCCAAATATTCCTCGGCTTCATCCGGTTCAGTCTTTATGTACACCTGAAATTAAAAGATTTCTTACTGATTATAGAAAATTAATAAAATTCGATGAAAATGGAAATTCAATGATGAATTTCATATCGTTTATACGTTGTGACGAATTTCACTGGTTGGAGATGGGTTGTTCATACCCACAAAATCATACTAATTTTTCATCTTTCTGCCCTTAATTCTCATAATTGAGAATTAAAAACAATATTCTATGACCAGAATAAGAATCTTTGTTCAATTTCCTTTCTTTTGGTACATATTTTAACTTCATAGGACAATTATTTGTTATTTAATTCTTAAAAAGAAAAAAGTCTGCAATGATTGAAATGAACTTTACGAGCATTCCTTGCATATTTTATTTAAAACACAACAATGTCTAAAAGATAAATTCGTTTCTAGGTAACAAGGCTATTTAAACCATAGAAATCTCATTTGCTACGAATTTGGCAAGATTAAAAACATTAACAGGATTAATATTTAAACAGTTTGAAATGATATACTTTAAAACATACATGTTTAGCTTGGTCACTTGATTACAATTAATTGCATTAAAACAATAGCACAAAGTTAATTAATTAATTAATTTGATTGGATCATAATTAATTAATTACCTAAAAGTTAACTGCATTGTTTTAATTGAGTTAAAGGAAATGCTGGAATAAATTTCATGAATAAAAGTAAAAAAATAATAATTCTTTTCCTTCTAACATTCAAGGAAAAAATTCAGATTAAAAATTCATCAAAAGAATTAATTAAATTGGACTATTAATTATGCTAAAAAAGAGTAAAATTACATATCTTTGTATATTATAAATTACAACAAATTCACAATTACGTATTTCAATTTGAAAATAAGTAACCGATAGTTACCATTCACTTAGCGTCAGTTACTTAGTTACAATCAGTTGCTCAGTTACAATTAGTTAATGGGTATGTAGTTATCATTGGTTAATTACCTACCTAGTTACCATCAGTTACTAGGTTACAATTAATTAATTGGTTACTTAGATACCACCAGTTAATTAGTCACCAGCTTACCAATCATACCAATCAATAAAACTGATAATTGTACCATTTCGAATCAGATAACAGATCAAAAATCAAAATTAACAAGAAGTATCCATGGAGACCAATCAAATCTTTGAAATACTCACGTTTTTCTTTTCCTTCAACAAAATCAGTTCTTTTTTTGCTCTCTGCGCATTCCTCTTGTAGTTTTCGAACTCTTTGACAATCCCGAGACAATCCTGGCACACGTATTCTGGAAGGCTGTCGTCAATCGAGATCTGCAACAATGAACTATGCCTTAGAAACGATTATAAAGAAAATTGAGTTCATTATCATACATATTACAATTACCAAACCAAGTACAGATATTTTGCTAGCTTTAATGAGAATTTCAGTGACAAAAGTAAGCTCAATAATGATGAAAACAATGCTTTCTGTTGCTTAGTTGCCAATAGTTCCTTAATTACCATTTACCAATTTTATTTACCAATTACCAATTGTTACCATGATTATTATATTACCATCTACAAAAGAAATCAAAGCTGTATTTCGTTCATTATATTATCATATAAATTTTGTAATTATTGTCTCAATTTAATTATTCCAACAATTTATTCATTGATAATTTAAATTCCAATGCATCAATCAAATACTATTATGAACACAGAAAAATTTAGATGTATATATTATTTTATATTTTATATTTTATCATTTATTATTATTATTATTTATTCATATTTATTATTATTATTATTTATTCATATTTATTATTATTATTATTTTATAATTCCTACACATCAAACGCAAAGAAAAAAACTAAATATACATTTATTCACAAATAAAAAAAAGTAATTGAACGAAAAATTTAAGAAAACTTTAATTTAAATCAAAACATAAATAATTACCTGTTAAAAAATTAGCATAAAAACTATATAATGAAAATATAATATAATAAATATATATGTGAATATATATTCACTATTTACAAATCAATGGAATTTATTTATTTTATTTTGAATGGAATTATGGATTTGATTTCTCTACACAGTTATCAAGTATTGAGTTAATTAATTAAAATGAGAAAAATTTTACACAAAATATTTTAAATAATATTTAAATAGAATATAATTATACCACCAAATTTATGAATGCTCAAATTTAATTTGAAGATAATTGTCTAAAAATTATATTACATATACACACAATTAGTAAATGATGAATTGTACAATAACTCAACAATAACATTAAAAATGTTGTAATCAGTTGCTTAGTTACCATTATTATATTGGCAAAGAAACCACTGACAATTTTAGTGCAAGAAACGTGAATTTGTACAACAAAAGGAATCAAATACTCAATACGAAATAAGGAAACAATTCGTTCAGTTGCTTAGCTATCATAAGTTATTATATTAACAAAGCAATCTTATACATTTTGATAAATGAGAAATTTAATGAAAATATTAAGAAGATAATAATGAAAAACAATGCTTTCAGTTGCCTAGTTACCATTAGTTGCTCAGTTACCATCATTAATTATATTACCATCTACAAAAGAAATCAAAGCTTTATTTCGTTCATTTATTTGTAAATGCAGTAATTATAGTTTTAATTAAATTATTCCAACGATTTATTCGTTAACAGTTTAAATTCCAATGCCTGCATCCAATCAATCAATTATATTATTAATACAGACAAATTTTGATGTATTTATTACTTTATAATTCCTAATAATAAACAGTACTTTCAGTTGCTTAGAGACCATCAGTAGTTCAGTAACAATTAATTATTATTATTAAATGCAAATATAGACATTTTGGGGGCATGGAAACGATGAATTGTACGAAAAAAGGAAGCAGTTATTCGATAAGAAGATAGAGAAACATTTCGTTCAGTTGCTTAGATACCATTCATTGCTCAGTTACAATTAATTGCTAAGTAACCACTAGTTACTAGAGTGCCAGCTAATCTACGAAACATTCCAAAGCTTTATATTCTCATTTTGATGGAAATAGAGTAGCAAATGAACGAAAAAGAAAGATAACCCTTCATAGTAACGTAAAGAAGCAATTCGTTCAGTTGCTTAGATACGATTATTAGGTGAGTAACCAATTGTTACTTGAGTTCCTGATCATATACGAAGCATTCCGAAGCCAGTTCAGAGGCAATAAATGATATGTCACACGATATAAAGAAGCAGAAACTCAATAATAAGCTAAAAACACACGCATAGCAACGCAACAATGTGTTGTTACAACAAGCACTCACGTCCAAGTCGTAGACGTAGTTGATTATTTCGTAGATCGGCTTCTCCCCTGAGGACTGCCCCACGTAAATGTTGGAGCAATTGCATGAACTGCTCAAACAGATCCTGCACAGAAACTTCCTCTCCGTCATTTTAATAATAACAACATCACATAGCGACGAAAACCACCGTCGCCAAGGCAACTGAAGTTAGCCGAAGAATAGAAAATGACAGTCGATATCGAATACAAATTTGAAAGGTATTAAAACATGAATCTCCGAATCATCACCATAGAAACGAGCTTAATAAACGTTTCCACGCCTAAGGGTCGACAATGCAACCAAAGAAAGAATTCCCAAATTTTTCTTACTAATCTGTTCATGTATATTACGCACTTTATAAGAAGTAACATCGCATTATAAATCTTATTGTTTTTACTAATTCATTATATAAATAAAACTGATTAAATAAATTAATTGGAAAATTAATGAAATTAGGAAAATAAAAAATTAACAAAATTAATGATGAAAGCAGTTTCAATAAATCGGTAAAATCCACCGTTTCTTAGTAACCCGTCTCCCTGACGAATAAAATCATATTTATAATCCTTTTTATTAAAAGTCCACTATATACATATCTTTATTTATTTTTCATTTTATTTAACATTGAATTAACATTTTTAAATATAAGATAAGATTGTATGGAATATTTGTAATAAAAATTTTTATTTTTGAGGACGTTCTCGAAGCGATAGAGCAATCAAAATCACGGTGTTTGCAGATGAGGTGGTCCTCCATAGTACCAAAGGAAGAAATGTTACCAAATAACCGTGTGTTCGACGCCAGGCGGGTTCGAAATGCTTCCGTAAGAAATGCATTGCTGATATTTTGGACGATTTTTTTAAATGCCTTGCCTATAAGCTACAATGATAAAACCCGGAATGGTGACAGAGGCATTTGAGAACATTCTCTCATGAGGTTCACCGTTTCTCCAGTGGTCCTTGGTTCGATTCAAGAATGTCATTCCGATTCCACCATGCATTTCAAACGGGGTAAACGGAATCTTATTTTAGGACCTTCCCGATAAGATATTGAATCGAAACTTATGAAGAAGTCAGAATGGCACTTATCAAATGTTAATTTGAAACCATCGAATTAATGCATTCCGACCTCCGCTTCGCTATTATATTATTCTGCTATTTTTATGCCATTAAAAATCGAAGTAATGAAGTGATTTTAATAACAATAATGAAAACAAATCCTTCCAAACGCTGAACGTAGACCTGCATAGCAGACAATGTCCTTCATCTTTATTTTCTCTCTCTCTATTCTGGAGGCTCGCTCGCCCGAAATATGGTGTCTGCTGGACGAGTTGCCCCTGGAAGTGGAAACTTTTTGCAAGTGACTGTACATCCGAAGAATAGAGGAAGTCATTCAGACTGTAAGCAAAATCCTTGACTTCGATTTGACGGCGTAATCTAGAAATTTGCGTTATTCAGCGTGTCATTCTTTATTAAATTATTTTCAGCGTATAAAACTACTATGGTCTTTCCGTGTACAAAAGACAAGAAATTGGCTCTAAGGCTTTCGCTGTGAGTTTCCATTGGAAAATGTCGTCTTGCGGGATACAACAGCGTCGTCAGATTAAAACAACACAACGTTTCGCCAACACTACCGTTGGCTTCTTCAGGTGAAGTGAAATGTACTTCCCAGCACCTACTATTTGTATATTCCCCCCCCCCCCCTTTTCACTACTGTCCTTTCACCAGGCGCCGTGAGGTCTTTGATGCGCTCAGCAGTCGCTTCCATGTTGCAGACAATGGATAACCGTCCTCGCGATTGAAATTGTTGGGCGTTTTTGCTATTTCAATCGACTCCCGTATAATCCTGGGAAAATACTTGGTTTCTTTGTAAATGACCTTGGTATTTTCCAAGTCGATATCATGGCCTGGCTCCGACCACGCGTGATCTGCTATCGCTGATAGTTTTCGGTCTTTGTTCTTCACCGCTCTGCGGTGTTCTTTCATCCTGCAAGTAACAGAACGTCCCGTTTGACCAATGTAGGACTTTCCGCACTTGCAGTCCATCTTATAAACACCTTCGAATGCGGTGGGAGGTAGCTTATCCTTCGCGCTCGGAAAACATTCTTGAATCTTCTTTAGTTTTGAATCTTGTATTCACATTGAATTTCCCCAAAATTCTCGTGATTTTTTCCGTAGTCCCGCGGACGTATGGGATGCATGCATAGGCCGCTGGTCGTTCCGTCTTTTCGTCGCTCTCGATTTTCCTTTTTCTCCTCGCCTTGTGAATAGCATTTATTCCATATCCAATTCTATTTAAGGTATTCATATTCATAAGAACGTCATCTTATGAATACCTTAAATCAAACGGGACGTTCTGTTACTTGCAGGATGAAAGAACACCGCAGAGCGGTGAAGAACAAAGACCGAAAACTATCAGCGATAGCAGATCACGCGTGGTCGGAGCCAGGCCATGATATCGACTTGGAAAATACCAAGGTCATTTACAAAGAAACCAAGTATTTTCCCAGGATTATACGGGAGTCGATTGAAATAGCAAAAACGCCCAACAATTTCAATCGCGAGGACGGTTATCCATTGTCTGCAACATGGAAGCGACTGCTGAGCGCATCAAAGACCTCACGGCGCCTGGTGAAAGGACAGTAGTGATAAAGGGGGGGGGGGGAAATATACAAATAGTAGGTGCTGGGAAGTACATTTCACTTCACCTGAAGAAGCCAACGGTAGTGTTGGCGAAACGTTGTGTTGTTTTAATCTGACGACGCTGTTGTATCCCGCAAGACGACATTTTCCAAAAGACAAGAAGTATTCAATTTACGAATATATGGTAGCGGGACCATGTATTCCAGATAACTGTCAAAGAGAAAATACTTTAAAATAAAAGAGGATAAGTTTTAACTAGGCTACTTAATAAGGGCCACTATTTCAAAAACACCATTGTAATTGCGAATGTAAAATTGATGATATAGATTTATGCTGTATTAGCTTCTTTAACGCAAATTCTAATAGTAAATATGTTGCTATTGGCTCTGACGGCTTTGTTGAATACCAAAGAGACCAAACTGAACATGCGCAACATCAACATTGATTAAGTCTTTTTAATAATGACCAAAGTTCTGTAGGCGATAACAATAATTCTCTCATACATTCTCAAATGGAAGTCTGAAATCCTAAATCGATAATTCCGCGAAGCTCGTCTCTGAATATAAAAACTCTATGACATTAGTGGGAAACCTGCGATATTTTGGAGAATTGATCGCGGCTTTTTCTACTTTCTCAGATACGCATTTACATGTACAGAAAAACTATTAAAACGAATTTTAAGGGCCTTTTAATACACCCAAGCTGAAGCATTTTTGCCTTTCATATCTCAGGATAGTAGGCATTTCCACTAAGAATCAGAACAGGCAATTCTCAATATTATATTTTATTTCACTTAAATCTCCCTGTGATTACATCAGACAAAACTAACCAAATAGTAAAATAGTAAAACAGTAAAACAGACATCACAAGGAAGACCGGAAGGGAAGAACAAGTCTGCCTGGCATTCGCCCCAAGTTGGAAGGAAAACCCCTCCGTAAAAAACCTCCCAAAGGCAGCCAAAACCACAAAAGTTAATCAGCAAAACATCTCAAATTCAGTGATTTACAAACTAATTATTTAACTACAAGCGATTCCTCAGATACTTTTACAATAACGAAAAACCATGTTTGATTCTATCAAAGCGTAATGTAAATACATTATCTGGCAATGCAAGCTGAAAGCTGACAAGATTCCAAAAGTAGGCAAAAATATTTGTACATATATAGAGAACACGTAATAATTAAAGTATGTGATAATACATTTACATGAATAGAAAACTTGGTAAAATTAAGTTCACTGGATCTGGTAACCTATTGTATTATTCATCACTCACTCCTCCTGAACTTCGATTAGGTATAGCACCATAGGCCACAACATTAAGTTCTCAAAATACATTAATCGCTCCATGAAGAATAGATAGTACAGGGTTAAAACAACAGTTAGAAAAGCGGTCAACTCTTTACGAGAACATGGGTTAATAAGCACTTCAGCACGTTAAGTTCAAGTATGGCTTCACTGGTGGAAGAGACTATAGTTCAAGTAAATGCTCTGCAAATGTATCTGAACTTGCCCCACGTCAAAAGTCACTTAACAATGCACACAAGTGATTTGGTGTCCATTACGGGCGCCCCTCTGGAAGATGACCGTGGATGAAATATGCTGCAGCAACACACTTCTGTCTGTAGGGTTCCCAAAACTGTACCAAAGGGTTGTAATCTGATGGACTCGAAGAAACCCCTCCACAACCTCAGCTTATCTGTCGTTCAATTGGCAGCAAGAGACCAAGAATCAGGCCGACCAAGACTATCCTATCTTTGGGCACCCAAAACGGCTCAAACAGCACCTTCTCCGCTAAAATTCCACCAGCAAATGAAAATTGTGGCTAAATACGAGGCTGGACCTGGAAATTCTGAGCAAATTACACAGAACAGAAAATACACCAAACAGATCTTTCAAAAACAAAAATAGTCATATGCGAAGACTAGATTATACAAGTACATATATGTAATGCAAACATTGATATGCGAACACGTACGGAAAGGAAAGGAACGATACACCTTATAACCTAGCAATACATTTCAAGAAAGATACATCTTATCAGTAATTACAAATGAGAAATCACGAATTCAAAGAAATTCCTTAAAACGAAGACTTCCTATAAAAAAGGGAAAATTAACCATATGGATTACCACAAAACAATAAGAAATTTAATGCAACATATGATACTCAAATTCTCACAATTGGACAAAACAAATTATAACACCATGTAACACCTAATGACAATAAAATCATCAATAATAACATAACAAGAAAAGACATACTAAAACCCTCAATACCCTTACTGACAACCAATAAGAAAATTGGGTATAGTGTGAAAGGGATATAAAAATAACTTATAATCTAAAAGTTGCCATAAGGATAAGACGACATCTAATATTAAATGAAGGACAAATACAGCAGGATCTTTCGCAGTAAGTTCATGAATGATAACTAACTTCGTAAAAACCAATTGCAAAAACAAAAAGGCTAAGTCATACACAGGCGTTATATAGGTAAGTCGACTGAGGGCACCATACGCAAAAAAAAACTTTCATAGTATAGTGCGAACATCGGCTACAGCCGATGGTGACGGCGACGGTGATCGTAGGCATCACGCCCACAAGAGGTGATGATACAGTATGATGATCCAGTAATTGGGAGAACGCAGAGATTAAAAAAAAAACTTAAAAAACGCAGTAATCAATCGCATTAGGTGGATGCAGGTTTAAACGTACTTATACGACGCATAGTGGACGTTTCGTTTCGTGGGATATGTAGAGACGAAGAGTTGCCGCTGAAATTCGGATTCGTGAAACGGACCAGTCCATGAAGCAATTCATGAAAATAAAATCATATCAGTAATAACATACCAAGTAAACACTAATTCAAATAAATTCCTTAAGTGACTCCATATAAGAACTTATACTCCATCATAAAAAATAGCCTTAAGGATGAGGCGACATAGGTAATATTATACGAATAGAAAATAGACACCGAATGCAGCAGGATCATTCACACTAAGTACATGGCCATTAAAGTTAGCATACAACCAATCGCAACATCTTACAGGCTAAGACATATAAAGGTGTTATACGTCGACATATTGGTCGACTGCAGACGCCATATGAGGAAACATTGCGTAGTATTGAGACAGCATCGGCTGCAGCAACTGGTGACGTTGACACAGTTGTCGTACGCATGACGTTGACGCAAGGTGATGATAATACAGTAATTGTGATGACGCAGCGTTCGAAAACACAGTTTAAAATCGCCGTCTCCAAAAACGCAGAGTTAAAAAACGATATGTTCGCAGTGTTAAATCGCATTACTTGAACGCAGTGTTAAAACGGACTATTTAGACGTATCGCGGACGCTTCGTTTCGAGAAATATTTGTAGAGACGAAGTGTTGCCGCTGTATATTCGGATTCATGAGTGAAAATCGTCGCAGGCTGTCTTCGTAGCTTGGCTTCGCCTGCTTTTTGCAGGCTCTTCTTTTTTCTTCCCTCTGCACTGCATTCGAGCTCGACCTGCGGCGTTACCTGCAGTGGCGTAACTCTCGGCACCTCCTACGGACGACAGACACGCAGGCATTCCCGCACTGGCACACCTCACGCGTACGGCCTCAAGGATCGACACGAAAGCCTCGCGTGCAGTCCTCGCTCACACAGCTTGGCTCGTAGAATCACAAAACACAGAAATAATCTTATAAATGCATAACATCTAAACAAAATACCGAAACATACTGAAATTACAGATTTCTATTTAAATTCTAGTGTCCATTCTACTCTATTATAAAAGTCCAATGCATCAAGGCTCCATGAAGTACATCGAGTCTTCAAGCACAACTTTCTGCTTCTGATGGATGCTGCTGTAGGGTTCCGAATTTGCTGCTTGAATTCTGTGTTCCAAGGTCTGTCTCCTTTAATAGCCTTGTCAGCTCCTTTTGGAGGGAATATTCACTTTATCCTCTTTCCAAAGGCGTCATATGCAGGCAACAACCTCAGGTTCTGCAAGCAAATACGATGAATATGTTGCAATCTATAATAAACTCCGTAAAAGCAGGTTGAAAGGGTAAATAAAATGAATTTCATAAATGAAGCAAAGTAACAATACAGTAAAATAGAAACCGCTATGTATTAAATATCTTGCAGCAGTTCAGAACAAGTACGTTGTTATCCTTAAATACGCATAATGTGCAAGGTAAATTAATTAAATACGCATAATGTGAAGGATCATGAAATCTGAATTTATAAAACTGCTAATTTCCACATTCAAATAATTCCCATACAAACTGATATTCTTTTCCCCACCCAAATGTATTTAAACAAACAATCCGGTAACTACGAACTAATACAGAAATACTAAAACACCCAAAAACGCCTTATCCTGTATCAGTGTTCATTTTCTCTATTTTATTTATCTGTCATATTAATAACATTCAAAAGGCTTCTGATATATAGGTTACCTGAAATGTTTTATAAATGTAGGTAATACATCTTCCATTATTTTCACTAAATCTAATAAAACATTGTGAGAAATGTTGTACATAAAACCATGTAAAATTCAGGAGGAGAAGAAAAGCTGGTACTGAATGACAGAAAGGTCATACATGGCACAAAGGTTGCAGGCTTCCCATCCATGGGCTAAGTAACTATAATCATTGTCGAAACGACACCTTTTCTAATAAAAAATTTTAACCTTCTTTCGGTGAATACACTTTTTAAACTTGCATAAAGCAAACGATTTAAAAATATCAAAAATAAAAGTTAAGGTACATACAATATTATTGCTATTTAATTCTACCATGCAAAGCTATGCTCCTATATTATCTAATCAAAATCTTCTTGAAGCTTCTGGCTTGAAGCTCTATCTTTTTTCTTATGAGCGTTACTTCTGGTGAGTGTACAATATGACAGGGCTTGAGTTACTGTTCAAGCCAGCAGCACCACTGTCTTAAGAAGCATTGAAAAACTCACTTTAATTCCACTACACAAACTGAAATGATACAATTTAATAAGAGAAAAACCTTACCCCTTCAGGTCCCCACCTGCTTCCTTTATTCCTTGATCTTTTAACTGCTCAGTACGCTTGCCTGATGTGGGGGAAGAAACCTCTGGAAACACCACTAATTCCCTTGAGTCTTCCAATGACATCCACTCAAGTAATTTTACTGAAAGTGTATAACACAAGATTTAAAAAGTTCAATTTGTGTTTTGATCTAATCTGCATGCCCTACGTTATCTATAAAGATGATTTTGGAAAGTTTGCTGAATTACTGCAACTCTTAAATTAATCAACACAGCATCTGCAGAGGATGTTAAGCATATCTCCTCCAAAAATTTGATTAACTAAAAGTCATTATCGATATTTTCCGTTAAAATTATATATAGTGCTTTAAGGTGATCGAATAAAGGTTACATCATAGCTGAGGGTACTCAAGCAATGTAATTCTCCGAGAGAGTGATTAAATTTAGACGTATTTAAATATACGGAAATTACCTTGAAATAACTCCTTAGTAGTAGTACCCTGACCAAATGGAAAAAATAATTAAAAGTACTAATTGCGCAAAAAACCATAAGGGGCTTTATATTTAATTACGTTTTCGTTGAAGTTAAGACGTACTCGAATTTAAGACAGCTCCAGATAGCCATGTGTGCCGCGCGTTCTACATTGGAGAAAACAGTCACGGGTTCGATTCCGGTGGGAGACCACATGCAAAATGATCTCAGCTGTCGAAGCATTTAAACCTAAAATACTACCATATTCTAATATAACAGGTACCGGATGAATTCAAGCTCCGAAAAGGCAAAAAGGAGAGTCTTAAAATTACTATACAATATGTATAGGAGATTAAAAGCGGTACATAGAAAACAGATCAAATCTAGGACAAAAAAGCAAGTCTACAAACAGATTCGAGATTTCTTAAAGTATGCCTTATTTAATGCATTAGATTATCGACTAAATTGACTGAAATGAATCGAGAAAAATACACTATACGACCATAAAAACCACCAAATATCCAAATTATATTTCATGAAAATTAGCCAATATAAATAACTTAGGAAAGCTGTAAAGTCTGAAAATCAAATGTGTAAAGCTGTTCACATTGAAAGAAATAATAAACTCGCTCAAACGGGAGAAATGTTCAAAACTATTACAGCCGAAGCACATTAAAAATTCATTTCATACTGGAATATCTATTTAGATCGATATTTAGAAGCCTCTGTCAGTATCTTCCGCGATAATTGGATTTGAAGCAAAGTAAAGGATGGTTTAATTACTGTCGCAGTTTTCTTTGAAAATACATCAGAAGACCTTAGATTGTTCGATTATGCAAATTGGATTTTCATCTTGATTGTTATACCACACCACTATATTTTTGCGATCATTCTCACGGGATCCCTCACAATACACACTGAATATATGTTAGATACCATGGAACTACGATTGCTAATACCATAATCCATCACCAAACACACAAAAGAGAACACCTCCAGTCACATCACCAGACACTCCATTCTCACTGAGCAGACAAAATTAGTAAACCAAAACCAAATACATGCACTCTCAAAATTAATGAAAATGAAAATCCAACTTAAATGAAGATAAAGAAACAAATCGTTTTAAGTCAAACAATCCTCGCTTTGCTTCAATAAAAATATTAACTCATTTTGGAAATTTTACCATATTTGAAAATCTGAATATGACAATGAAATGATTTAGTGATCCATTCCCAAATTCATAGCAATGGATTACTTTCCATTCATGGAATAAAAATGCACGAAAAACAAAATATAGATTTAAAAAGGGTAGTATTTATGATTTACGTCTGTATCGAATCAAGGACAAAATTAAATCTAAGAAGCGCCGACAGCTTTGAGGTCTTGATTTACAAGATTTTAAGTCTCGTACTATTCTCCAAAGTACGTACCCACAATGTGGGCGATATTAATGGCTTTGTCGGATCAACCAAATTAACGTATTTGATGCCAGTTGTTTGGTTCAATGTGCTTAAAAGCAGAGGTAATTTCGCGCATATGACATACCAAGGATAATCGAACCCGGGAACGTTATCACCTAAGTATTTCACTTGGCTATCCGAGTTCTCTACGCGATAAAGTAACTTAAATCTGATGGGGCATATTGATCTAAGGAGAATATGAGCAGAGACCTCGAAATCTCCTATTCTGTGTGATTTTACACATCACATGCTCGCTAAATATATCCCTGATCGACTATTTATGACTGAATTTAATTTCGGGGGAATGTGGAAAGACTTTAGACTTTCCTAGCATGGAGATATTTCAACAATTCTTAAATCCCACTGATAGTTCGACGTAGTAGAATTATTCCCTAGGGTTACTGGCTATCAAATCTACGAAAGCACATGTTAACCCTGACAAGTATCCCGCCGTAGGTGATTATTGAGTAGAAATAAATTCTCTATCAAATGGAGCGACTGAGGGAAATCTTGCCCACGTGGGTCATTAACTTTCAACCAAGCAGCATACGCGAGAACATATTTCAGACTGAAGAAACCTTGGCAGAAATGAGATTTTACATTCATCGACAAATTACGGTATAGTAAAATTAATTTACTAAGCACGCCGAAACCTTCGAAAGAGTTCGAATGGCTCAACGCCGGTCCAACCATTTCGTCAAACGCCAACGATTCAGATCGCAATTTCTAAGGGATGCCTGACATTCGAAAATGTGGTGCGATTAACCATGAAAATGACGGATTTACCGAGGAAAACCTGAATAAAATTACTTGGAAATAAGAAGGGATGACACGCTTTAGAATTCATGACCGGAAGAAGTCTGGAAGAAATGATCGAAATCACTTAACTTTTAAGTCTCATAGAAGCTCCCTCGGCGCAGTCCCTCGGTACGGCAGAGCACATGGTTGACAGGATAAGACTTCCGAAGGCAAGCCACACATGCAATACATTTTCAAATTTAAGAAACGCTTTCCTGAAATTTAGAAGATTGTAAGGTAGTTAAACTACTAGAATGTGAAAATAATAAAGAGGATAGACGCAGAGTTAAGTAACGAAGGTATCGAAATCTTTACTTTAACTAATATTCTTTAGCAGAAGAGCTCACGATGTGAAGACTACTGGCGTTGAAGCATTGAAGTCCAGAAATGAGAAGGAGGAAGGAATCTATGAAAGCAAGTGGGGGGAGGAACTAAGTAATGGTTTGGGGATACTCTCTACCAATGGCGTGGCACAGAATATGGATGAGTAATATCGGAGGGGAAAAAATGGTTTAAACTTTCCCAAAAATATTATTCACTAAGAATTGGAATTTGTACACATAATTTTATAATTTATATAATCGCGGTGAATATTGACGAATAAGTTTTCATGTTATTTTTTCTTTTTAATACTCTTTGCTCTTTTTCGAAATCTTACTATATCGGTCTACATCGTTGCCATTCTGTCTACATTGTTGCTACAATCAACAACTCAATCTTTTCTCATGATCTTGTTTTCTTACTTAATGCTATCATTTTCATATGCATGCTTTCCAGTAAGCGTTGACGTATCTTCTTATATATAATTAGCGGAGTGTCCGTCTGTCTGTCTGTCTCTCCGTCCCCACTTTTATTTTGGAAACTATTTGTCGTAGAGCCATGAGACAAACTGCATTCTATTTCTGATATGCTGAAAGCTCAAAGAAAACTATTTTCTTTTTATGAAGGAGTTCGACCCAGGACTTCATAATTCGTTACTATTAGGAATGCACGTAAATTTCGTTTTTGTACCCTGCAGGCTTTGTTACTTTTACAGAATTAAGTTCAAAATAATGGTCCTACGAAATCATGAAGAGTATCAAACGAAGGTAAATTGAATAAAGATTCTTATTATTGTCGTAAAATACACTTTTCGAGTCTAAATTACGAGAACTATGACAAAATAAGTGAAAATTTTGTAAAAATTTCGCCGTAGTAAACAACTAGACCCCTAACGACCAAGGTGACTTTGAATCCGATACATTCATTCTCCCACAAGAATATACGGGGATTTAATGAACATATCGAATTAATGGTGGGAACCAAATTCAGGATTTATGAAGAGGAGGCAATTTAACTGAGATTTCAGCGAATGTAAACTATGAGATTTAAATAACGGGAACAAAATTACAGCTATTTTGGAATTTTCCTTTATCAAATCGATTTACAAAGGGACATTTATACGTTCTTTTGTGGTGATCAAGATGACGAAGAAATATTGCGTCGAGGAGGATTTTTGAGAGACAGGATTTTAACGCAAAATCGATTTTAAAGCAATGATTTTAAAGCAGTGCGTTTGTGAGATTCTCACAAACTGCATAATGTTCAATGGAATGTCACCAAACGACGCCATAAGGGTGCGAAATTCTGATATTCAAAATACATAGCGGATTTTAAGTAATTTTTTGAAGGCCTTCTCGATTACATGGAAACGTGGGACCAGGCATGTGAACACAAGTTATACGTGCCATCGATATGCGCGGTTCAGTATATTCAGTTCCCTAATAATCCTTGCTTCGGTGCCAGAGCTACATTTTAATGCCGATAGACATCTGCCATACTGTTTTAATTCTTTTAATTATGGAGGAATAATATAATTTACATCACATTGTGAACTCCGTTTCTCCCGTTGAGGTATCAACGAATGTAAACACAGCAAAGCGGGTAAGTGAGGATTATTTCTTTGGATTGTGTGTTTTTCGTTTCATAGTTGATACTCCTCTCATGGAGAAATGGACCGAGAAATTTAAAGAACCAATGATTTTGTTACTCGGTTACTATTTGTAAATCAGGAAGATTATTTCAGAGGATCCTGCGCGTGATCCACCGTATGGTTTCTCATGCCTCCTTTCCTGAGCCCATAATATAAACAACAACCCACTAAATTTCCTGGTGAAGGAAAATATTTGAATGGTAGAAATACAACTTTGTGAATTCGACAATGGTTACCTACATGCAGCGTTTGAATAGGAGTCCTGATTAAATATAATAATAAAGGACTTTTAGGATTTAGGTCATTAGGAAATTAAGCTGTCCGCTTCCTAATTGAATCAGGAACAGAGAACTTTAATCACTCTTCTTTAAGAAATGAACGGGATACACTGAAATTTCTTCGATACTCTTCCACATTATTTTTCTGCACTAGAAATTTAGAGGAGACGCTCCAGTAACATACTATGATATCTATCGAAATTTGTATGGGTTCGACAACAGACCATAATTTGCATCTCTCTTAAGATGTATCTTCTCAAGGCATGGAGTCGAACTCAATAATGTTTTCTTGTGACAATTTCCAAAGAATTCATTATCTACTCGCATTATGATGATAGCATTAGTGACTTATGTACGTTTCAGCATTTTCCATTTTCCAAAATAATACGAAGTTCTCCTGCAGGAGATTTAATCCCCTCTGAATTGAAATAATGTCCAATAAGTAATGTACAATATTTGTGAAATGGAAGTATTTGAAAACAGTTATATTGGAATCTATCAGTTAAGGTTTGCTTGGGACCTATTTGGGTCTATAAAGCTCCTTTATCTTCTGCATTCGTATAAAAGCAACTTAAATCATCAACATTCGATGAATACAAATAAAATCCTCGAGTTATATTTATAAGTATTTACTATCCAAACATTATAAATATTGTTCCTGGTTCATTTTTATTGAATGAAAGCTTAAATGCAAACCTGTATGCAAACGGAGGAAGGGTCGGAGGGTCTTTTCTAGGGAGGTTCTACAAAAATAGCATTACTAATTAAATCCTACATTTATTTTCCCTGTTAAGAATCAATGGGCAATTCCGCTAGTTTTATAATAATTTTAGGTCGAAACATAGTATGACCTTGTTATCAACTTTAAGATATGTTAAATCAGTATACTAAATGTAAAAGAAATATTTCTCAGCGAATATGAACTCCATTCCCTCTCTTGCGGATCCCAATGATCTATAATTGTAAAAGAAATCGAGATAATTATCATATTTTTTCCTGATTCAGATATCTGATTGCCTCCAACTTAATCAACCCTTAATGTACTTTATTTATAAAATAATTTATAATATATTTTACCTAATATACCTTTACCGTACACCCCGCTGAGGGAGTCGTTGGGTCTTCTATCTTTGTGGTGGCCGATGGCTCTCCGTAGGTTCCAGAGGACATAGAAAGCCGCTCTCAGGTCATTAGGAAGCATATGTCCCAATCTATAAGAGAGACTTCCGAGGAATGGGATTCTCCGCCATGAGGAAGGAGTTGTGGAGAATTATTAGAGGGAAGGAGTGATTTTACGGCATGAGAGGATATTTGGTTTCTCCTCAAGAGTTTATCCACCATATCTGGGCTGTATCCGTTATTTATAGCAATCTGTTTGATGATTAAAACTTCTTTAAGAGAATTTGCTGGTGACATCGGGATGTGGGTGGATCATACTGTGGAAAGCGGGTAACATCTGGGAAAAAGGATGGGAGGAATGAGAGGGGATGGTGAGGTCAGAATATGTGGGTTTGCTGTAGGAAGTTGAGATGATGTCTGACAGACGAAACTAGTTGCCGATTAATTTATTTCTGTGAGATTTAGAAATTGTGTTTTTTTCTTTGCATGATGGCACCATTCCACAAAGTTAGGCTGGAAAATGTCAATTTTAAAAATATATTAATCAATAATCAAAATATGTCAATTTTAAATATAAATGTCTCTTCTTACGGTGTGACCGAGGGTACACTGCGGAGTTCTTCCTTATCGCTTAATTTCTGTCTAGCTCTATTCTAGATCATTTTCTAACAGCTTCCTTACCATGCACGAATTTAATTAGGTATCTTTGCGCGCCATTGCTCGGAATTTATTTTCGAGGATTAACCTATGGAAATTTCCTTTTCATTCCAAATAACATGTAACAAGTTATAATCGTTATCATTACTCATTGATCATATGAATATGATATTACTTTCACTACCCAATCCATTTTTCCCTGAAATGCTCGGCACGGCGTCGGGGCACGTCGTGAAAATTTGTGAAAACGTTTATTCTTCTATTCATCCCCTCAGATGTTTATGTAAACACCGATATTATTAAGAGAGTTACAGAATAGGATCTCAGTATTTTCAAGATAAATTTGCATTAATATCTCCAATAATTCGTTTTAATAACTGTGGATATCCGATGACAATGGCTTGCACTTTTAATGGATTCATCTACCGAATATTGTCCTTGCAACAATTGTGAATTCGCTGGAGGTCATGGTTCACATACTGAACACATTCAGGGAAGCAGACAACTGTAGAATCGAGATATATCTGCAGATCATCAGCGTATAAATGATGCTTACAGTATTTAATATAATTAAATTTTTAATATATATCCGCGTCAACAGAATCGAAGGCCTTACTAAAGTCCAGCAATTCCATTAATTAGTCCATATCCTCAGATGCTTAGGAAGTTTCCTATCGCCATATATTAAAATGCAATTGGTAAATTCAATCTATGATTTATCGCAAGAACTAGCTACTAATATGCAACGTGCCCAGAATGCGTATGCTCGATTTATATTTTACTTGTAAAAGTATGATAATGCTTCCGATACGTTCTTATTTTCAATGCCTTATCGGTAAGGCATTGAAAAAAATTAAAAATTGCAGCAATGCATTTCTTATGGAAGAATTTCGCACCCACCTGGCGTCGAACTCACGGTCATTTGGCAACATTTCTTACATAAGAACCATAAAAGACTACCTCAACTTCAACCCCCGAGATTTTGGTTCCTCTATCTTACCGATAATTGAATCAAAATAATTTTCAAAAATTCGCGCAATGCATTCTTATGGGAAAATTGCGATTTTTGGGACATTTGGTATCGAAACCATGACACCTAGCGTCGATGTCTGAATTATTCTGGCATCTACAGGGTGGGGCTAGTACGTCGTAAAAGCTGACGTCGACGGCGCTTGTGGAACATGGTCAGAATTCGTATCCCCTGTATATATATATCTTCCGCGATATTGTTATGGCAACAAAGTAAACATATCAACATTGATGCTTTGATGATACAAAGTCTTAAAATACATAAATTTAGGCTTAAAAAAGGAATTATTACTTTTAATTTAGAATAATGTTAAATAAGGATTTAAAATAGCAAAATGATTGAATTATAATTCGTCAATCCATTCAAATTTAAAGAATCAAGGTTATTGCTGGGTCCAATCCAAAGAAGTAAATCCTTCGGGTATCGAGTTAAAGTGAGTCCGAGTGTAGAATATTTCCGAATACTTAGTTTTCTAGACTTAGATTTTTCTTTTACGATTCAACTGAATTAATTAACGTCACGCTGATGCAACAGAAATACTAAAAATAATGACGAACACATTCAGCGAGAAAATTATTTTCATACCTTAAAAACTAAATTTTAGTACGAGAGAAAACTGTCAAGAAACTTAGATCGTAAATAAAGAATTTCTTATTCTGAGTATTACAGAAATTTTATCAGACAGCTCGTAACTCTTAAAATGCAATTTCTCCCTAGATATTTTCTTTTTAAATGCGGAAAAGCGATAATTGAAAAAAAACTTCTACTTACTAATACTTAAATGAAGATAGGTGAAACATTAAAAACTTAAGTCCAGCAATTACGAACAGAATTTTAACTGATGATTTATCAGTGATGAGAAAAACCCATGCCACATGGTTACCTCTCCTTTCTAATAAATAATGTGGTTGTTAGCTTAGCTGAATCCTCAGTAGTGTGGCGGCCATTACCTACGCCCGGCGCCATATTGGTATGGCCGTTTCGGTCTGCCGGCCAACCGAAAGGAAAACGGGAGCGAGTCTGGGGGAGTTGGTGAGAGACTGTTAGCGCGTCGACGACCTAGAGGGCAGTCCGGATAATGACGATGTGACCGTGATCGGTTCTCTTTTCGTGTGTGTACAATTCAATGGGAATGAAGACTTCTCACGTGAGATCTTTATCATCACCGGCGTACCTACAGTGGTGACCCCGACGTGATCCGCCCCAAGTGAAGATCAACTCGTTTTGATTTTTTTTCCGTGCCACGTGGTAAATATGGCGACCGAGTCCGGACAGAGCGAGTCGAACGTTGCCCGTGAGGCCGAGCGGCCCGCGTTGTGGTTTGCACAAAATGAGAACCACATCGCGGGGATTACCGCGCGTTGAATGCCAGAACAATACTACAAACGCTTCATGGACTAGGCGTTGCGGGGTCTAGATTTTTGTTATGCTTATAGAGACGATATTTTAGAATCTTCCGAATCCATAGAGAAGCAAATGTCTCACCTGTGGGAATTGTTCACCCGCCGCGAATCGATCAGCGTCGTCATTAATCCCTCCAAGTGTGTATTCGGCCAAGTGCGATTTTTAGGGTATTCAGTTTTGTCTGACGCCACAAAACCTCATCCCGATAAGGTAAACGCTATTCAGCAATTCCCGAAACCCAAGTGCATAGAAGACGCCAATTTCTGGGCCTGGTTAACATTTATCGGAGTTTCCTGCCGAACCACAATTGCATGTCCTATTACGTGGTCCGAAACGGAGTGGTAACGAGCAGATTACGTGGACACAATCTCTGGAAAACGCATTCAAAGGATGCAAAGAAGCTTTAGCTCAGGCGGCACTACTCGCGAACCCTGACCCAAATGCAGAGCTGGCGATCACTTCGGACGCGGATGCAATAGGCGCCGTCCTTGAGCAGCAGACTCCACAAGGGTGGCAGCCATTGGCGTTCTTTTCCAAGTCCAGCGGAGCAGAAGTACACCGCGTACGGCAGAGCGGTCTACAAAACGATCCATCGTTTTCGCCATATGGTCGAGGGACGTAATATTCACCGACCATTGACGTTCGCATTCCACCAGCGGTCGGACAAGTGCTCTCCTCGGCAGTGATGATGGCTGATTTTATCGGACAATTCTCCAAGGATATACGACACGTAGCGGGAAAGAATAACGTTGTGACGGACACGCTATCCCGCTGTGCGGAGATCTCACAAGCCTTCACCCACCGATACCACAAGTGACCACACTGCTGGAGGAAAATTCGTTAGTTTGCCGACGAGCTGGAGGGCAGTCCGGATAATGACGATGCGACCATGAATGTCCTCTTTTCGTGTGTGTACAAGTCCTTTGGGGAATAAAGACTTCTCACGTGAGACATCGGTCTTTATCATTTCCGCCACCGGCGTACCTACAGTAGGTCTAAGGACGTCAACAGAATAGAAGGAATTCTTAAATACCCTTTCCTTTATGTACGTCTAAATATCAGAAATTCGTAGATATAAATCGAAATAGAGATTGCAACCTATATATATGTTTACTATTAGTTAATGCAATAGAACTAGCTGTTTTTAGAACTATGTTTTTGCCAAATAAAGTTATCTCAGCCCAAGATTTCAGAATCAAAATTAGAAGATTATTCATCATGTGGAAATACTAACAGAAATGAACATGTTGAATGGTTTCCAAGAGAGACTTTTAGTCTCTCTTAGAAACGAAAAATTTCCAGCATTCCTTGAGGGCACACAATTTACATTTGATTCTAATTTAATATTAATTTCATTTCAAATGAAAATGTATTCTTTATGGCAGTGGGATCCATCTTTACTTAGGGAATCAATTTTTGTGGGATAGGATTAGTTCACCTGTGAACTTCAGTCTTTCTCAATCTAAAATGCAATATATACAGTATCCTATACTTTCTTTCTTCCATGATTCATAAACACATGGCCAGGGTGCAATTGCCTACTCAGACCCCTTCTCTGGTAATTTATAACCACTTCAAAAGATCATTTTGCATTTACATGCCAGCACCAATTCTGGGGTTGCTTTCACCAAGTGCAAACTTGCTAACTACTTAGTTATCTTACAACCATCCCTTCTTTGATTCCTTCGATTATGTGATTAATAATTTTTAACAGGGAAATATATTTGACTTAAAATTTCTAACACATATTTTGCCATCTGCAAAGTTGTGTGTGTGAAACATATATTTATTTCATATATATGTATGTATATCAGTGGCGTAGCCAGTGGGGGGTCCAGAAAGCTTTCCTGTCCCTGGATTACAGGCAATTTTATGTTTACTACATGGCTCTGGACCCCCTAATCAAATTATTGCTATATCTTTGATGTATATAGAAAGTTACCATAAACTAAGTCCCTGTCAATTGCTAGATCCAGATACTAGACATCCATGGAACCTCCCTCTAGGCTGTGCATAAATAACTATTAGTATAAGATTAATCATAATCTTTTAAGGTCCATAGTGAATTATGGAAAGCAAATATAGGGCGATTCATAAAAAATATACATACATTCAATTGATGACATCATTTGCAGAATAATAGCAGTCATTTATCAAAGATTAAATAATAAATAAAGTAATAAATACTTTACACACCTTTACAGACCTTGTTTGTTAATTTTTAATCTATTGTGGTATATATGAAGTCCAAGCTGATTTCTCATTTTGTACTTGTAGAGCTTTATATTACTATCAAATATTTCCCAATATTTTTTACAAAAAGAATTAGCAGGTAACAACATATAGACAAGGAAGCAGTAGAATTTTGTATTTTTTGAAGAGAAGCTTACAGTGCTCCTTGTTGGCAAAAAGAACACATTGTGGGCATATTCACTGGAGTCCCAAAAGATAATACAACTCAAGTGAAACATAACATGGTAAAAACACAGAATTGTGTTGATATTAGTTTCCACTGATACTTTTCTTACCATTGAGCAAATGGTACTCAGTTTATTACAAAGTATGCCAATATGATTGTACCAATTCAGCTGAGTATCAATATTAAGCCCAAGAAATTTGGTGCCCTCAACTTGCTAAATTGAATGAGACTCAATTTTCAGAGAAAGGCTCTCACTTTATGGCTTTCTACCACCAGTAAATTGCATCAATACCATTTTGTTAACTTTCAGTTTTTAACTATTACCATTACACCATCATATCATTGAAGACAAAGTGGATTTAGGTTTTCCATACATAGCCTCATAGATGGAATCCGAGACCAAGAAGTTAGCGTCATCTGCATAAGGTATAGGGTCAATATTAATAAAAAAAATAAACAGTAGAGTTGATCCTTGTGGTAAAACAGTGCATATGGGTGGCAGATAAGATTTTATTCACTTATGGCTGTACATTGATGTCAATAACAGATGAATAATTGGAATCCCAAATGATTCCATCAGTCCATGAAGGTTTTTGTTTTACCATATCAAGGGCTATAATTAGGGCAAAGAATCGTCTCATCTTCATATTCAAGTTGATCTCCTATATCATTAATGAATTTCTAAGGTCCGTAGGTTTGCCTTTCCTGAAACCAAATTGAGAGCTGGAAATAAGTGAGTGAATGAAGATTTTTCAGGTTACAAGGTTTCTTTGCTGTCTCCTGACGTTTTGGTGCCTGTCTCCAGAACCATCTTCAGGAGTGAACTGATGCATTTCTCATTCACAACATTTACCAGGAAAGCACCAGATGCTTTCTAAATAAGTGAGCAATTATCAATAAAGGAACTAAATCGATCAAAGACTTGGCTAAATTAGCTTGGACAATGAGATCTGTATGGATATTGGTCAATAATTTGATAATGTAAGTTCATATGCTTTTTTGTGAACTGGTATTACTTTTGACACACTAAGGGAAGAGGGAAAGCCATCAGTACTTGGAGATTTGTGAAAGAGAAAGACAAGATGTCGTTACTACTTCTGGGAAGTATAAAACCAGGTATATTGTCAAAACCAGAAAAGCTTTTCTTTCTAAATTTTTGAATTGCCAGTAAAACACTGCTCTTAGGATACCATAAAGAGAATTATGAGAGCAAGAGTTAGTGCAGGATTGATTAGGAGGCAATGAGTTGAAATGATTATTTTCATTGATAAAGTATTCATTAAATGTTGAGGCAATTTCAGAAAGATCAGATATGGGTTTTTCATTTGCATTACTCAACTCAAACTAATTAGTTGGATTGAGTTTAAATCTAATAACCTAAACTCAATCCAACTAATAAGTTGAATTGAGTTTAGGTCATTAGAAGAGATAGATTTATGGATAATATTCCACGCTGTTTTGCTGACATTGTCATGGTTACAGATTTGACTATCATTGCAGGCTTTTTTGAGGATTTTCACAGATTATGGGATTCTTTTAAATTCTTACAGGATTTTAATTCCTCTTCTAATCTATTCTTTTTGAGACTATAAGCTGATCTTTTGACCTCCCAAGCCACATCTCTAATCTTGTCATTAATGCACTGATTAGATTTGCAAGTTTTTATTGTGGAAGATTGCTTGAGAGAAGCTAATTCAAAGTTATATCTGAATAAAGAGTTAAAAGCATCAAGGCAATTGTTGGAGTAAGTTGCCGACCAATTAGATCTGTTAAGTAGGGAGTGGAACATGAGCATATCAGCTTTGTTGAAGTTTATCATGACTCTGGTGACCTTATTACTTATTATTGGAGCATTGGCTTCAAAGGCATAGTGATAGATAACATAGTGGTCAGATAAGCAAATGATGAGAATTTTTGTTAGTAGATTGGCAGCATTTATATTGGTGAAAATATAGCCAATAGTTGTTTTGGAGGAAAGAGATACCCTAGATGGGTCAGTGAAAAGTGAATATATATTGTAAAAGAGTTTATTAATTGTAAGAATTGAATTTTTGTGTGGTGTTTAGTGGAGAAGTCAATACTGAAATCACCTTCAAATAGAACTATCAAGTTCCATAATCTTAAATAGCTCCTCAGTACCAATAGAACCAAGGGGCGATCTATAAACAGATAAAATTACAGCTGTCAGATTTGAGATTTTCAAAAATACACCAACAACTTCTAATTCTTTCTCTTTGCAGTTACAGTTGATTTTCTTACTCAGAGGAGAAACAGAATCTGCCAGAAAATCTTTCACAAAGATCGCCATTCCATCATACTTTGATTGATTCTACAGCACATAGTAGCACAGTAATACCTTTCAAAAAAGTCTAGAACACCATCAATAGGACTTTGCCAATGCTCATTTACACAGAAAAATGCTGGGTTTTCAGTACAGTAGAAGTCCATTATAACTAGTACAGTGTATAACGAGAATTGCATTATAGTGAGAAATTTTTGGCCAATATCTATCTCACAGCAAAAAGGATAGGGAGTTATGATGTCCATTATAATGAGTGCCACACTTCTATGTTTGTCTTGCAGGAGGCATATCTTGGAATTGTCAACTGATGTGAGAGACCAAGTCTGACAAGAAAACAGTAATCTGAAATTCATCATCTCTTCAAAGAGGAGAAGAGAATTAAATGTAAAAATTATTCACCTAATTCACTCACAATTGTTTCCCACAATTTGCCTCAGCCTTTCTCTGAAAATTGCTTCAGGGAGGTTTGATTAGATACTTCTCACAAGTTTCCCCTTTGGCCCTCCCGACATACACATTTATGAATCAATGAAATAATATTTTTGATCCTTACATACTTTTTACACCTTCTGAAGCATTTGTATAAGAATTAAAAACCCTCTAGTTCCATTCTACCGCACTTGCTATCCTTTGATTCAAAAGCTGTACGTTTAGTATTATAAATTGGCTATTATTGGCAAGTATGCTTTTATCAACTCTTGTATAACAGTCTTCTACTGTACTTAACGATACCTAAATCTCACTAATTTTGTTTGCAATGCTTTGAACATTCAAGTGAACAGCACTTATTTTTTTATTTATTAAACAACTGAGAGATAGAATCAATTGTCTTAGGTTCAAGATTAAGAGGATCCAGTCTCAATTTACAAGTGGTAGATTGATCAGTAGTGTCCACTACATGATTGGGTTTCTTAAAGAGCAATCTAATTTAAACATATGTTATCATAGAAATGAGTTGATTATGAAACTAACAGAGAGTGTAAGACATCTATATATTTTCTAAAAAAACTTTGATTTTATGACTGTTTAAGTTTTGCTGTTCCCCATGTTTCTTATGTGGATACATTATCTTACAGCCATATGGTCATCAGGTATTCTCAAAATACACACTTGTAAAGTCTTTATTGTAGTAGGATGAAATTACTCACAGAAAACCTTCATTACCAATTCGTTTTATATATTATTTATATCAATTCTTCTAACATACAATCTACGAAGAAGAAGCTGATGATGGTAGCAAATAAATCTAAACATACAAAATTGTACCACAATCCAAGACAGGTTAGTATTATTATGTTATGTTAAAAGTTATGGCAAAAAATCGCAGTATGAGCTGTTTAATTATAAACAAAATTAAAATAATTTTTTGATCCAGTACTCTGTTTAAGGTGAAGGGGTGGGCTGAGCTTGGAACAGATCAAGGAATATACCGATTTGAATACTACAAACCAATATGAATAGGTTTACAAATTCTGTATGAATGTAAGTTGATTAAAATTGTGAAAATACATGATTGCTAGAAAAATTAAGATTATTATTTTCTGCCTTTATGAATCTCTGCTGTTATGAATGGTTATGCAAGTATGTTACAGAAAATTTCCTTATATATTTTTTTTATAATTTCTGTTGAAATGGATGACTTGTAATGCTGTTGTTTATATTAGAGGACAATCAAGTATTAGCAGAACTAAAGAAATGGGTTAGTGAAAATATAAGTAAAGGAAATTATCATTTCTACTAACAGTTGTTTGGGAAAACTTATATAAAATCTTAAAACTGGTATAAAATCAAAGCTATTGCATAAAGGATTCTGTAAAAATATTTCATTTAATGAATTCATTCAGTCAATACTTCCCTCTCTTATAGGATATTATTAATTTTGCTTTCTCTAAGGTTACAAACAAGTTGAATATCTTGAATACAATCACTTATTTCAGACATCTTTTGTTCAGCTGCCATTAACTCATTCTTGACTTTAACACAAACTTCCTCAGGCGTTTCCTCTGTAACCACATCATACTTGATTGAGATATCTTTGCAGTCCATAATTTCCACATTTTCTGTTCTTTCTTCCTCTAAAGTAATCAAGTCAAATTTGACCAAGTTGTCCTTGCATTCCACAGTTTCAACATTTTCTGTTCTTTTCTCCTCTAACATGCTTGTCACAGCTTCAAGTTTATCACCCAAAGTTATGACACTCTCATTTTTGATAAAAGAAATGTCTTCAGCTTTTTCTTGAGCCTCATGAAGTTGGCTGTTAAGTAAACTAATACACTTCTTTAAATTGCAAATTTCTAATTCCAATTCACCAATTCTTGATTTTAATTTCTTGCAGCATGGATTGCCATCACACATGTTTGAATAGAAATGTTCACTGTCATCATCCTGGAATCAAATGTTGGAGATTGGCTGTTAGGTTACTATTAAATTTCTTGTTAAATCATGAAGAAACTTGTAAAATTCAAAACTAAAATTATAAGAAATTACCTGGCTAAAATTAATTCGGAATGTAGCAGCTTTAAAGATGGGTAAAATATACATGTAAAGAGAATTCGACAATTAAGGGCAAAATTATCTATAGGACTGAACTTAACATTCTGAAATCTTTACACTCTGAGAAGACAACTGCAAAGATGAGTACAGCAGTTTCAGGACAAACACAAAACAACAGTCAATGTAGAACAGCTGGTATTACAAGTCCACCAAGCTGAAATTTAACACTATAGAAGGCTCTCAAATGATGGTACATTCAGAGTATTTCAAAAATATTAAGAGGTGCATAAAGAGCAGATTAATATAGACAGAGTCTTTTGGATTTGAGAAATGAGAACAAAAAATTCTGACAAATGGAATCAAAATAACAGCATCAAAAACAGAGTGGACTCATATATCAGTCCACCTTGGATAACTTTTCATCTGGTACAATAAAAAACTCAAAGAAGGAGCAAATTTTTCCTGAAGTTTTTGGTGATTCTTGTCAAGCCAAATTCTAAGAAATCTTTCCACAGAAGAAAAATGTCTCATAATATCATATTTGCAATAAGAAGATAAACTTTTGGAAGCATTGCTGACAGTTCGGCCCCTTAGAAATGAAAGCAGGTTTACTAGAAGAGAGAGAGATTTTATGAAGGCTAGACATCAGCTGTGGGTGAACAATAATTTGGATAGAAGGAGAAAAAAGGAACTCGGCGGTCAATGAACTAAGAGATAAAGGTTCTGCAAGCGCCGAATAGCGGCGACCGTCTAAGGGCGATTCCTGGGAAACGGATAATTGTTTAGCAGTCCCAGTTCTGAAGAAAAATGGAGAACCTTTATCTCTTAGCTAATTAATTTGGATGTTCATTGGCAGTCATGGATACGAAAATGTTGTCTGGGTACTAACACTTAACATTAATGAGGCTAAGAGGATTTATTATTCTATGAATGCCATTATTCAAAACATACAAAAAGATCTGTAAGACAGGTGGTAGCACAGCAATTTGAATGATGAAAACAAAGTACTCCAGAAGATCATTTTCACTTTATCAGGCTGTAGCTAAAGAATTCACTCAAAAATATCCAGGTAAGTACCCTCTGCTGTACAACTGATAGTGATTTTGTTTAATCTCTGTACATAATACCTTTCACATTATTTTAGCCTCAAAGATTTAGTGAATATCAGGGGTTCTTGAATATTACCAGGAGAAACAAGATAAGGAACATTATTAAAATTGAAGCAATTATGGAGGAGAATGTGAAGCTAATCATTGGCATTTTCATCTCTATTTATCTGCCCACTACAGATAAATGGACACCCACATACAGCTACTCCAACAGTTTCCACCATTCAGAGAAAATTAGTCCCCAATGCAATAATGGCATCTTCAGATTCTCTAATTAAAAAGACTAAACAAGCATTGCAATGATGATGATTTCAGTGATGACGTCAAAAATATAAAAGAATATACTTCATGGAAAAAAAAGTTTGAGCAAATTTGAGTGTAAAAATACAGATATGAAAGTAACATATCTACCATAAGAGGCTAAACAGAAAACATAAACAAAGAGCAAAATAAAACTTATTTGAGGATACATCTTCAGTTATACAGCTGAAAATGAATCATCAATCATAATTTCCTTTTCCATCTTACACTGCACTGTAATCAGAAGTACTCTAATAATAAAGAAGAATTTTTGAGCTGCTTTCCATAGGCAGTCATTAATGTTAGCCAGGGGCCTTGATTACAGTCTTATTACTTGATTAGCTTTTGCAGTCATACTGTTCAACAGATTTCAAAAGTGCTAGGGAATGTCCTTCCATTCCTTACAAAAATTCAAAATAAGAAAAGTTATTAATGAGGGTCAGGAGATTATGATACTAAGTTAGCAATTCAAAACATCCCAGAGATGTACTTTGGGATTTACATTATGATTCTTAAATTGCAAGTTTGCAGATGAGAAACTGCTGCAGTTGTAAGACAGGAAGAAAGAAAACACCTCCATACAAAAACACTGTATGCAAGGGTGCTCAGAAGTCTTTATGTGCACAATGTTTTACTGTAAGGTGGTCTCTCATGGTAGGGTACTTGATATGAGTACATCCTCATTTATAAGACACTCTTTGTACCTTTCCACAGAAGGACAAATAAAGGCAAAAATAAGCTAGTCATGCTTTGATTACCTTGTGATATGTCATAGAATATTTAATTCTATCTTCTTAGAATTAAATCTTTACAGTTTTTGAGCGAATTTCATTGTTTAACTCAAAACTTACTAATCAATTATCTCATAACTGTGACTTCTAAAAGGAGTAAACCCATTTACCTTGATTTTCTGAGCAACTACTTGAATTTGTTTGCAGTCTTGCTTCAGCTTCCCTTTATGCCTGTTATAAAAAAGGATGAAATGATTACATTTTGAATTACAGGATTCACTGAGTATGTTGTTAAGGAATGAGTATTTTTCTGAGTACAGAGTTAAGTAAAACCTTAATAAAAATACTCATAATGATATTTTATCAATTATGGTTGTCTAAACAAAGTCTATGCTATTTACTTAACAATTTTTGGCGACATAGGCTCGTATCCGACTCTTAAGTAATAAATCAAGTCATTTTCCTCAGGATGGCTGATTTTGCCTTCAGAAGTCTAAATGGTCAGATAATCTGACTTCAAAAACGTTATTGCTTGTCAAGAACTAGCGTCGTATTTACAATACTGATCAAACTGACACTGATTTTAAATATACATTTATTAACAAAGAATTTCAATAAAACACAAATAATAAACTACTAAATAATAATAATTAAACTACTGATATTTCGAACAGATAATATATAATGATAAATTGCTATCCCTTCGAAAATAAAATTAATGGTAATACTTCAAATTTTACTCAAACACTAGTGGTGATTCCAAACATGACTGGTAGTTAGTATTACAAATTGAATTAAAAGTTATCGCAAACAAAATTTGTTAATGATTCCATCATTAACAAATACTCTATATGTCTAAAAGACAATTTATAACTAAAATCGATCACCTATCCATGAAGAATGGCAAAGATCTTCCAAACTGCAGCAATAATCAAAATTCAGAAAACCGGGAATCCAGTTTCCTTACAGTCGCGACATAGAAAGCGTACTATCCCACTAGTAGAGCCTATTCTAGACAAAAGATGGCATTAGTGTCATCTTAAAGGCGCGTGGTTTAAATTAAAAATCCATTTTTTATCGACAATATACTGTCGTGTATCATAACATTTCTGAGTTTAGATAGTATTAAGATCAATACTGACAATAGGCTACCTAATAAGTATAAATTTGCAGCGACTTAGCATTTTCAATCATTATGTGAAAAAATGAATGAAAAAGTAAGATTACTGCAATGTAGGGAATACGTTTTGACAAATACACTGCAATATAATGTATCTTTACCAGGTAATCATGACAGTATTGTCTAAATGATAGAAAACCAAACAACTGGCAAAGATAAATAGCAATATGCAGGACTTACCCAAACCGGGAGAATGTCAGGCAATTTCAAAATTATATGCTCTCCTCCAGCATTAACACTTGGCCATAAGGCCAAATTGCTGCAATAAAATCAAATAAGCACATGTTTCAGTCAGCTTTCTTTCCTTCACTCTTTTCATTCTTGTCTACCATTGAGACTTTCATTTCCTATATAATTTGTTGATTATTCAATGGCTCAGGTTCATTACATTTACATTGGAGTAGATGAAATTTCTAGATAAATAGAAGTCGTATTACTAAAAGTACAGATGAAATTTCTTTCTTGGCTTTGGAGTGAAGGATTTTCAAATTTGAAAATTTATAGTAAATATATATTTTGTAACAGCATTTTGCAAGTTATATAAAGGTAAAAATTAATGATTATTCATGGGAGATAAACTGATGTATATAACATTTAACTTAGAAAATTCTAGATTCATGCAAGACAACATTATTGGTAACAAAAGAGAATTATCAGTATTTTTTTAGCATTGGTATAATAGAGGTTAGTATGCTTGCTTAGTAACACAAGTTTGGAATCAGGGCTGGCCATCTACGAAAGTGGTCCCAGGTTCATGCTCCTACTTGGGCCCCCTCTATGCTTCTTTTACACAGGTGATGAGTAATGAATTAATTAGAGCACTATATCTGATTTAAAATGTTTATATTAGATGTATTGTTTGATCTCTGAACAATAACAAAGTTATAAATATAAAATGTGGCCCCATCAAACTGGGAGCCCAGATACTAGGCATCTACGGAAACTCCCTCTTGGTTAAAATCCTTGTTCAAACATGGTTGTATTCATTCATTATTATTGCTCTCATTGTAAATTGCCAATAATGGCTAATAATAAGTAAACAAGTTAATAAAAATTTCAACTTAATTATCAAAATACTTCAAATGATTTTTATTTGAAAAACATTAATTCATTGATAAAAATAATGGATGTTTAATTTTATTGTATAGCTTTTGTTATCTCTAAAATCATGCTTATAATTATAAAATTCTTTATAAAAGAATTCTGCGATGTATCCACACCAGAGAGCTTGAGTACCTTGTTACCTTCAAAAAGGATTATCGAATAATCTGGGAGGTTGATAACCAGAGTAGTTGAAAATCAGAGAATTTCGGATCCAATAATCACAAAACTTCAGTCTTTCACCAGAACTTCTATCTATACTTGCATCCCTCTCATTTATCAACATTTTTATGAATTTATGAATCTCAAAAACTTAGTGCTTACTTTACTCATTCTTTCATTCAACATCTTGACCTTCATCAAATCCATCAGGATCATTTCCATATAACTTAACAAAATATTCCCTCCTAAATTCTTCCTCTTCACACTCATTCAACACTTTATCATTAGAAATGTTCATAATTCCTTTCATTCTATCTTAGGCACTCAACACATTTCCATTCTATTCCCTCTTCTTACATCAATTGCCTTTACACCTTATCCAAAAACTTTATTCATCTATTTATCCACTTTCACCCCTAAGTAAGTTTTACTTAATCCGAAAATCATGATAAGTCTTGTTCAGGTTCTGATCCTCTCATCACTTTTATTCTTCAACAAGTCTCTCAACCCCTTGAGAAACAATTCTCAGTTAGTAATATTTCTAAGTCAACTCATTTTCAGGTACATATAGCATATTACCATGCCAGGATCTTCTGATCAGAGATGCCTATGCTCTATCTGCTACTAGAATCCTTCAATTAGGAGCTACATGCAGAGTACAAACATGCAGGACCAGCACTAAGCTGTATGCCATCTGCCTGCATAATTTAAATTGCAACCCCAAAAATTGTTGCATGAGTCAGAAATTTCTAATGAAATAAAATTCAGCATCCTCCCCAAGAGTGGCAATGTAAATTCTGTAGACTGTAGATTCTAAAGACTATTTATCAGTCATGCTAATATGCACAGGATGCTATAAATTTTCTCTTATAACTGAAAGCTTATACTTTTAGTAAAATGTATTAAAAATATTTCAGATCTTTACTTTGGAAAGAGCTGTGTCTATATACAGTAAAACCTGGTTGAGACATTTTTCATGGGATCAAGCAAAATGTGCCTCTTAAGCAGGATGGTTTTATAACTGGGTTGTATAATACCAGTTTCCATTCATCATACTTTTGAAGAATGATCTACCTTTTGCTTTTTTAATCAGTTAGAAAATTAGGGAAGAATAATCAATTTTTTTACCAGCAATGGTGAAAGGGCATCGCAATCTCAACCAAACTGTGAGTACAATCTTTCCAAAACTATGCTCATTGGCTCACTGCACTCCCTTTCTGGTCTGTTTTACAACATAAGACTGTGAAAAAACGAGATAGGATTGCCAAATGTTTTAAATATCTAATTTTCTTCTTTTATCAAGGAACAAAAGTGATAAAAAAGATCTCACTTTATCTCATCTTTTATCAGCTCTAACAATGGGATATACATTTTGCTTTATGCTTTGTGATATTCTACTTCAGTTCTCATAAAATTAATAATTCTAAAGATTGAATTCACAAGAAAAAATTCTAGAGATTAGGCAAAGCGTGAAAGAACAACACGGATGATGTAAAAAAATTTTGGTCTATCAAACGAGGCAAGTGAATAGCTAAAGTGGTTTGCAATGCATCTGGGGATGGGAAAAATCCATTTTAAGTGGTATTTTTACCATGTGCTTAGAGCAAAAGGCACCAGAGGAAAATTGCATATTTATCAGGATGGAATCTTAAACAGGTTTTACTGTATTTTGTAATTAGGTCAATAATGCTGAAGTTTCACTGCCCATTTTCTTATGGTAAATGATTAATTTCATTTTGATTAAACCTAATGATAGTAAAAGGTAGGTGAAGCAGATCCAGAATTTATTTATGATAACCAAATAATGTTTTATCACCTTTTTTGAGGCAAAAATCAAATTTTCAATTCTTCCAGATAATTACCTAAAACAAGAACCTAAACACATCAGCAATCTGATAGCTACTAATTTTTCAGGTATTGGGCTGAATGATTTTATTTTAACTCTTAGAACACAAAGCATCATAACTTTTATGCTGGATATTAATAATAAATTCTTTGATGTCAATTCCAGTTTTATCAGAAAATAAAGATTTACTGTAAAGGGAAAGGACAGGTGATGGTATATAGGCCAGTAATGATTCAGTAACAAGTTAAGGAAGGAATATGCATTTTATTACAATTCACCATTCAAAACCCCAACATTACAATGCAAAAATTTCTCTCACAATATTCCTCTTTTATTTACAGAGTATAAATTTGCTCTGCTATGACAAAAATTTACAGAAACTGTACAAATAGCAAGGAAGGACCGAGGGCAAAGGACAGAATTTGTGGACACAAATATATGGCATAACTTGAAAAAATATGCAACCTATCACATAAAATGTACAAATGTGTTAATTGGCAACAGTTATTTGGCTCTGTTTGCAATAACTAGTCACTGTCACATTGCCCCAAATCTCCCTCTTTCAACATATGCCTGCAATTATAAGAGATTGATCACCCCATTTGCAGTGCATTGATTTGTCTAATATGTACACAGTTTACAATTCAGCCACACTAAATATTATAATTTTTCCTACTAATCAACGCTATGGTCCCAAACATTTGTGTGTGTGTGTATTTGTATAATGTATTTGTTAGCATACTTATCTTCTATCCAGAGGGAAACCTGGGCTAAAATTATATATGTGTGTGAATTGACAATTATTTATTAATAAGTGACACTCAAAAACACAAGAAAACATTCTTTCATCATGAAGCAGGAAAATAGTCTGCAAATATGCATGTAACATGTGTGCTTTTACACACAAAAATACATACCAATGCAAAGTTTGAGTCATGGCCTTTTCTTATAGAACACTACAATGCTTCAACTCAATCCACACGCACATACATTTGCTAGCTCACACACACACACACAGCTTTGATAGGAATTCAGTCCAATATCAGTATTATTTTCTGATTACTTTCACTTAAGTAAACATGCCTGGTTCAATATTAATTTATATTTATTGGCACAAGGACTAGACAACAGTGTCACAAACTGATGACTCTTAAATTATTTAGCTTAAATTCAAGAGAAATTCCATTAAATAAACTCTCTTTGACCATCATGGAGTCCTCTATTCAATGATGAGTCAATGCTTAAAAATGTAATTTCAAAGTGTAAATATATATGAGGCAAACTAATGTGGAAGCTTTTGGGTTTATTGACTGATCAATATTTTACCTTTTGGAATGTATATTGCACATAACAGCACTGTGATTTTTATTTACAAATGTTCAGCAACACAATTAAGTAAATATGCATTTATCTCATGCTATAGGGTATCCTGGTAAAATTCACTGTGAACAGTCTCCTTTCTTGTGTACTCCTTCAAAACCAGGGGAATATTTGTTAAATAAAATTAATTCTACAATATTTAAATTAAATTTATAAATGAGTCACCAGTTTGCACACACAAAAAGAGCGATAAAACCAAACAAGTTGGGCTAAGCCAGAAAAATTGGAAATAATAATCTTTCATTTTTAGTTTGGAATGTACACAAAAATAAAGAGAAAACATTTATAAATAAAAGCAATAGCTCAATCCCTCTTGCAGTGCATTCATAATCAGAAAACTCAAAAAGCATTACAATGATAAACATGACATGTGTACATTTGCTTCTTCTTATACTTATTTCCATGTAAAATTAACAGGCAAAGAATAGCAAGTGTCACTCCAAACAATACATGAAGATAATTCTGTTTCTAGTTGCTCAGAAACAGTGCAAAAAATTCAAGCAATTTTTTAAAAGTAAACACAAAAGCTGAGCACAAAAATGAAGTATTGTAAAGAGATATAATCAGAAATTTACAGGGGTTATATGATATTTAAGTTGGTCAGAGACAGATGTTATTCCCTTCCTAGGCACCAAATATGATTAGGTGACACCTGGCCACCAATGTACCACAACTGCAAGCAAAGGGCACTACTGATAAAAATGTTGCTCTTTAATTGCAAAATAACTCTAAGAGTATTTTGAAATTAAAGTACAACAAAAGGTAAAATTATATGGTGCAAACTCATACTTCATGAAAACCAAAATGTATCAGTGGGGCATATGCAAAAGAAAACTATGCAAGTTAAATATATCCATTCAGAAGAATATGGTCAGCTAATTAAGTTTTCATTGGAGACTTTACCCCAAAGTTTCCCCCAGGTGCAGAGTATATGGATTCAACAATGCATAAAAACATCAGTGGTAATTCCTAGCAATCATCAAGTCCTTTGAATTCACATGAAGAATAGCATTTAAAACTCAACATCAGCGATGAAAAATTATCAGAACATAAGGTAAAAATGAATTATCTTCACTATTTATGGAAATTCACTGTGATAAAACCATATAAGAAGCAATAGAAATAATTCAGCCTGATGTTAGTAATATAAAATTCTAACTTCAATATCCACTTCTGAAACTGTTCCATTAACTATATTAAAATCAAAGTCATGATTTGACCAATTTGTCTGATTTTGCAATTCATCAGTTTCCCAGTATAGCCTCATTATGAAAAAAATTTTATGCTATAAACAGTCTAACTAATGCCACAAAGAATATACACTTCTAATATTTAACAAAGTTAGGAATAAAAACCGAGCAGGTTTAAAAATATGAGGATCTACTCCTCTTCTGATAATATACAATAAGATTTACAATAAGAATATTTGTAACATAGTCATTCCAAGCCAAGCACCAAAAGTAATCACAATCATCAATAGCTTCAGAATAATAAAGCCACATTTGATTTAAGTTCATACATAACACTCAATCAGTGCTTACTGTACTTGCAAAACTCTAATTATTGCATTACATAATTTAACAAAAACAGCTATGAAATCACTGATATAGCTTTTTACAATTTGGTCAGTCTTGATGAGCCTATTGACGGGAAGAATTTAAAGTAAGCATCAAATATGCATAAATCTAATATGCACCAACATATTGTAGACATATTTTGGAGCACAAATGTTATATCTGACAAACTGTGATAATGAACCAGACTCATTACAGAAAAATGAATCGCAAGAAAATATGATTATTTGATATGTTACATAAAAAATTTGGCTAATGGACAAATAAGCAACTAAGATTCAGATAAAAGTATATTTTCAATCAGCATAAAATTCTGCAGAAGATCTATCAGATACCTTTATTATGAAATGTACAAGCAATTGTTCAATTCTTAAATTAAGCACTAGTTGTTGGATTAAATAATTATTTGAATATGAGCAAGGAAAAAGATATTGCTTTCCTATAAAACTCTAAAATTTTATACAAAAAAATAAAGCCTTCATTCAATGTATATACTATAAGATGTAATCCTGTAAGCTTGTGAGTCTGAAAAATAATTATGAACTATTCATAGTTCAAAATATTAGGGACCAAAGA
Source organism: Pachydiplax longipennis (assembly GCA_036926295.1). Classification (NCBI taxonomy): domain Eukaryota; kingdom Metazoa; phylum Arthropoda; class Insecta; order Odonata; family Libellulidae; genus Pachydiplax; species Pachydiplax longipennis. The sequence continues at coordinate 12,194,096 of JAVFKF010000008.1, read as the reverse complement.
TTCTGAAACTAACTGGAAGAAATCTCAAGGAGTGCAGAAACTTGGAGGGAAATGAAAATTCTCTGGGAATTACACACAAAGCGTTTAAAGAAATACATTTATAAAACTAGAATTAAAGCTACTTCAATTGAATTCAGAGGGAAAATGAAAAGGGCACTTAAAAAAATATACCATCTTTGATTGGTTTCAAATAATCCTCTGAATGTATGATTATTCAGCCTAAAACACTATCAACCTGCAGAGAGGCAAATTACCGAAAGCAGCCCATGCCTTCACTGAAAATAGCAGATCAAGTGATACCTGCAGAATGCTGAGAAGATGAATTAAACTCATTCAATGAATGACTAGGAATGTTTTCTCTGTCATCAATGAACAAATTGTTACCTATTGTTAAAACTTACTCTGTACAGTTAAGTTTTGAAGATTAGATTGCTTAGTGGTTATTTTGATACATGTCTACAATCCTTTTTGAAAAGGTAAAGCTAATATAAAATTTTCTCAATAATCTGTTGATTAAAGACATTGAACAAATGTGGAAAAAAGTCAAAGTTAGACCAATCTTCTAAAAATCTAGATTGAGAGTACTGCTCTGCAATCAAAAATATGATAAGAATCAAAATGAAACAGCATGATTATCATTTCAATTGTACATATTAGTTTCCTTTATCACATGAATCTTTCTAAATATCAGAAAAAATTCTGTTCAGAACTTCTCCAAATACTTTAGATTTGTGCATACAAAATCAAATATATCACCTTAACTCTCTCTGAATTTGCTATATAAAGCAGAATATTTAAATTGCTTTGATATATTTTCCTAGAAATTAAAAATTTAACTCAACAAATATAGTGTTTACAGACAGGTCAATACTGAATATCAACAAAGCAATGCATGAATTCAAAACGGAATAACAGAAAACTAAAGAATAAAATTCAATCATCACTATCATTTTAAAGGAGGAAATGCCTAGAAAATAGTTTAATTTTGAAAAATGAAAATGATTATAGATACAAGAAGATAATGTGAAAATAATATAAACAACTACTTGGAAAGAAACTATATTACTTCTAATTCAACATAAATAGAATAACCAATAGAACTAAATCAGTGAGTCAAGCAAACAAGGTTAATAAACGATTTTGAAGATTGGCCTAATTTCATGTACTTTGCTGATGACATGTTAAAATATGCAAAATAAGATAGCTCTCAGCTTAAAGCATTCAAGTAAAACATAAAATATGTATTTCAATGGAAGATGGAATTACAATGGAAAGGCTGCCAGAAAACAAGCAATCAAGCACCAGAAACCAAAAGAATTGTTACACAGCTAAAATCTGAAACTGCTGTCATTTTCTTTTGCGACTGAAACCTAAAATGTCTTAACAATTACATTTGTAATTCACAATAAACATCCAAAGTTATTTGCTGAATTTGTGTTTATATTTAAATGATTATGACATCCATGAATTGAAATTTACTAATAATGAGTCAAAATAAATTATAAAAATCATAGGAAGAAACGTTGAAATAAATATTCAACTAGTCCAAACTAATGTTGGTCCATTGGATTTACAAAAAATTACCCTATTCCGGAACATTACCAACAAAGTCCAAAGAAGCAGATATAAAACAATGGGTATCAGCAGTTTTAAGAATGCTATCTACAGACAATATGCCATTTGTATTATTTTGAGCAAAGGATGATATGAGTATCCCAATAGACAAGGATTGAAACATGGATTAGATTTCAGTAATCCATGAAGTGAATTCCAAAGACACTGGTTTGGCACAAATGCAATGAAGTTACGTATGTTTATATGTCCATTTTAAACTTAAGCTTCACTTCCAAAATTTAAAGACTTAAAGCTCTAAGGGATAAACAGACCCTTCTTTGCACTGTTAACCCTGTAAAATGGAGGAATACATTTAACATCTTTGTATGTACGAAATACTTTGGAACAGCAAAAGAATCAAAAGGAGATATTAAAACCTTATTTGGAGCATAAATATACATCTCTTTTTCTTACTCCAGTTTTCCCAAAAAGGCACAAAACATCTGATATTTGATGGCAATGAAATAAAGAAAAAGCAATTACACTCAAAACTGCGAGAATATCCAGAAATGAGGCAATAATCTGAAACATAAAAAGCATCACATGGTTCCTTCACCTTTCACTGGATCAAATAGCACAACTTACTTTCCATTTGGAGGCCATATTGGTAGCAGTTAGCATAAAACAATTTAATAGATAACTCAGTCTATTGTCATGGCTGAGTCGACAGCCAATGGCAACAGAAAAGCCCACTTACTTCACCTTAAAATATCTCTTTTATTGAATAACACCACACTGGCTTTCCACTCATTCCTCTTCTTTAATTGAGTGAAATCATTGCCACAAATATCACAACAACAAACAGAACACTTTGTGCTTCCATGTAAATTTCAAGTGCGCTTACCTGCAAAAAAGTATTTTTCTAACTCTGGAATTGCAGGCTTTTTGAATAACTCTTATTCATGACGCCACCAAAGTTCTGGCTCACATTTTTTTCATGGAAGTAATCACAAATTGTCTTATCATCAAAAGTTTTGGGATATCTATGAGAGAGCATGATCTTCCAAAACTTGGATGGAAAACCACAGGAGTCAGGAGCACCATTCACTTCAAACTCACCAATGTCTGTGAGTGAAACTTTCTGCCCATAGGCTGATAAATTGTCAATTTTCTGTCAACCATAACAGTTACATTTGGAACTTAAAGTCAAAGTACTACGCAGCAAAGTCAACCCTATCCCATGAAGCCATTCTGAGTTCAGCATCATCGAACAAATCAAAAGGATCATGGCTATGGGACAGCAAAGGGTCATATTGTGGTGGGGCAGACTGATGGTGGAATGAACTGCTACCACTGTGCTGTGAAACAGTTGGGGCTATCAAAGAGTCAAGCCAGTCTGATACATCAAGATCCATTGGCATTTCTGAAAGCTCACCTCCACTTCCTGGTCCTGCAGCTGCCTCCATGTCTACATCTTCTTCCCTGTGGATACAATTATGCAAGTGAGGTTCTGCAGAATGTTCCCTCCCATGCCCAGAGTGCACCATATCAACATGAGAAACAGATGAGGCTGATGCAGATCCACCAAGAAGGTCAAACTCCATGACATCCAGTGCTTCCAAATCAAGCCCCAGATCTTCAGTTTGCTGAATGAGTTCCTGGGAAGAATGACTGTCATGGTGACCACTTGCATTCTCTTGGGATGCAACTCTATGGAGTGGAGTTGGAGAGGCATCGGCACCCAGAACAAAGTCGAAAGGGTGGAAAAGGTGTTCAGAGTCAGTCATGTGTTTGTCAGTGGACATTTCTTCTGTTTTGACTTCTGGAAGTATCAGAGTCGAGAAGGTAGGCTGCACCTGGCTAACATTCTGCTGTGCTATAGAGCCACTTGGAGCAGAGGTCTGTGTGGTAGCTGGTGCAGTTGTGGAAGAAGTGAAGATGAGACCCTGGGGCAGAGATCTGCCAGGTGTAGTTGGTGTTGCAGGGTCATTAGCAGCACTTGGAGGGAGCTCTATAGTAACAAAAATGGAATATACCGTTAATGTCCTCAAGGCAGGAACTTTAACTGTTTTCTTTGTTCAAAATCAAAGAATGGGTATTTTATATATCCTCCATCATTTCAGATCAGAAATTAATTTTCCATACAACTAACGTAATATATATTTTCCCAATTTATCTTTGACATCAACTAATGTAGTTATATTACATCCTGATTAACAAAATTTTACCACCATTTGCAGAAATAATTCCCTAATACCATTAGAAAATATAAATAAGCTATCACCAATACAATTAATGTCAATGTCATGTGATTGAGTTTTTCCACCGATTGAGTTGAAATAAACACCTGAATGAAGCAAAAATGCTCTCCAGAATTTACTATCCTCAGAATGGGGAACCTAAGGCACTCATGTCCAAAGGGGTATTGGATAGAATTATTTGACATACAGAACTCTAATGGTTCTATCCTGAACATCTTTGTTTAAAAAATGAATTTAAAAATATATAATTGCTAATTTCATCATTTAACAATGGTTTTAGTCAATAACAACATCTTCTGACTATCACCAACATTATAACTTAGTGACATTAGCATCTCACTCTATGACTTAGCCTCACATAGACACTAAATCTATTCAATCTAAATGTGGTACTCTTCCAACAAACAGGTTTCCCAGCCCTGGCCTATCTTAAACATGAGATTTACTTACACTCAAGTATGCATGCTTTGCTAACCTAGAGAAGACCAAAAATGAACATTAAAATTTACTGTGGAAAATTAGTACGGATAAGAAGTCTTTCAAACTTAGCTTTGAGCAAATGTAACAGAAAGCAAGAAAACTTAAGTTTCTAAGACTTAAGGGTGGCTTCCAACTATAAATCATCCTGCACTAAGGAAAGAACAAAGTTCATCATTGGACAAACCAACCTCCATTTTTGATGAGTATCTCCAGTACATCATCAACAATCTGGCTCTTGATGCTCTTGGAGTTCTTGCTTGATTCATCGCTGCTTCCACTTGCATTATTAGCAGTAGATTCCTGTTTCAAACAAAAAGTGCATTGCATAAGATAAAAAATATATGAACATGTTCTAGAGCAAAAGTGTCAAACTGACAGCCTTCTGACTCCTCTTGTAAGGCCTACAATTTCCAGGTGAATTTTACTTTCATAATGTAAGTGGGTTACCTTTTCAGCTTGAAACCTTTATTATTATCAATTTGTAGGGTTATTCTTTAGTTTAAAGCATACTCAGGGACCACAATTAGGTTGGATTACTTGAATGAGCAAAATAGCAAACAGATTACTTGGTCCAAACATAATTTATCCAAACCATTAATCCTGATGTGGTCCCATTTTTGAGAAAAACAAGAATTTTGAACAAAGTCATAAAAGTTATCCTTTCTTGATAAGAAGATAATGAGGCTATTATTGATGAATAAGAAGTGTGCTCCCGCACTGTATACGAGATCAATCATAAAAAGTAAAAAGAGCATACCTTTCTGAGTTTAGTAGCTTCTTCATAATGAGGTGGGGGCTTGGTGATGAGAAACTGTTGGGGAGATTGGGAAGGAGATGGAGGTGATGATGAGAGCATGCTCTCTGTATCCATTCCTTTTGGGATTTCTGTCACATCTACTTGCTGATCAACAGACTGAGCTGACTGAAGCTGGCAATTGGGTTTTGGAGACCCAAATGTTGCTCCAAAGAAGTTTGGCAGCGAAGCAGCCCTAAAAAATGAATAATTCCTAAATATGAATCTTTAGAAATATTGAGACCATAAACAAGTTACAGTTAAATATTTGAGATCCAAAGTAAACTACTCTAGGTATTAGGATTTTTTTAATAAAAGAGCAGCTCTGAGCAGGCAGTAGAGGCTAACAGAGGTTATAGTTGAATATAGTTATAGTTATATAGTTGAAAATCATCTAATAATTTTGCATTGGAATGGCTAGCATAGATATTTAACAAACCTAGATTATATATGAATTATAGCAGCATCTTTAAGGAAAAAAGGGTTTAAGGTTTCCTTTAAGGGAAACATTTATAGAACAAGTTGATTTAAAGAATAAGGTGATTTATGATATAAAATCCATCAAGTAGGAAATGAAATGCCGAACACCAAATATTCTCAATTCAGTTAAGTGCCAAAAAGGTGTCTAAAATATATACCCCACTACTTTGAAGATAAAATTTATAGATACCAAAGATTTTTATCAATAACCATTATCACAAACATACCTATGATGTCCAATGACTCCATTTAGAGTTGATACAGTTTTATTGCTTCTTGTCTCCAAAGGTTCAGGTTTTATTTTATGCACCAAATTGATTTGGTTAAATAAAACTTTGTTTTCCTGCTGGGGATTGACCCCCTTCTTCATACTGTTGTTGTTATTATTATTGTTGTTGTTAGAGACGGTGGTCGATGGCAAGATGTTGTTATTGTTGGCAGTGATGGTGGAATTTTGGTTCTGTAGAAAAGCAGCAAGGCTAGCTTTAGCACTGGCTGATGGCTGTGTCTGCTGCTGGCTAGCAACCTTTGCAGCAGAGCTAGGCTTCTGCTTCTGTTGCTGCAAATGGAGTTGTTGCTGCTTTTGTTGCAACTGCATGTTCTGCAGCTGTTGCAATTGCACTTGCAATTGCTGTTGCTGAATCTTATTCTGAAGGTGTTGTTGTAGCACCAGGCGGTGTGTTGGTTTTAGGTCACCAGCAGCTGCTGAGGCAGTGGTAGCTGGAAAGAAGATTATATTTCTTGCTGATATTGATTTGATAGTCAGGTTTTTGTTCGAATTCATAAAAAATAGCTAGAACAGATAATTTGCTATGACTGAATATTTATAGTTTACTGTTATTTGTTGGAGAAAACTTGAAACAACCTGTGAATCAAATCCATGGAAACATTATTCACTATTATCATAGTCATATTCTGGTTTGTTATCATACATTTTAGTGATTTGTATTCTGGTTTTTGTTTATTTATTGTTTGTCCACAATGAAAAAAGAATACTTGCATATAAAAAGATTTCAATACTACCAGTCATGCTGACAGAGTAATTCTAGAATGAGTATAGAAATTGTATAATTTCTGAATGACTAATAATTTTCCACTAATGTTTCCAGAAGCTTAATTACACCAGAATGTTTGCCATAATGTTTTTTTATTCATTTTAATCAGTCTTCTATTACAGGTACATCTCCACGAATAATAAGCTTTCACCGAATTTAATGAATGATTAATGGTACTTCACACTATCATATCACTACACAGACTAAGTCAGCACCAATGTGAAATCACTAATGAAATCAAACTAAGCTTTAGCTTAGAATATGTATTAATTGATCTCATTATTTTCTTTTTATTTCATGGAATAAAAATTGGATGATGTGAAGGTAATTTAAGCATTCACACCTTGATTCCCAGATCTTGGCTGAGTCTGAGAAGCTAGTTGTTGCTGTAGTAACAGCTGTCTCTGTTCTTTCTGTCTTTCACACTGGAGCTGTATTTGAGACCGTAAAAGCTCTCTCTGAAGTTCCTCTATCTTTTTCTGCTGTTGTGCTATTATGTCATTACCTTCAATGAAAGAAAATTTGAGAATATTTTGTTAAAAAAATTGCTATTCAAATAAATTATAGAGTAATACAAATATATACTGAAATGATTAATTCATTAGGATAATAATAATTCATTCAATAAAGGCAGAGATATACTTAAATGAATAAAAATCACAAATTCTAATCATAATTAATAAAGTAAAGAAGTAATAAATTCGTTTCATACACGCAGTTCATTGCTTCTTTAATGATCCTTGGTTTGATGCTAGAGCATTTGATTCCCCCTTACATTTCAAATGGTGATGACAGAATGTTATTTTAGGACCTTCCCGATATGATATTGAACTGAAACTTGGAATTGGACAGAGTTGTACTTATATAATATTTATTTTCAATCATCTTTCACAAAATACTGAGTTCAATACCAGGCAGTCTTAATTCTCCCATAAATAATGCACAAGAAGATAGAAGTCTATAATTTGACAAATGAACCGAAGTCATGATAATGCTCTACAAAGGCAATTGATCATTTCCCTTATGGTCCTCGGTTCAACAACAGAGCTTCATTTGAATTCTACCATACAATTAAATGGAAAATTCAGAATTACCTTCCTGATACGATATGAACTTGAAAGTCAGCATGCAGTAAGAGAGATTACTACTGCAACTTAATGGGCAGCGACGTCTACGGTAATGGACCTTTTTTTTTTGATACCAGACAGGTTATATTTTCCTGCTATGATATACACTTGTTAGCTTGAAAAGTTAAGATACACCAAATGAAACAAAGGTACTGGATTTTCGTAACCTCTACGTTAAGTAGTAGGAGGCGGATCTGCAGTAATATTGTAATTGGTGTCCTGGCCCCAGGGTACTACTAGCAATCCCTGACGTCACAAATATATACCTCTGCGTGACATCACATTACTCTCTGCTAACACACTTCTGTGAACTTGGGAATGATTTTGCAAGCACTTTTGAAAGTAATTGAGTGCTTTTGTAAATACTCACCAATAAAGTAGCTTATTTATTATATATATATTTTTAATTTAAAGGGTTTTACTAAAAGAGAAAACATTACATTCCACTTTAAAAGGTATAAAATAATTTGAAGGGATAATTGTTTAATAGAATTAAGTGATGAATCTCTGAATTTAAACACCAGTTACATCTTTCTTGCACATTTTTTTACATTCAGTTTACGTATAATTCATGTGTCAGATAATGAAATAAATTTACAAGTATACCTTTTCTAAAAGTACTGACATTACAAAATAAAGTCTTTGTAAGAGAGGCAGGAGATAACTTCCAAATCATGTAAAAAAATGACAATTTATTAACATTTATAGTGTGTAGTGGATGAAAGACCATTTTACTCTAAGAAGAGAAAAATTTGCAGAAAAAGCAAGTGGGACAAATTATTCATAAATCTCAAATCCAATGTATAGTATAGATAAAAAAAGAGTATAACTAACCTATGACTACACTGCCCTCACTGCCTGCTGGTGAAGGGGGTGTCTGAGAGCTGGATTGGACAGGAGGTGGAGGAAGGGGTGGTGGAGGAGGAGGTGGACGCAGAGGGGGTGAAGCTGGAGGAGAGGAAGGCTTAATAGGTGCTGGAGAAAGTGTGGGGGCAGAAGAGGATGCCTGTGGGGCGAGAATGACCACAACAGCAGCTTCTGGGTCGACCTCCATCTCAGAGGCTGGTGAGAAGACCTGAAGAGTCATGGCAGTTGCTGTAGGAGTGGCCACTTTATTTTGGATGTAGAGGGGTGGAGGAGGTGAGGAAGATGGGGATGGCAGGGCATCCATTGAAGCACCACTTGGTGACACCACAGGAGACTCCATTTGTAGGCCTTCAAATAAATTCATTTGGTTAAAGTTTGGTCCACTGAATTGATTTTCTCAGATTGCCCCTTAATTGTTCCCTTATCTTCAGAATCCTTAACACAGCCTTGCTGCATGAGCAATGAAACCGATAATTTTATAATCCCAACATTCTATAGCATAATTCTTTATTCTGAAGCTGATAATCCAGCATTACAGTAAATTATGGTAATATCTTTGTTTTTCAGGATACAGGGGTCTTAACTTACATGCATATAATTAAAAAATTTCAACTTTCACTCAGCGTTTTCTTCTGATCTATTCTTTCATTATCAATCACTGCCAACTTAGGGTCAAATGTGGTTGTAAGGAAGAAGTTTTAAATAGACTAATGTCTATTAGAAGATTAGAAAGTAAGAGCCGGTCATATTAGGGAATGATTGAATGTTAAATTACTTGTTCACAATGCAGGAAAAAATTGGGTTCAGACTTTTCCAAGTGCAATTAATCTAGTCATAATACCCCTCCCTGTACCATGGTTTTGAATAAACCACACATCTCACCATGTCCCCAAAAATAATTATGCTTACTATTTTCTATGTTATTAGTAATTAACCTTGTTGCAAATTTTATCTCTACCTGCCTATTGATGTGTCACAACAGTGCTACTACAAGCAATCATATCATTGAGGTCAGTGACATATTCAATACGTGATTGGATATGAAAGAAAGGCAACTGTGAGAATATAACTTTTAAAATTGTATTTTTAATATTTTTGTAATTAAAAACATCAAGACTTATGTGACAAAGAAACATTGTCAACTATCGTGCCTAAAGAAAATTTCACAGTATTTTAGCAACTCCTGTTAAAGTAGAGCATCCATTCAAAACAGAAAACATCAACTTCTGTTATATTCCGTGAATAAGTTTGTTATAAATGTATTTTGAAATATGTATTCATTGTTTCTCATGCAGCTTCCCTTGATAATGCATGTTACTGATAACAGGGTGTACATTCTGCCCCTCTACTCTTGTTATAGTCAAATTTTTCTGAGTCGATACAAGCTATGCTTAAAAAATACAATTATCAACGTCATAAATACCATAAAGAAAATGAAGTTAATGAATCCAATTATTCTATTGATTTACCTTGAAGAGAGTCTTCGGCATTGGACTCTGTTCCATAGACCGACTGTTGAGGAGAAGGAAAAGGGGAATGAGGGGGTGGGGGAGGAGGGGGTGGAGGTGGTGGAGCTGGTGATGCTGCCTCCATCTGTACACAGGTTGAGGCACCAGCTGAAGGGGTGGCCTCTGCAAATGAGCGCAGCCTTTCAATGAGCTGAGGCTTAGAGCCAGACACTGGTAAGTTGCGCTTCTTTAATTCAGCTTTCAGGTCACTCACTGAAAGTAAGAAGAAAATATATTCACACCACTTTGCCTCAAATATTTCACTCAAAATATGATCAATTTATTGAAAATAGGATCCCAATGGTAGTCAGTTCCATTACTCTCAATCCTGTCATAACTATTTCGATGTGGCACTAATACAAATCCCATTACTCCATAATTCCTGTTGGAAATTTTATTCAACATTTTATTAAATTATAAAAAAATCTAAGACTATAGCCTTTGAGGGACATGGTGTAAATAGATGTGGTAGATGAAATTAAAAAGGTAACAGAAGAAAGGAAAGCTGAGGCAGTGAGTGAGATATTTACTTTAGGATAGGAAAGTACTAAGGAGGATAAAATTAGGATAAATGGAGTTCGTTTAGGTAACATTGCAGATAGACCAGACAGCAAGCTGAGGAGATGAAGTTCTTGAGCAGAAACAGAAGAATGAATTAAGAACTAAGGAGCATCAGAAATGAAATCAGAGTGAGAATCTCAACAAATAAATCATCTGGTAACAAATTCAGAATGATGGAGTATTGATTAAAAATAAAGATAGTAAAATTCCTAATTCTTGAAAATAAGAGAAAACATACAGATAACCTATTATTTATAGTAAAGTCCTTAATGAATGATGCTTTTGTACAAATGCCTTATAAAATATTGTAGTCTCTCCATTCACTATATATTAGGGAGAAACAAAATTTTGACAGTTAAATGCAATACTAGCAACATTTTTCTCACTATCTGTGTTTATCATCTCTGAGAATGCTTAAGAGTTGAATATTCAATGAAAGAGCATAGCTTTTAATTTGTTTGTCTGTTTATGACTTGATGCTTGTTACTCTTTCTTGCTGTTCGTCTGTTGTTAAAATGACTATGACTAATAACCTGACGATTTAATATAATTAATATACCAACTCTCGTAAATAAAACAATAGGAAATTAGCATGGGAATGTGATTTGTCACTGATTATCCTATATGTCAACAGAGTCCCTTACCTAAAGATAGAAGCCCATACTGAGAGTAAGCACAACTAAACTTTATTCTACAGGATAACACACCTGGACATCCTAACAGATATCACAAAACAGATTATATAAATAGCTTCGCTCACCTTTCATATCTTCCATCTTTGCTGGCAGGCATCTGAGGGCAGCCAAATCTTTAGGTGACTGATTTGAAGTTGAACTCACACAGACTGATGACACTGATGGAGTGCTTATTGTAGATGTTGTGGCTGCAGGTGATGCAACAGAGCTAACAGATCCTGGAGAAGCTGAAAAGCCTGGCGACTGTGCCTGGAGGAACACAGGAGTGGTGGAAGGCGGTGGTGGTTGAGGGGGAGGAGTAGGTGGAGGTACAGATGATGAAGACTGGCTACCAGGAGTAGCAGATGCAGACGGAGCAGTCACAGTGATTAATCCCACATCTGATGGCTTTTGGGCTGCAGGAAGGATTATCTGTGGATACTGAAACAACCAATTCTTGATTTGGAGGTATTTACATTCTGCATAAAAGTAAAATATCTTTAACTCTGGCCCACAGAGTATAATGATTTACATGCATATTTCTCTTTATAGAGCGAATAACTTGCATAGCTTGTGCACATGATTAAGAGCTATTAAAAGCTAAGACTAAGATCAAGAGTCTTGGTTATTATTTAAACATTTATATAAAAGAAATTTACAAAGTGAATCTGAGTTGGCTGCTTACAGAAGGAGAGAGAGTAAATTAAACCTTACATGGAGAATAGGGAAATTAATTAGATATCTTTATTAATATTTTGGTTTCAATATTTAGTTGCGATATGCAAATTGATGGAGATACAATATTACTTTAAGTTGCAAAAATAACCTGATATTTGAACTGGGACAAAAGAATAAAAGATAGCAGCTACCAAAAGCAAAACAGAATAATCAATAGATCAATATATAAGGAAATAAAAGATAAAATGCTCACAAAAACAGAGAAAAAGTGGTATCATGTAATGGTAATCCTTAATGAGGGTGAAATATAGAAGCATACCAAGATTGACATTAATATCTACAGATAAGTCCACTCAAGTCAATCAAGAGATTGGGTAAACAGAGAATAGACCACATTGCAATCCAGAATTTTTAAGGAAGGGAGATGATTAAGGCAAAATTATAAAAAAGACAAGTACTGTGTAAGATGTATGAATCCCACAAATCATTAATTAAGAGTAAAATATGTAAAGGTGCCTTACTTTGTGCTGCCACTCAAGCTGCCACTGCAGGAACAATTGCTGTTGTTGTAAAAGTAACTCATATGATGTTTCCACTGGCGGAGGAGATACCAAAGAAGAGGAACTACGCTGTGCATTTGGTGGACCCTAAGCAAATTAGAGTAAGGAAAATGTTTTGAAATTACTATTTAATTCTAGGTGGATTAACTAGTAAATTCACAATGATTATAATTTTAAAATGATCCAGAATGAATTCTATGTTGAGAAATACAAATTCTGAGACTATGGGAATTATAAAACTGATTTTTTAAAGATTTAGACTAAATTATGCTTAAAACAAAGGTATCTGATTGCACCACTAAGGGTCAGGGCAAATTTCAGAACTTCTGCAACTGCAAAGCTACACCTGATAATGCAGTAATCAATTCCATGAAATAATTCAAAATTAGAATAGAGCAAAAAAACATGTTGTGGGTTAAAAGAGAAGTTTATACTAGTTCACATAGTATAATATCACAACATAGTATAGCACAGATAAAAAATACCCACAGGACACAAAGCATTTCGAATTATTATCCATAATGGTACTTATTTATAAACAATTTACAGCTGGAATACGTACAAATAGTTCAAATATCCATATTAAAAAATTACTCTCAGTCAATTGCATAGCTTATTTTGTTGAAGCCTTAAGAGATCATAGACAAATGAGAGATTAGATAATCATATTTTTCTCAAATTTTTGTAATTTATTTAATATTACTGCAGATAGTTAATTAAAGGCATGGATTGGGTCTAATTCAAATGGAATGTTATCAGCTACTTAATAACTAAGACATTATTATGATTTATAAGAAGTAATGAGGCTAGTAGCTATGAAAAATAATAAGCTTTGAATAGATTTAGAATGAATAGTCCCCTTTAAAGTTTTCCCCATTTCTCATCCATAGCTTAGCGTTTACATTACGTAGTAAATTCATAGCTATATCCCAAGCAGAGATTAAAATCCTATTATAGCATTGGATGACACATATAATAAGAGTATTTTATTGTAACATAATTGAAGTGATTCCTAAATAATAAAATTAAGCCTTATACAAAAATTAATTCCCTGGGTAATGGAATGATTGTAAATCAGGTGTTAAAGAAACTAACTGTAATGCTCACCTTGTATTCATGGAATTTGATGGTCCTGGTCTTTGGTTGAGACTTAGTTTTGGACTTTTTCCTGTTCTTGCTACTCGACGAAGATACCTGCTCCTTTTGAACAGATAACACTGCAGAAAGGGATGATGCTGACACTTGTGGCACAGAGGAAGACGATACTACAGTAGTTGATGGTGAAGGCACCGGTGTCATCTGCACGGATGTGACACCAATACACAAATTCTGCTGTGGTGGAGTGGACTTTGGAGGGGGAGGAGGTGTAGGAAGTGGAGGAGGAAGGGCTACACTCTGTGGGGAGGAGATGGAACTGAGGGGGCTGAGGCTGGAGGTGGTTGATGCAAGACCAGGGCTATGAGGGATGGCAGCCTCTGGAGGGGCAGAAGAAGCAGGCTGGGACGGAGGGGAGGCAGCTGCACCTTCTGAACTGCCCCCTGAGTCCTCTTCAAATGTTATATAGTGAGAGGGGTGCTGGGGACGGGAAAGGTGACCTTCACAGGTTGCCTTGAAGGAAATCTGACCCTCTGTAAACAATGAATGATAATCATTAGAAATGAAAATGAATTGAAAATATATTTAGTTCAGAGGTTCCTCAAAATTTTAACACAGCAACATTAACATTAACACTTCAAACATCAAATTGGAAACATACATCCATTCAAGTTGAAGAAATGCTCCTACGTTTGAACTACACAATTAGAATGCACTTTCTGTATAAATGTTATGTTCTGTAATCAAGATGTCTTTTATAATGAAAATATACTTTATTTAATTAACCTTTTCTAAGTTTAATGAATTTTCATAGTCAATCCTTTCCATTTACTTTTAATTATGAGTACTTTATCATGGGATTCATCAAAACTGGGATACCTTAACTTCTACAAATGTTTATTTCACTTTCCATTGTTTTAATAAGATCTGAGCTAAATGAACAAACAATTTGGTCTCTGAAAACAAATTTAAGTTAGAATTATGATGTACCAATGTATTAAATAAATATATTTTATCTAGAGCATTTCCCAAGTGGTGATCTTATTTGAAAAGAAGAGTTACATGATGCATGAAAAGAGATTCACAGAAAGACCAAAATGCAAACATGAAACTATCATCATTAAACCATAAACTGAGTCCTTTAAAAACAATTTATTATTTAGCTGTCCTTTTCATAAAGGTGTTTTAGTCCCTCAACTGCGCAATTGCTGCTAAAGAGTAGTTTACTACTCATCCAACGATTCAAAGACAAATTTAAGAAGAAAGCTAAAACTATGTACTTACTATGTAATCATTACTTGGCAGTAAATTATCTTGTCATACATCAATTTATTTTGCAACAACCCAGAAAGTTTATTAATTTGACAACACTTAACACATGAAAATAGCAGTGCCATCATAATATCTGTACTATTACCAGTTTTCACTACTGTTGAATGTTGAATTCAAGGAAAAATTCTAAAACTTTTTCTTACATAAAACAAATCTTTGCATTCCTCTGTTATAAATCAACTACCAACATGATGAAATTTAAGATAAACAACTGATGTCTCTCTCTCACCTTTGACAGCCCTTTCAATGATTTCTTCAGTGTGAAGTATATTCTTCTGAATGAGCTCAAGAGGACCTGGTCTGTGAGATAACTGGTCGTTTAGAGTGTCCTGAAGGCGAGCTTTCTTCAGCATCCGCTGGCGTTCAGCCAATGATGGATCCACATGACCCATGTCAGCTATAAAATAAGACAAATATTATAATAGTGCAAATAAATTCTCCTTTTAATGAGTGAATCTCTAGCTCTAGGGGGAGCTTACACAGAATAGTGATAGTTTTAGTTGAATCATCAGAATTTTACTATGAAATGAAACTTTATGACTTTATTAGCTAAGGAGCAAGAAACAGAAAGAAATTTAGAGAAAGAGAAATTTAGAGCAATATAACAAGGACTATAAAGGAGATAGTTTTTGGGAGAAATATCCCAACAAAAGATTGACAGGAATAACCTCAAACTGTAAAACTTGTACATGATAAGTAAAAAATATCAATCAGGCAGATGATGGAGGAAGTTAAGGAGGAGCTTCATATGCACAGTACTTATTTTATTTTGATTAAAAGATAAGAGTAGAAAAAGTCATGTTCTATTTCATAACTCAGAAATATACAATTTCAATGGATCTTTGAATCCATTTTCCTTAGTAAAGGCATGAAAATTACAGTAAAAACAATAAAAGCCACAAAACTAATGAATAAACGAAGAAAACAAGACAGGCACATATCAAAGAGCAAAATATATCTACAACAGAAAGTTATAAGAGGAATAGTGGAAGAGCATACAGGGGGGTCCTAAGGTAACTAAAATATTTGCCTGATCGAAGATACAAAAGAAGATAAATATCATAAGAAGTGCATACATATGAAATTCAGAAAGTATACCTTCAAGTATATGTTGCCGCACCAATTCTGTTCTATTTGGTCTCTGCTGTATTTTAGCCTTCAGAAGATCTCCAGTTTTTGCACGTTCCAGTTTCTGTCTTTGTTCATGGAATCCTGGAGGTGTCTTCAAAGCTATACAGAAGAAAACATCCCATTGAAATCACAACTCAGCAAATATTGATTCTATTCTACTTTACCATCTCTGTTAAACCAAACTCTCTTTTACTGTAATAACTTAATTCTCTTTATTTTCTCTTATATATCAGACCACGATAAATGTTTCTTAACATAAATATACATTACATGGTAGGTATTTGATTAATGGATGAAAAACACAGATTAGAATAGACATAATAATAGGTGGTCAGATGATATACATGCAAATGTTGAACATAAGTTGTAGTTCTTATGAGAAATAAGTACGGTACACACACAGGGAATTTATTTGGCAAAATTCGGACTTATGAGTCCCAACTTTCACTTAACCAAACTTATGGTAGATTATATAGATGATAGCAAAAAATAAATCAACAGCAGAAATAGGTAGATACATTCGATTCAGAAAAATAAATAAATAGGAAAAGTGAAAGAATGCAGAAAAGATAGGGAAAATATAAAAGGGTCTAATTAAAGCAGCTTGAGGGGGTAATGAGCACCGCGACTATTTCAAAATAAAAAATATACCAAATACTATGTTTAAATGAAATGAAAAAGACTTGACTAGTTCCCCTAATAATGTATTTACTTTGATTATAAGCTGAATCAGTCAAGTCTTGTGTTTCATTTCATTTAATCATGGATATTTTCCACTGTACATTGCTGGATTTAGTTAATTTTATCAAATACTATATTATCTTGGATACAATAGTCAGCAACAATGTCAACAACTATCACAAAGAATGAAGGAGTTGATGTTTTTCCCAGCATTTGAAGATGGCAACAGAGGCCGTTGCGGAAACACCTAAGATCTGACCCACTTGTCTACCCGAGAGTATTTCAAATCACAGAGAATGTTGTTGATAGAGATTTCAAAAGACTTTTACTTTCCTAATCTCAGTATACTACTTAAATCCTAGAATATTTAGGCATCATGAAATACGACACATGTAACCAATATAAAATAATAATACAATATAGCTAATAAATGGAAAAAATTTATTATGATGGTATAAGAGAAAATCCAGTGTAAGTGTAGGAAATTTAGGGTAACAGGGTTGCTTTTTGAAAGTCAAGAAGAAGTCAAGAAGTCTTCATTCCAGAAGAACAAAAAGAAAGAAAACATCCAAAAATTAACAAACAAAGGAGTTTAACTCACGTGGCATGATCCCCTGTGCAACTAGCTGATTTATTGGTCTCCTCAGCATCAATTTCACTTTCAATGCTGCAAAGAAAAAATTAATTTTTATTAAAAAGGAATGTCAACATTTTAATGAATTCAGGATTCCTCAATACAAAAGATACAGGCTTAGATGGAGGTATCATCATAATCTCTATAATACGCTAGAATTAATAATTTATTGCTAGTTAATGTACATGAATTATTGAATTGTAAACTATAAAAGCATTGAATAATACAATGCTTTGCTGGATAATATATTTTATTACTAATGTGATGTTATACAGAGATACGACCTACTTACTCAGTAAAAGCACCTCAAAACACATTTTTTAGCAATTAGAAAGACACCATCTATCAAAATACAATATAACTATACTAGAACTAGAATATTTATATCAGTTAGCATGGAGTAAAATTTAAGATATATTTTATCAACTGCATTCAAAACAGTAGGCGATCTTTTAATATTTACATTAAAATAATTTTCATTAATTTTACTTATCTTAAGAGATTCTGCTTATTTGTGACATTGCTTTTCAAAAGTTTAAAAACTAGAAAATGTAAATGCTAAACATTTTAAAAACATTATTCTAATAATAATATTTATTAAGATATAACTTTTAAGTCTGTAAAAACTTCTTTCCTGGCTTAATAAAATTGGTTAGTTAAGGGGAATATTTATTAAAACTATATTATCATTTAGAAGAGGATAACTGGGTTTCATTTTCATAAGCGAAGTAAATTATTTACTTTGAAGAAAGAAGAAAAGACATCATTCATATTTTTATTATGAAATTTATCATTTTTTTGAAGTCTTTATTATGAAATTATTCACCACATTCGATGCTTTTACATAAATAAAATTATGGTATTTCTTAATCATATATTTCCCCGCTTCATAGCTATTTGCTACTAACTGCCTGTCTATGTATTTAAGCCTTTATAATTTATTGATTATCTCAATTATCTACAGTGAGATAATTTTATGCAAATGTCCATCAGATACAACAAAGTGAATGAACCCATATTTGACTCATGAGGAGAGTTAAAGTTTTCAAGCATTAATGACCATCCTATACTATAGTTTTCTAAATCGAGGTTTGCTGAGCACTAGCATTCCATGGGAAGTTATTAATTATTCAGTGAACAATTATAAAAATTGATTTGATCTTCAGATGATTTTAATTTTTGTTTGATAAACATTTTTGATTTTGTTTTAAACCCAACACTAAATTGTTGGGTTTGAAACTTGAGTAATCCACACATTGCATTAGAATTGTAGTAAGAACTAATATTTACTAGCTCATCTTAGTCATCATTTATCTATACCAACTCTATAAGATCTCCCAAGTGCCCCAGAGAAATTTCTAAACTAGTAAATTGCTTCTCCAGCGGAAAGTATGGAAAAAGAGCTGCTTTTTAAAATTGGACTCACCTTGAAATATATTTCATAGATGATATGCCTCAATTCTATAGTGATGGTGATCTGTGATATTGCACCACTTTTCTCACTGTCACAGAAGTCTTATGCTAGCTGTTCATTTTATTTACGAATTTATAAATTTCTTAACAGTCATCAAGGTTCACTAGCTAAGAACCGGTATACGATCGGTTTATCCATTTCAGAACAGTTTTACAGGTAAGCACTTAAAAAAGCGGTCACTGCGGTACCAATCGGACTGTCCAAAGAACACGGAGCACATTGAAACCCTATTTCTCACAGCAGCCACGATAAACGTTGGAAGCTCCTAGACGAAGCGCAAAAGATGACTACATTTTCACAGCAAAATAAGAAACAAGTAGTCGTCGAGTAGTGACTGTTGGTAGTGAATCGGAAGGGGTCTTGAGAAGCACGTCCGCATGGCGGAAGACGACACACCCCCACTTCCTCCCGTACGCCCCCTCGAATGCCACTGAGCTATTTCGGCGCCCTCTTCGACCTCTCAAATCAACTCTTCACTTTCTGTTTGTTTTCGCTCTTTTGATTCTTCAATAACACTACTTCGAATGCTAGCCCCACCGTCCAACAGTCTTACCCTGGTGATGGGTTGAAGGATAAGGTGATGCGTTTACCTTCCGAGTCGCGCTGAGTGGACTTACCACTCCTCTACGAGCCTTCCAATTGCCCGTCACCCTTTGCGATGGATGAAGCGGCCGTATTATTCCTACCACAAAATGAGCCGAACTACACCTTAGTTACATAAGCAAGTTCTCTTGTCAAAGGAATCCAAGCACCATCAAATCACGCTTTTTCATTCATATGGAGGTCGTGACAAAAGTAGGATTTCGCAGGGAAATCTTCTGAATTACGTTGCAAAATTTATTAAAAGAACGAACGAGAAAACATAAAAAGTGTTAAAAGATGCGAAAATAGTACTGTTCAATCTGCAATACGAAACAGAGAACAGAAATATAATAAACGTTATTTGGAATGAAATTTAAACATTGAAAAATAGAATAAGAAAATTTTGGATTTAGAAACGGATATATTAATTAATTATTAATTCCACTTGAGGCAAGATTGAGCTTCTGAGTTTATCGCGGATAGAAACAATGTGGTGATTTCTGTATTCGTGATATACTAATATCTACGCAATACCTTGAAAATACATTCAAAGAATATTGAGCGAAAATTACCACATTGACTTACAAATGGGGCCGTGAAGGCGGAGTCCCGGGTTCGAATCCCGGCTAATCGGATTTTTCCGGTTAGGGAATGGCTTTATGTATATATTGTGTTTATTAATTAAAAAGTAAATTACTAAAAAATGATAAAATTGAAAAGAGGGGGTTAATTGGAAGAGTGGCTTTTAAAGGCTAAAATTCGCCCAAGTAAAAAGATTATTACTATGGGGAAAATGGAGATCCAAGAGATGGTAAGGTGACACTACTTAATTAACCTCAATTTTACAAACAAATATATGCGAAAATTTGATACAATTTCCACTACAGCAGAAAATAGTCTTCGGCCGGTTATTTCTATTCATTCTGGTTAAATTACCATACTTACCAGTCAGGAAAATATTTACAAGAAAGTTTCCCGAAGAAGTAATTTTAGAATGCGCATGGATACACTCACATTTTTATTTCGGAAATGTTTCCAGCCCTCGTACTTTAAATAATAATTGTCCACATTTTCAGATTATTAGCGGAGAAAAGGAACAACACTGGAGCCGTTGAAGAAATTCAACATTTCCGCAAAAATACTGGCATATAACGCGAAAATCGATTTAAGAACACGATTTCAAAAGTAAATAATTTTTATTCCACCTTTAACGGGTGAATTGGCCATATTAATCAAGTTGTATTATATTTTAGAAATTTTTTGAGAACGGACATTGAGAACATCAAGAAATGTCTCTCTGCCAAAGTGTTGAAGTAGATAGAAAATTCACAAGCGACAAAATATAATTGATTCCTTTATGGAGGAAAGAATCAGAATATTGCGGTTTTATCTAGGACGCTACCACAACTCAGCCACATACATTTCCTTATAATTTTTTATCAAGGAAATTCAAAGCCTGGAGTCACGGAAGAAAATGCTCATGAAACCATATTTCTCGTAAAGAGGGCTACTTTTTATAAAATTTTAACTCGCATTCTTCATTCAAAGTTGTACATATCAAGAATGATAATAATGCACTGAGCGTACTAAACTGCAACAGTCTTTATATTTATTAATGGCTAATTTTAATCGTCACCAAATGGACCGAAATAATGAGAGTGTACATTTTAAGAAATATTTTCATCTAGTTCTTGAAAGGCGATTCCATTTTTCGTTAATAATTTAATCCGCATTTCGACCACATTGTGCCCTACAAATCCGGGGCCTTTAAACTTCTTTATTCACCACCCCCTTGTTCTATATTTGCGTGACATAAACTTTACTAGCGCCCCTTTCTCTAAAAATGAAACTCTGAAGCAAAAAAATATTAAAAATTTTTGTCGAAACGGCTTTTATTCTTGATTTTTCACTTTAACAACTGCAAGAATTCTTAAAAAGTTATAAACTATAGATTTATTCGTAAGAAACTGTGTTGACTGAATTTACTAGATACTAGATAGATTTCACTATATCTTTTTCCACTGCATCTTAATTCCCTCTTTAATGTCAGCCCCATTATTTTGAAAACGCCCCCTGGGGGATGATATCACTCCCCTTGAAGTCCATCGGCAGGGAATCGATCTGTCTCCTCTCTTCAACATTATCGTTGGCATTCGTTTTTCAAACGATTTCATGTCTCCCTCTTATTCTTGGATTGGTGAAACTAATGACAATGATATAGAACGACCCTTTGTGTAACATGGATTTGCTCGAGACTTTCAGCGTATGCTCCTTGCCTTTAAAACAATAGACATTTGTCCGGCCGCTATCACCTATAGACCTTTCTCCAAGCAAAATTTGCATATAAATATCGATGTAAGGAAAACCCGCCATTCACTTCATTATCCTGTCGATTGTGAAATTTTTCTTCGATATGAGAACAATCGGGAATGGAGGCCTTCTAGGAAAGAACAGACGATAGCTAGGATCGATATCTTTTTTCCTGGTGGTTTTCCGTTGGGAACATATGGCATCGGCCAAATCAGAGATGCTTGTGGTTTAAGCTGAGAACTAACTATGTAGTTGAGAGCCGTGTAATTACAAAAGATACTTGAGATGCGGCCTAGAATATATTTAAATAAATATGAAAGAAAAAGGCATTTACATAGTGTCTAGAAGGAATAAAGTTGAAAAAAGCGAAAGTTTAACGACGAAAAAATGAGTTATTTGTCAAGTAAAATGGGATATATAGCTTTTTACATGGAAAATTTTACGTTTTACGGGATATTTTTTTATAATTCAAGTGTATGTTATTGTTGTCTGGTTCTGCACGTTCTTATACTAAAGTCCCAATCTACGCATTATACCTCATTTTACAACAAATCATATTCGTATTTTTGACACGTCTTCTTCAAGATATTATTTTTCGATTTTTTCCTTTTCTAATTCAGCTACATATTGACTACAGTGGAGAGTCCACAATCAATTTGTAATCAACAATGCTTTCAATGATCCAATGGTACTGTAGTTATTCTTCATTTCTTATAAAACCACCACTCTAGATAGCACTATATATATACTATACTATAATACATTGCTCATATTTATTTTTCAGAAACGCAAACAGGATTAACATCCATGGAAGTGTTTTCACATGAATAAGCAATGAACCAGCAATTTGCTATTTGTTAATTATTTGCTATAGTGCTACATTTGATGACTGACATAGGTGTCACAGTTCAATAGGTATCATTAACACAGGTTTTTCGTTCGACCATCTCTCCATATATATGGACCTTTCCGCAAATATCCTTCCATCGATTCCAATTAAATTTCGCAAACTTGGCCGTTGAACAATAAAAGTAAACGTGGTTTTCATACATGCGATAGTGAAGGGTTTTGCTACCCACCGTTCTAAATGATTCGAGAAATACTATGTTCATTTTTATCAGCGATAAAATTTATTTCATTATATATAATTATATCAAGAATTATATATTTACTATAAAGAAATTGGAAATAATGGTCCCATGAAATGGAGATAAGTATCAAGATGAGGTTAATTGAATAAAGATCCTCATTTTGGTCGTAGAACATTCTTCCTGGTACTCATCTGCGAGAATTTTGATAAAAATACACGAGCAAATTTTGTTTTAAACAGCCCGACTGTTTGAATATGGCGAATTTCGAATCCAAGCTAATGCATATCTCTATAAGAATATATACGGAATTCAAGCCTATGCAGAATTAATGATGAGGAGACGACAATTATTTTCTGCTCGATGGCAATTTTCAATTTATAAGCTTAAAATTAAGTTTTAATGAAAATTGAAAAATAGGAAAGTTCTTTTAGTCTTGATTTCTTAATTATCATTATATGGATTAAAACTTTTATTCGATACTGATCAAGTATTCATAAATCCACCTACCAGATAAAAACTAATCCTAATAGTGTAGATAAGTAATATATTCATATTCATAAATGTGATCATTATAAACTTCAAATCAACTTAAGTTCTAACATTTATTTCTCTTATTTTATCCTTTTTGTAGGATTGGTCGGAGTAGCAGGGGATCACATAATACCGATTACGTCCTCTGCAAACGTACCGTGTCTAAATTTCGTTTGATTTTGGTTCATAAACTATAGCTTCAAGACATGCTAAATTTAGTCTTGAAAGAAAATTCTAGGATTTTAAAGATTTTTAGCACAAATAGAATAGAATTTTCCTTGGGGTAGTATGTAACATTGATTCCTCCAATTATTTCCGACTCAGAGGTCAAATTATGTTATATTATGTCGTTATAAGATTCATGTAAGATTGGAAGATCATTCGTCTTTGGGTAATAGGTGTACGTTTCTTTTTAATTAACAGATACATCATTAGCAAGAGAGAATTAGATTGGTTATTTAAAATTCAGATTGGTCATCTCTCATTGCCACCGTTTCAGAGAAAGTTAAATTTTACCAGCAGACGATTTTGCAATCGAGATCTCATTCAATCGAGATCTTAATACAGATGATAAATCCTCAAACACTCGAGAAAATTCGCATCTTCTACAAATCAGGCCTCCAATCCAAACAGGCAGATGTCATAGAGTATTTAAGGTCGGTTTTATTAGATCGAGTGAGACAATTTCCGGGAAAATAGTACAGTGAAGGCTTACACTCTTTGTTCCGGTCCATACTCTTCTGGAGAGGCGAGTCATCCACTTGCGCCTTCGGGGGCGAGTGCGGCGGGGGCGATGAGGAGACGCTCTTACGGCGGATGCCGCCCCCGCTCGAGGGGGACGGAGGCGGAGACGAGCCGCCCTCCGCCATTGCTCCAGCGCTCACGTCGCAGTCCTGCAATCAATTACAAATTAATACAATAGGTTCGATAATCAACCCGAACCCACAATGAGTCCAGCTGGAATGTTCGCGTTAATTTTGAACAGATTCTAATTTTGAAATGTACGCCATAAATTAACTGTAAATATATCTCCATACAAATGTATTGATATCGTTCAAGGTATATTTTAAAATTTGAAGTTTTTTAAAAGTTTTAAATTGAGAGATCTACTAATGAGAATCGATCAACAGTTAAAATTTTTTAACATGTGAACTTTATTGAAATCTAGCTGTACATATTCATCATACACTAACACTCATAATTACTTTGCTATTATTCGTAAGAGAGCTTACATGCCATTTGTCTTGAATGACTGAAATATAACAGTTCCGTGAACAGAATGCTGAAGAATGCTCGATGGATGCAACTGGCCGTTGTTTCAAATTTTCTATCGCCGTAAACATAATCATCCGAATCTCGAACGACATACTTGAAGGCTCTGGCCGAATAGCTCAATGTTTAGCAATTAGGAGATCCTTGGTTAGCTTTGGAAAGTAAAGGTATTCGCTCCATTGGACTGAATTTTTCACTAACTGCCTCTCGGCTATTATCTGCTAAACTTCGGATGACAAATGTTATCAAATAGACTTGCGGCTTTAAAAAAGTAGAATTGTAAGTTGATTCTCAAATGGGGAGAGAAATAAAAACTAAAAGAGTGAAGCTGCACCCAAGAAGAGAAAGTAAATCTTCCATCCCAACTTTCTTCCTCATCCCTTTTACTGCCAGTCTCCTTCAGTTAGCAAACATGGAAACTGCCGGAGTTTCAGAGGGCGGAGAGCTACTTTGGAACACCAACTGATGTTTTTCTAGTAGGAAACAAATTAAGGTGATTATCTTAAGATTTTCCTTGGAAGATGAGAATTAACGATGAAGATAAGGGATAAGTTTTCCGAAAAGCTGAATCACGGTGAGGAAAGCGTCTGGGCGTGCAAAAAAAGGTTCTGATACATTGGTGCGTGCCAGTTTTCCCGCAAACCCAGAGGACCGAAATGTCGGCCTGTTGGCAGCACAAGGGTTTAAATTGAGTGGAAAATGACCATTTGGTCGCCTCATGAAACTTAGCATTAAGCCATATGTCCAACATTGTTAAATTAAAAAATGTATACCCCGGTACACGGAAGAAACAAAATAGCGGAGCAGCCGGAGAAATATGGTTCTTCAAAAGTAACGATGGACAACCGAGAGCCGATTAATCGAGGAATACCATAATATCTCTTTCAACCTTGGAATTCCCGGCAAAATATTCACCAACACTGAGATTTTTTCTCAATCCATATTTTCCAGTTTTTCTTTGCACTATATAACTGAGCTTAACCATGAATTAGAAAAAGGAAGGAAAATTGCAAGTTTGTTCCTTGTTAATACAGAGCACTTGAATGAAGAGAATAACTCAGTGTTCGCAATCACAATTTCTTCGTGTTTTCGTATAATGTACGCTCACTCACTACAGCGTTATAATAAAAGATTTGCTTAAGTGCATGATCTCGAGGTGATTATCCTAATTAAAAACTGATCGTACTTAACTTCAATTAACTAAATAAACTCAATAAAACAGATTTTCTCAATGTTTAAACTGAGCGGTAGGCTCTGCAAGAAATTTGGTAACAAAGCATTACCAAAGGAAAGTCTTCTTACCTTGAACCACTCTGGGTAAATGGAAATGATAGTTTCCAGGAGGTCTCTGTCCAAGTGTAGCCTCCAGTATACGCTACTGCCACCCCCTTTTGTGCCAAATTCTGGAAGAAGAAAATAATACAAGAATTAGGAAAAAATAATATCATAATAGTAAAAATATATAACACAACAACAATATAACAAATACTTCTACTATTTAGAATGGAATCTTTAAATCGAATGAAAGAGATGCCCAGAGACAGGCGAATATTAAAAGCATAAATTATTCAAAAAACTGGAAAAGAAATATTTCGCAAATACTTCGCTTCCGTTGCAAGATTCGCTAATTGCGCTACTGAGCCGTCGAAAGTTTTCCAATTTCCAACGTTTTGTGATCTGCGAGATTCTGGTACGAGATACTGCATTTCCCGAGAATTCTTGAAATCAGTCTGTATATTTAATATTCTTTGATAATAATTATTCTAGGATACGAAGTTCACAAAAGTGACCATTGTTTTAGCATATAAATAACATTTAATGAACCGCTATGCTACTTCGAGGATAATGACCCTAGAGAATATAACATAAGAACATTTTTACAGATGATATTACAGCTACGATACAAATCAAATCACCGGATTAAATGACTTATGTAATTTATGTCTTCGATTTTAAACTGGTGTCGGATATAGTAAGCAATTTTATTGCACCCAAATTACTGTTACACTTGAAGCTTGATCAAAATATAAACTGTGAAATTTACAAAAGTATATCCAACTAAACATTAAAAAAAGTTGCAGTTAATCTGAGACAGTAAAAAGATGTCGAAGAAGGACATTTCAGAGGTAATAAGATCACAGTAAATTCTTCTTAAATCTCTACGAAAACAAATCTTTCATTTAATATCATTATTATAAACATACAGCTCGAAAAATACATAAATATAAAGATATAAATCGAAATGAACCTTTTGCCAGTACAAATATATTGTGAAACATTGAAAACCTCTTCCATACAATCAAAGACATCATTGTGAATATATTTATTATATTACATATAATCACGCAGACGTATCCAAAATTACCTCTCCAAGCGGAATTTCTAACCGCAAACTCCCAAGGAAGTGACATTTGTCGAGAGGAAACTAACCGGAACGAGTGGTGCATTTATAGAAATATTAAAAATGGATTCTAAACCAAATTCACTCATATTAATGTTCTTCCATCACGAAGAAAGACAACGATTCAAAGATTCCAAAATGGGTTCCTGCATGTGCTAATGGAGAAGATGGATGAAAGCAGAATTATATATTATTGATGAAGACAGCTCATCTCGCAAGTATGGAATCCTACCGAGAATCGAGCCCGGGACCGCTTTCATCAAAGGTAAAAAAGCTACCTACTTGGCTACTAGATTGCATGATGGGTGATTCAAAAGGGAGAGGAAAGAGCCGGTTGAATGTGGGAATAAGATCCTGGAAAAGGAACATACGTAGGGTGAGGAAAAATAATAAATGAAAAATGTATAAATGTGCCGGAGATTATGGTTAGTGTAATCGAATATGCGCGAGGCTATCGAAATCTTACTCATTGAGACAAAAGTAGGATTGAAATTCAAAGTGGAAGATGATATTTTTTGAAGTCCATCATTTACAATTAAGAAAAGAATTTTCATTATTTCGTAGAATTTAAATACAGATGATTGCGGAAGTAATACAGTCTTTTCATCATTCTAAATGTAGGATTGTTATGAACGTGTGTATGCTATGGTCGGTTGGTTTCATCGGGAATAATCTGCACAGGAAGGCGGAGATGACACTAGTAGTAAGCCGCGCTAAGTTTCGTTTTCAATCGTAAGTGAATCTGGTTTGTTTCCTCATCCGCTGCCGTGACGTCCGTCTCCTGCCGGTCATTGTCTCCGCAGATACACTTTGCAGCGAGCGCACCCTCCGGAAGAACGGAAATCGCAACGGGACATAATTACGTGGTCAGAATCCCCAATCGTTTCTTTTCCTGCCTCGGTCAACCACATGTACGTGTACATTGCGTTGCTTGTTTAGCATTTTCCAGAGGCAGGATAAGAAAAGATTCGTAAATTCGATTATTCACCTTGGAGGGGATGGGGTCTCCAATCTAAACTACGATGGTTAGAGTCGCAAGCCATGAGCGGCAAAATCTGGAGATTCCTCAAACGTCACTGAACCGCGGAAATTATGAATCACTTTGTTTTCTGTACACAAATCATCAACCAAATATATCCTGCTTTTTTTTAGCCTGCCCAACTGAAAAGACCCGACTCTTGATTGAGGTATTTCGCTTTTTTCTTTACGAAAGCAGATCCTACATTTCAAAATATTTTTTTTATTCGTGACTGGTAACTGAAAGCCTACTTCCGCATCCGATAAGAAGTAAATATTTTCATTCTACACTGACAGACGCGACATAGTAAATCATTCTTGGTTTAATTTATCCTATTCAGTGAGGTCAAGATCAAACAATTTCTTTCACTCTAATCAAACTTATAACTAAAAACATTTTTATGCAAGATTTTATTTCACAGTCATCGTCATTGCCAAAACTGGAGCGATTTATTCGTGTTTTCGATCAGAATCGCTTGAAAATGCAAAGCTGACAAACGACAAAGGAATTTTGTATTTCGCTAATTTTTAATAAATTTGATTTAAGAAAATTGGCTAAATCCTAACATTCGATGAAGTAACATTTCAATTTATAACGACGGACAGGAATAAGATATTCAAAACCAAACTGCAGAAACGACACATTTTTTACTTCGTGACTTCGTTACTTTTCGGGTCAGACATAAAAATCAATCAAATTTCACCACATCGACTGAAAGATTGAATTAAACGTTACAATATATAATGCAGTATCAAGGAAATGGTAATCAAAATGTTGGATCTGATATACATGAATGTAAAGTATTCGTTTAAATTAGCTGGGTATACACATTAATTATTGCTTCATCAGTTTACACTTTTAAAGTGACATCATTTGAAACGGTTATTCGGAACGCGAATTCATAAATAACAGTTTTTCGGTTTCTTCAATTATCGGTTTTCATTCCAGAAAAAATAACATTTTTTAGGTTTCTTTTCGGTTCAGTTTCGATGCCCTGAAAAGTCGCCCATACTTAAATATTTCAAGACTGAGCGTCATCCTGCTTACACAGTTCATTTCCTAATTTCTTTACAAAGAAGAGAACTAACAGCGACATTAAATTTGGTAGTCATACAGAATTTGCGAAACAAATAAAAATAAAGATATTACCGCGTGATTATTTATTAATTTCTCTAGAAAAATATGAACGTTTGAAATGGAAATTGGCAATGTTTATCTACGATTAATTTAAACGTACTCATTCATCCCGAAAAAATACTTGTAATCCATACGTGGAAAAGAACAAAGGCATTAAGGTTTTTGTCATTTTAAGATGAGTATTTTAGGAAATCGTCATAAATACCCCTTTCACTTGCTAAGTCCCTAGATCGGCCCCTTTAGTTGGATGAATCTGTATTTACTTAGTACTTCTGAAGTTTAATTTAAGAAGAAACAAATAAGACTCAATCTCGCATTTTACAAAGTCGTTTTGTTATCATATGTATGAGCTGTAGATGAGAATGCCGAAAAAGAACCATAGATCATAGAAATTGGCAAAAGGAACTATTCTTTGAACTTGAATTGGTCAGTTGCATGATTTGCTTCCAGTGTATACAGTGGTTCGATTTGCAAAGCGATTGGTCTACAACTTCATGCTAAGGCTGTCATTGGCAAACTTGATTTTTAAGAAACAATTATTTTCACCGAAATTGAATGAATTATAACGAGATAAACTAGGATATTGAGAGAATGCGAGAGTGGGAGACCGTAATCATTATTCGAATTAGTAAGAAGAGATTTAAAGACCAGCGATCATAACTTCAGTAAACCGATTTTCGAAGGATTGTGGCGGAATGGATTTATAAAGATTGGTGAATTATGTTTTCTGCCAAAGTGAAATACAGTAAGGTAACGAGAATGATTTAAAGACAGATTTCCCTTAGATACAATGAAGAACAGCAGACAGCTGAAGGAAAAGGAAATAGCCTCCCAGAGGCATCTTGGGTATAAGAAGAAACCACAAACCAAAACCAGCAAAAAACACATTACAGCAATGAATATGAGGATCTGGATAGTCAGCTGGGATTGAAAACGGCACTAAAGATTGGATGCTTTGTGCAGAATTCAGTGCAGCAAGTTAATTTAGTTGCCAATGAATTAAAGAGAAAGGAGTGGGGCGTAAATCAATTCTTTTAGTTACGAGTTTGATTCAACAATAATTATTTGTTTATTAATTTTAGCAACTAAGGTCATCTGATAATCAACCTACTACGGTCATGAAAAAGAAGTAAAAATAGAAAATTACATTAAATTTTGTAATATGAAGTGAGAGAAATGTATGGCACTACGTGTAGCGAAGCTGATTGAAGTATTTAAATTACAAATTTTATTGTAATACGGTCCAAATCAGTAGAGGTCCTCAACATAAAGGACATTGGGTTTTTCAACTTACACAAAAATATAAAATATTTCGTATGTATATTCTCTTAGTTTAATAAAAACCTTAAAGATTTAGAAGCAATGATGAAAATAGAAGGAAAAATTCACTGCAAATATATTTCAATCACTCTACTTCGAAGTTATTTCACCGTGAAATTGGGGTGCAGCAGATATACCATATTTGAAGGAATTACGTTTCTTTTTAAAATGTTTTTGACTGAAAATTCTTTAATCTCGAGGTCAGAGAGCCGTGCTATTAGCAAGCCTCACTGTTTAGCAATTAGAGGAATATTGTGCAACGATTTAGGCCAATTGTCTTTATCTCCCTGCGAAAAAAGCCGTTGCCTATAACTAATTAATCTCGATAATAATGAAAATCGAAAGTTTAAGAAGCAGCGCTTATTCAAATGTACACCCTGTCCTCCCCGAAGAGTAGTTTGTTTCGTCCACATGAATGTGATTCCTTGGAAGAGTCGCTTTTGGCCGTCTGCACACGCCATCACAGCACGAGCGAGCCAAATCGCTAACAGATGACTGCCAAAGAGAAAAAATACCTGTCGCTCACGTCCTTGAGGAGAGAAAAACTTCGCCTATTACGCAAACCAGAGGCTGAGCAATTGTTCCCGAAAGACCCCACTTTTATCACCGTGAACAATAAAGATCCGCACTCATTCGCCAGCGCTTACACTAAAGTTTTCAATGTAACAGCATCTATTTAATGCGTTCCAAGAGCATCATTAAGGTAACCATACGACCTTTATTTTATATAGCAGTCCGTTAAAAATCTGTCCTTCAGGATAATTAAAATTTTAATTATATTTTTTGATGAAAACTGTGCAGGTTTACTCAATTAAAAATACCTATAAGTAATCGAAAACAGATGGAAGTCTAAATATACATACTCATGAACGGATGCACTTAAATCTTTCGCATGATATCGACAAAGCAAATTAATACGTAGTTAATTAACCTACTTTTTAAATAAGTTCAGGTTATTTTTTATTTGCATTCTTAAAAATATTGTTTGATGAAATGTTTCGAGAAAAGTATTCATGTATTTTCTCTTGAATTCAATTTAAAATAAATTATCCCAAAAGTCTAATCAATATTAATTAATCAATCTTAGATGAGTGCTTTATTTTCCTTAACTCCAATAAACATCATTCGTATTTATTTTCACCAAGAGAATACAGTCACCAAATACATCTTACGATATATGGATAGCGAGGCTTACGGATATCTTTGATGGACCTCCGTGGTTTCCACGACGATAAACAATTTACATACAACAAACATTTTCTCGGTTCTTTCAATGACAACTGCTAACGTCGGAATAGTAGTTTCAATGAATTAAAAAAATAAATTCAATAATTAAGCGTGCAAAAATAGCGAGCGAAAAGTTGCGAATAAGAACATGAATATTTCAGCTGATGTATGCCATAGTCAATAATTTAAGTACTCCTTAAGCCGCTTAATAGTTAATTAAAATTTATTCAAAATGTCTCGCAACAATCTATTTATCACGGATCAATGTTTAAGGGTTCGTGTTAGATAGTTTGAACGATTGGTGCATCACGAAAAAGCCACAAACCGCAAGTTTTTAATCATGAAGGAATCCATTGCACAACTGTCTTACGGTAGCGATTCTTACTACACGTTAGAGCTGCGGCGGATCTAAAAATTCCCGAGGTGGGCTATTGGGGGCGATTTATTCGCATGAGTGAGCGGAGCTAAATATTTTTAAATGATGCTTTTTATTATTTTCAAAAGTACTACTGGCGATAAGATATTCAAATAGGCGAAATGAATATCGCGAATGTATCATTTTGTTGTCATAATGAAGCTCATCAACGTACTTAAAGAATAAAAATGGGGGACTTTCTTCCTCGAGAATCCGAGCGCAGCCCAAATGTACAGAAAAACCCAACCATAATCAAGTTGGATGTCTACATGGATCCCTAAGAGAGAGAAAACAAATTACAACGTAATAATAACTTCCAACTGAACTTTAAATAAAATTAGCTCTCCCACGATCGAGAAACGGGTAGTTGGAATTATGTGCTAGGCAGATAAGATCCTGATGAGATAGAATCAAAATTTCAAAACAAAATAATGAGGCAAAGAAGTTTAGTTATCATAAACAGAAAGAATAAAGAAGTATTGTAAGATATCAAAGGCTTCACTCCAGAGGGACTTGAAAAGTGACTCGTTGAAAGATCTATCCCATTGAACGAAGAGGTGGAATCTCTTCTAATCTAGTTATCTAAGTTTTCACACCCTGAGGATTGCTGCAGAGAAAATGGCCGAGACGAAGGTGATTCACAACGCTCTAACGAGGCTAGAAACCAGTGGGAGATTTCAGGGAATCGAGAAAATTAAGATGTTATGTGTCCTTTTTATGCATGTTATTATTGCGGATGGCTACATGACATAAACCATTCAGTTATTCCAGGAAAATCTACTCATTTCCCCGTCATACAACCAAGGAATGAAACGCAAAGGGAGTTTATTGTATAAACACATTCACTTGACCTTCGAAGACAAAAAGGTAAGGCTTCCTATCCTCTGAATCCAAACATTTACGCTATCGGGAATTAAATCTGAAATGGTCCAGTGACATTGTAGGGTCATATTTTATATTGGGAATAGGAAATCAATTTTATTGAATTCCCAGCTTCTTACATTATCTAAGGAATAAAATGCTTCTTTAAACTTTTCAGGTTATGTTGTAGTTAATAACACGCGGAATATCGTGAAGTTTCTCCGTTAAAGAATATAAAGCTTAGCAAAGGTCAATTAATTTCCAAATTGGCAGCGATGAAATATACCGCTGAAAATTTCAATAACTTAGAATTGTACTCAATGTGCATTGTTGTCATTTAAATCTCTGAAATGTGTGCAAAATAATTTCCTTCCCAAAAGATTCCTTCTCGGACTCCTGAATAAACAAGTTGGTAGCTCGTTCGTCTTCGGTGAAAACAGTCCAGGATTCCATTTCGGGATGGAGCTCACATATGCAATGATCTCAGTTGTAGGAGTACAATAATTAATATAATAATACATACTTAAATTTAAAAACAAGATTAAGACTACAAGAATCTTTTAGGTCGACCAAGGCATCGATGATATAGTAAACAAGCCTTTACTTCGCACGAGATTAAATTCAGCACTTTTCAAAGAATATAAAACAACTAAATAAGGACGATGAATTACATTCGATTGCATGCACCTGTTTGCAAAGATACTACCATAAATTGACTAATTCAAGGAGGATGTCTATCCGAATCGGATAACAGTTCCTTAAGGTGTATATTTATCAAGAGGGA
Source organism: Pachydiplax longipennis (assembly GCA_036926295.1). NCBI lineage: Eukaryota > Metazoa > Arthropoda > Insecta > Odonata > Libellulidae > Pachydiplax > Pachydiplax longipennis. The sequence goes on along the minus strand of JAVFKF010000008.1, from coordinate 12,160,202 downwards.
AAGAATTTGGAGAAAAAGAGAGAGAGTGGACATGGGTGTAAAAGAAGGAATAATAGAGACTGTGTCGTCCTTGCTCCCAAGCAAAACGTATTCCCGAATTTTATAATTTCCCCTCCCTATAATGCCCAGGCAAATTGTAACTCTGCCAAAGGGCCCACCTTCAAACTGACGAACGGAACACTAACGCCTCCACGGACCAAAATAGCACCGCCACACTCGCTCCGCGTTATTCACCTGTCTCTGGGAGATGGCGTGCGTGCAAGCAGCTTCCACCTACGCATCCCACTTGTCTTCCGCGGGAGGCCTTCCACACGCCCACGGACCCAAATTTCTCCGAGGCTGCCTCGCCGTATAACAGTATCTTAAAATGTTACGAATCCAAGGAACGCCGAATTTTAAATTATAAGTCGGAAACTCGAGGTTGCGACTTAAAAGAGTGCATCCTTAGATGCATAATAAACAAGGAACTGCCATCCAATAACAAGTGTAGACTAACTTGAGCTAAGGCACATATTTACGGGAATGTTATTTAACCTTCGCCGGGCACACCGTTGCATTCCACACAATATAAAGTTTGCAGAGTATTTTATACATGGTTCATCACTTAAACCTCAAACCCGATTCCATTCCTTTTTCATGTGTGACAGCTGATGATGATGATGGTTAGACATGAGAATTGACGGCAGCCAAACATCGCGAGCTCCGGTGGGTTTCTTATATTTTACGTGACCTAGGCATAGTAAAATTTTCTGTTTTGTTTAAATTAATTATGTCTAATCAAAAGATAATTAACCATAAAGACGATGAATTACCATGTGTATTGAGGCCAACTGGCCATGCATTCTGAGGAAAGTCGAAGACCAAAGAATATTAATTCAATTAACCCAACAGGAAAATAAACAGGATTGGACATACATTAAGAAAGACGTGCACGCGGAGAGATTTGTTAAAGGAACAGTAGAGCGATGAATAAAAAGAGGAAGGAGAAAAAAGAAAATGATTGGCAGGAATGAGAAGGACAGATATAAATCCTGGAAAGTTAACAACTAGGACCTACGAAAGTAGGCTATCGAAGAAGATGATAAGCTTGTATTAGTATCCCTAGAATAACAATTTTGAGTAGTACCTTATAATTTTTTTTGTAATTAAAGAGATAATGATTACACAAGGTCTACACAATTTATAAATGTTCTTATAATAAATTTGACTTTTTCAGTACTTAAATTTCGGTAATTGAAGTGAAATATTTCCAATTGCTTCCGGCACTGGTGTGTTTTGTGTTGATCTAAATGAAAGAAGTCGATGCATTCAAATTGTTACTGGGTTAAATTTTGCAGAATTTTATGTCGATGTCAATAAATAACATTTGCAGCAGTTGAAGGGTAAAAATAGTATTTTCTCGAGAGGTAATGATTCTTAAAATTACATTTTACTTTACGCCTTAGATCCTTCATCGAAAATATAGGTAAGAACATTGAGGTTTTTGCTTCGTCGATATAGGTTGAGTTCTGGGAAAAGTCCGCTGGCTGCAAAGAAGGTTCAGAAGTAGAACTCTGGGTCCCGGCACTTTTTCCAATTTCGGAACTTTTCCTCAACGTTAAACAAGTTACAATTTTGATGCAGTCGTAAATTCTTAGCGCAGGCCCTCAAGATCAGCTGCCCCCTTCTCCCATCGTATCTGTGCTCAGCAGCGGATCCAGCCAAAGATAATGGGCGACATTAAACGTGTTTTGAGTAAGATTTTGACTTGAATCTTACACTTATAAGGGGATAAATATATGAATTGATGCGACATATTGGCAATTAATAAAGGGATGAAATGGACTGACACATGAAAAAGCTCTCATTCAGGCAGTAGAGCATGACAGCCGAAATGCAAATGTGACGGAGTACGGACTATCTCCGGAAGGGTTCTCTTCCTCAGCGCTAAGGTTGCGACCTCTTTGGTCCGAAAAGAATAACTACTTCGACATCGCTTCCATGCTATTGAGCAAAAAATTAATACGAAGGAATAATGTGATATGTTAATAAAAATAAATCTTCTTTCGAAGCTACGTTAGTTTGTTATAATAATATTTTATTCATAAATAGAACTAGCATTGCATTTCCTACGTATCAAGCCTTAGAAATAATTAGTTTCTTCTCGATTGGGTTTGAATATTTAATTTTAAAAGTTCACAAATAGCCATCAAATAATAATGCAAAATTTAATAGTGCTATGATGACTGTTGTTTTATTGATTTAAATGGTATGTGTGGTACATTGTAAATCTAAAACCGTGTATATATTGAAACGAAACTAAGCAGCTTACGATTCGTAACGAACTGATGTTCGTTTCCTCCAGAAACAAACTCCGAGAAAAGTCCGAACTCTTTAACATTACTCTACATTTCCACAGTTCTTGCATACTCCCTTTCCTTTCAAACTAGGCTGGTCCAAACACCTTTTCTTCCCCTTCGGATCGCTCCTCAAATTCCCTTAAGATGGTCTAATATGCCAACAGGTCGATCTAACAATCGTCGGGAATTTTCGGCCAATCGGATATTCTCATTGAGAATCTTCTTAACTTTCACTTTCTTCACTCCGCTCAATGGTGCGTCTACATACAAATAATTCAACGAAATATTCCGTAGCATCGATGGAAACGTAACACAAGGCTCAGAAACACTCGACTGTTAATCATTTTCTCATCAGCAAATGTCAAATTTTGTTTCGCTTATTGGATAGCGGTCGAACGATTACTGTCAACTTCGATCGAAAACGAAGAGTCAAACACTCCAGTATATGCAAAATAATTAACTCTTCAGTCCTCACGGTAAGTGCGATAGAGATTCTTACGGGCTGATTACCATTTTTATCCCCTCCCCTCCGCGATATGGCACTGGTACTAAAATACTTTAAATACATGTGGATTTGGAAATTCTATAGCAGCACATTCACGTCAACACATCCGAAACTTCTACTCTTTCTTATGGAAAAGAAAATAAAGTTAGCGTTGATGAGGTAAACTGAAATGTTACGACTATTATAAGACAAACTTACCCTAATAGGACGATCATATGGAAAGGAAAATAAAAAAAACACGCTCATTTTCCATCTCTATAATCTTTATCTTATTGAAAAATTTCGAGCACAAATAGTCTACTACTAGAATTGGAACTTGAAGGACGGCTTAGAAATGGATATTAAAAGTTAATGCAGCGAACATTTACTGTTTAAACTTAGAATGATAAAAAATGAAACTATGTGTAGTGATTGATAATTTTCATTCACCTTGATTTTCATCAATCCAAGCTAACACACTGCGTTCATCTGATCATATGAGCTAAAAAGATTCGAATTTCGTAATTTATTTACTTGTTTTCCGCCGCAGTTAGACAGAATTCTGGAGGGAATGTTATGAAATATTTTACATTTGATCTTTAAGGAAAGAAGTAAGAATGTATTTATATATTTATGAGAAAATACATACGTTTCATGGTCAAAAAAACTCTTAATTCTCGTTCAACACAAAGAAAAATTATAACGCACCTTTTGGAGATAACATACTAGGAGTATTTTAACTAATAGTATGATCTGTTTTCCTGATCAGTTTTTGGAACAAAAGTTTGAAGCTCTGGCTCTTGCCTTCCTATTCTATAACAGTAATACAGTATCCTTAGTCTACAGAGGAAGAGGAGAACCTGCGGCACTTAAGTCAATTTCCGGTGTTCACAGCGAGCTTCTCCTCACTTTTAACAAATTTCGTCACAATTTTTTATCAGTCTACTTTTAAGTAAAAATTTCCTTTGCTTAATTAGCGACTCTTTTCGTTTTCTGAATATAAAATAAATTCCCGACCATATAGAAAAAGGACTATTCTATTGCTGTTTGATAATTTCACTTCCTTTCAAACTAATTGTTTTTCGTTTCCGATTCAAAATGGTCCCCCCGCACCTGGCCTTACTTTAAGTAACAGAAGCCGTGAAGAATTCACCCACTTAATCACAGGAGAGGCAAGAGTGAGAAAAAATTAAGTCTGATGAAATATGGAGTAAATCCATCAAAATTGAACGGGAGTGCTGATGCTCTTCTCCACTAAAGATCCAGTTAAAATAAATCGTCATCTTCAACGATTTAACTGAATACTTATCAGAAAAAATCAACCTTCCAACAAATTAAAAATGAAGACACACTCTTCATTGGGATAAATGAAGAAAATATTAGCGAAGCTCAACGAAAGATACTTAAAAAGTTATCATCGATCCCACGATTTAATCGCGTGAACCGAATTAGATTGGGGAGCAGGCGCCAATGATACGCCAATTTCCACACGTCCTTCTCTCACAGAATCAAGGACCGTATCGCTCTGAAATCGTTGACTGATTTTCTGGACCAGCGACATATTCATCCGAGGGAGTAAAAGGGACTAATGCTTCCTTTACGGCCATCAAAGAAGACCCTAAATACCTTCATGCTTTAAAATGATTCTACGCCTTCAAATAAACAAGTAAAAGCAATTCTTGAGAAAATCCTCTAAAAAACCTTAAACTTTTTTAAAAAATAAAAATCAACGGAATTTGATTTCCACATCCTAATAACTCTTCCTAATCTCCTACATTAACGATCTCTATCGAAATCCCAATGTCATCCTAATGATGATACGTTAATTTACTACTGCTCCGGAGTAAGAATAACGATTAAAGGAGGCAGAGAAAACATCTAAAGCTCATTTCGCATTATAACTTTGTTCCGAAAAATAGGTACCGTTAGTTACCTATAAATTAAATAATATGACATCGGCATTATGAGAACTATAAAGACTTTAAGGATTAAGCACGAAGACTCCATTCTGTTTGCTGTAATGGAAGAAGGGTTGGATCTTTGGTAGCTGCGCGATACAATTTCATTCCAAATCGCATACTCTTCTCACGATTTGAAAAACAAGATCATATCACCAATGCGCCATACTGCTTTGCTTGCCGCCAAAAGCTGGACATAACTGAGGTCAGTCTTAATATTCCGGATGTATAAAAATAGTATTACAAGGAAGTTTATTAAGTGCGTCGTACGTCAGACATACTTTGTTTTACGGTGCCAACCCTAGATTTGTTAGAGCACATGTATAGCACGATATTGATAAAGTAATAATAATTAAATGATTTTCATTGGGGCGAGATCGAGACGAAGAAGTCTCAATGAATTTATCCCTTCGTCATATAAAATTTAAACGAAAGAGCTTGGAAAAGAGCGCAAAGAAGAAAACTAATTCGTGGGTTTAAAAACCTAAGTTTTCACCGACATAAAAAATTTGAACGGACAAAGCATTACGATAGTGTGTTGGAAAACGACAGAAATGAAAACGCTTTGCATTTCGCTTAGCCCCGGATGAAAAGGGTGGAGAAACAAAATAACACACCTCATCAAAATAAAGTCTGAATTTGTTTACAGAGTAGATGTGGGGCCGCAAGAAAGAAGCTTGAAGGTCGAACTCTCCCCTGCCCTGAGCTAAGTCACGAGATAAATAAAATTCGTGTAAGAGTCCATCGTGACGAAAGTAGACAAATACTTTCACTCATATAACAGCGATTTGTGTTTTACTTCACTTACTGATGCATTAATATATTTTTATTTACAGATCGAAACCCTTACATGATTCCTCAGTTTTTTTTAAGAAATGCCTTTATTTCAATTAGGAATAGGCATTCCCAGAAAGTAGTATATTTTTTATCACTGCAATAGCTACCAGTCCCATGGACTTACGAAATAAACTTTGGAAAATAGCTAAATGTGACATATGAAAATAAAAGGCAAAAAATGTTTCTTCTTTGTTTCCGATACCATGACAGCAGTAAAGTCATTACAAACGACGCGGCATTTCTGACCTCTCCCTCCACAGTGTGGCAAAAACACAGAAAACTAATCTTTTTCCATCGCCGTTAAAAACCGAAGCGGATAACTTTCACAGATCAGCGTTTCCCACGCAGGAACAACTCGGGATTCGATCTGGAGACCTCAAACGGAAATTCCAGCAAGTGAACGAAGGCACACCTGCTGGGCTACTGGGAGGTGGGCGTACGATCCATAGCCTACGCCCGTTCGCCGCGTATTTTTGGATCACGAATTCTGGAAGCGGTCCATAGCTACGTCGAGACTGCTGCTGGAGTAAGCGTGGGCGTGCTCGCTCACCATTCTAATGCATTCTCTACCTCTTACACATAGCGAGACGAAAAAATACACGCGTATCATTCATATTAATCCTAATTTATCACACACAACTTTATATTAAAAATACATTAGTATCTGGGACGGATTTGCCATTTAGGGCACTAGGCGATGGCTGAAGCTGTCAAGGGGCCCCAAAAAGAAATCTTTTTCCGTTTTGAAGATGAATTATCTTTTAGTGAACCTCAAATGGTCCTTCCGAAGCCCATAATTAAATTATAATTTAGATAAGCATAATTTCTATCATTGATATTATACTGCATTCTTTAATAGTTGAAATGAATACGAATATAAAGCTTTGGGAGCCATTTGAATAAGTGTGGGAGTAAAAGGTTGAGGAGCACTGCCTTGAAGAGACAGGTGCTCATGCAGCTACATTACCCTGGAAATTATCTTCACTGCTATTTGCAAACTTTATTGTTTAGCCTTTTTATCTCATAGCTTTACCGTCTATATATTATCTGCTGTTAGGAAGAAGTATAAAACGTAATTAAGAAAACCAACTACGTATTTCGAAGATTTACAATGAAATTTCGAGCCTCCTGTTTTAGGAACCATCTTACAATATGATAGCTTTTCCGCAATATAAAGAGGTCCTCTAAAATCGCAGGTATCGCGGCTACGGTTATAAAGGAATGAAACAGCAGAATGGAAACTAAAGGAGATTTTATACACATTTCATTGTTTATTATTCTAACATAGTTGATAATAAAGAGAAGGCTACTCCATCCTTGCGCTGTCTGAGATTCTAAAAGGCTTAAAACAATGAGTTGCTTTATCAACCCCGATTTTCGCTCATTTGGCTCCGTGCGATTTCTGGCTCTTCCCCAATCTGAAATGGCGATGAAAGGTAAGAGATTCAACATGATTTCAGGCGATCCGAAGGCTAAGATTGCGGCTTGAGTTCTAGAGGCTGAGATTCAGAAATGCTTTAGAAAACATATGACAGTATCCTCTAATGTATTAGCTGAAAAGAAGCCGATTTAGAACTTCTAAACAACTAAAAGTAAACGTAATGAAAGGAAAAGTTATTTATGGCATGCAAAACGATTACGAAATAACAGCTTTTCAGCGAAGTATCACGCAATCAACGCGTCAGCATTAATTCAGTTAGCTACCCAATTTTTCAGACGATGGATAAACACCGTGGAAATCAAAACCGGAAACACTTTCACCAGAATGCGTTCGTCGGTCTTGGAAGGTGCGCTAAATTGAATGACATCATTCAAACAGCGTTGATCACTCAACCCAATGAACACAATATATTATATAACAGGAATTCGCAGGAAATTCTGATTAAAATTTGCCAGAAAAACAAGGAAAAGAGGGAGGTATCTGCGCTAAATCACCACGATAGTGTTACAAAGATTCATTCAAACACTCTCGAAGATAACATTTCCCAAATGGAAATAAATTGCTCTTTTTTAAAATTGTAACAATTTCTTTTGTGACAAAAATAAACAAATTAATTGCCTTTACTTTTCAACAGATATATTTTGCACATTCAAATCCCTGTATAAGACTAAACTCAAATATAGGGGAATTCCTCGCAAGAGGTGCTATCTAACTGTTAGAGTGCAGTATCCTGAACTGTAGCCTTGCCTGCAATACCTAAATCCAGCTAAATTTAAAATTTACAAATGTCGTGATATTGTAAGAATTCATTATAGTGTAAATCAAACAGAAAAAGGAGTTGAAGTAGAAGAGACCACACATTTTGCGTGAGAATTTAACTTTTAAGGACCTTTATTTATTTGCTTACTTTGTTTATAAAATCAGTGGAAACTAATTCTAAAACTAACTAATGTTCCGTCAAAATTCATGAGAGTTTGGTTAAGGGGAAAGATAGTTGAACTAACCGATAAGATCGATCTGCTTGTGTTCTACGTAAAATCGCCGGCAATGTATAAGCATCCTCTCCTTCCTACGCTCTGATCCAACGAATGCCTCCCGGTGGATTTGGGGCCGGGCGAGAACGCCTCAAATCGTTGGCTTAGAAAATATACCTCAAATTCTACATTTCGGCGTCGTATAAAGGCAAGGATTCAAACTTAAGTATATCTCATTCTATAAGAGATGAAATTTTTGAGAATAATACAATTTTATCAGTAGAATATTAGGAAATCAACATCGTGAATTATTTTGAGCTGACAGAAGAATTTACTACTGCGGAGAGTAGAAAATCTACATTACAGACATGCTGATGGTTTCAGAAATTATGAGAGAATTTCATTGTGAAGTACCATTTTTGAATGTAAAGACAAAGTAATAAGCTTACCCTGAACAATTTAGTGAGCAAACCGACCTTATAATTTTTTCTTAATTTAAGCCCTCTAACATTCGACCATCGTGGTATTCACTCTTTCCTATCAAAGGGCCTTCCGTTGCAGCCTCCCGGAGACTTTGCAATGAGGAGGAGGTCTTTCCTGTTCGTTGGTGTCGATCGGGAGTTGATCTGGCCGTGGACGTCATCGCGGCAATAAACAGAGGCGTCGTCGGTGTGACGTCAGAATGGAGTGAGAGTTGGAGGGCCGCCCATTATTGGCGGCTATCGCGTGGGCGGAGCGAGGCCTTCGTTTCTCCACGAGGAACACTGATAGAGATGCGATATTATTGACGATTTATTTGTCCATGAGCTTTGAGGAAGTGAGCGAGAAGAAATGAATCATGCTTCCAGAAGAATTCGCACTCACATTTATTTTAAGGCGTTATTCATTCAAACTGAAAATTTTCAGGTAAATTTAATACATAAATCTTAATTAAATAAATAGGACGATAAATAACAGATGATAACGTCATTAAATATATGCAAATTAGATAGAAATTAGTTGGAGTACCGAAACTCCAAACCCTCTTCATGGAAGGTGAACACTTTACGCTGGTGTAAGCAACGCAGTGCAACAAGGATTTACAACTCATACTTTATTTCAGTTGAAATTTAAACGATCTTCCATCTCGACAGCGTGATTGCAATAGAACGAATGGTTTTAGTTCCGTAATGATGAGATTTGGCGATCATCATAAATGCGGCTCAAACTACTACGTTATTGTATGGACGAATTACCGTTTCCCGAATAATACTTCAAAACAGAAACAACTTACAATTCCAAGAGTTAATCGGAAAAGGTAGGGCATGTCCAAGGTTAGCTTCCAAGAATGCTGACACCCCGACAACAAGAGAGGCGGTCCAGGGTATTTTGGATCCCACGTGGACGGACTTAATTTTTAGGATACCATAGTTAGGAGATGCGAAAATTCCGGGGAGGTAATACATGGAGAGAATTAAACGGAATAATGCTGCAAACACACACAAGGATGGATTAAGTCGAAAGGGAGCGAAGTAAGCAAAATCCGTGATGAAAAGAAGAGTAGTTTTAGGTCCGTGAAATCACGCCATGCTTCATCGTTCTTTCCCGGCGCAGTGATTCAATCATGAGAATAAGTTCCACGTTTCATGCGTCTATAATTACCTCGCAGCAATCTAATTACACAAGGTTAATGGAAAAGTTGAGCTATTAATAACTGAGTCAATTCGCACGTCACGACTCTTTCGCTTTCCAAACAACGCATCAACCTACGAGCGATCTTTCAATCATCACTGGCAGCTTATCCTTTGATTACAACTGCTACAGATAAACGTATTTGCATTAAGATTTATGCCTTAAAATAGAATGAACATATGTTCTTATCATTACATTGATGTCATCAATTCGTATCGATGACGATAGTTGGTTCGAATGAATGAATCAGAAGGCTTAATATTCGTATTCATTTGGAAATAATGCTTTTTTCACATATGCGGTAATTAAAATCGGAAGCACTCTTCGTGGAAATTAATTATTTCTTCCTGAGATAAAAAAACAGCGCGAATGAGGATTTTAGTTTGGCTTGGTGTTTCATCCTATTAGTTTTGAATGAAATGTTACCTCTTACTTAGTTGCCCCTTTTTAAGTTCTCAGTTGCTGCTTTTATTCGTAGGATTTGGTGTCCGTGTCACAACCGATGGGCATTTACGTTGTCGGCCAGTCCTTTAATAAGATCAATCAACAAGTTAGTCACTCAACCAGTTTCCTTACGAAATATTCTAGATATCTTTGGCGGGGTGGATTCCCCGTGCGGAAACGTCATTGGAAATTTTTCAATGACAATTTTTGAAAGACAATTTTTACATATTATTTTAGTTATATAGTTTAGATTATATTTTTACACATTTATTCTTCATTGATATTAACAATAACTTTAGTAATAACAACTTGATTATGAACAATAAAAATTAATGAAAGTCCGATTCACTTTTTCTACTCCTTCCATTTTTCAAAACGCAGGGATTTCTTCCTTCTCTCTTTACATGCCTTTTAAGAAATACAAGGAGTGCAATTTAAATTACTAGATTTTTGAAATGATTTCTTTTCCTTCAAATACTGAATGCATATGAGGAGAATTCAGGATTGTATAAAAATTGTGTGATAATGGAAACGACTCGCCAAAGGAGTATCAAGAGCATTGTGTATCTGTCGAGCAACTGTTCCGACGAACTATTGTCGGGAAAGCAATCGTCAGAGAGCTATTGTTCGCACAAACACATGATGATAAAGAGCCGATTGAATGTGTTCTAACGAATGACATTTCTTCTCTAAGACAAATACCGGGCCTCGGAAACCTCAAACTTTAAATGGGGAAGCCTAAATTGTTACAAAATAAGTCAGGTGAGGTCAAATTTGACCCGAAAATATTTTCTTCCATATAAGCAACTGAATTTACTTTATTTTCCCATGTTTTATATTTCTTGTTGTTTTACAATGCTTATAGGAATTTATCACTTGATGAATAGGAATAATAGTACCTAATCGCCCTCTAATCGTTGCACAAGTCAATAAATCCCCTGCGTTCTAAATTTTAGATATAATTTTTAGAAATTTACTTGTTATTTATAATATATTATACATGGAATAAAATCCTATGCATGACATATACAATTCTATTAAAATTTACTATTAGCCTCACAGAATTGAAGTAAATGATATAGGTAAAAAACGTAATTGCCTGTAAAGGGAAGTTAAAAAATGATCCCATCCAGAAACGTAAGTTTAGAATAAGAAAGCAAATTGAAATAGTCAATTTTCTCCAAAGAATACTGTGAGGAACAATAGGTATATACATGAAAAGTGAAAGTGATAGAGAAATATAAGAAAATGAAGGAAGCCAAATGTGACCCTATTTGACTATCTAAAGGTTAACCGGAGTTGATATCCGGATAGACTACAAGTCAGACACTTCCTCAGGTGTTACGCACGGTTGATTCGATAATAAAAATGGCACTCCGACTAAAGGTTTGTGATATGAAGCCCTTTCCAGAAAAATAGAAGGTCGCTGAGAAGTGCTTCCCATGAGATGCGGTTTTCCGAAGAGAGAAAGAAATACTTTTGGCAGCTTAAAGCGAAGCGAAAGTTGCATAATATCTCCGTTTGGCAGCGCCAACACCAATTTCACAATTTATACAAAAGGAGGAGCCAATGACCGGTGACGCATTTCACGCCGTGACGACGTAATCAACTGAAGACACGATAAATGTTCGAGACAACTGCTTGCATCAGGACGAGCATTTCAGCCGAAATCGAGGAAAAGTTGACAAGAAGCATTTCGTAACCTCAAAAAAGTGAAAATTAGGCTATGGAAATTAGGTAGGTCGAGATAGAGCTTAGCGAAAGGATTATATCAACAAGTAAAACAGTGGAAAAAACTCACGAAATGCTACGTGTGGAGAAGAAACGTGGCTTCGGAAGAAGTAATATCACCTCATAAAATAATTCCAAAAATAAAGCGAAAGGGAAAGAAAGGGGAAAATAAACTGAGGAAAAAGGAAGACTGTAGAATATAGAAGCAGAGATATGATAGAATCACGATTATAGAGAAAACCTAAGTGCTTATGAACTCGATAACGAAAACAATACCTAGATATAAATGGTTTAAGCTAGGTCGAGGAAGAATAAACAGAGCAACCGGGAAAGAGAAAACAGAATAAAAATGAGGTCTTCTGGATCCCAAATCAAAGACGAGAAGGAATACAAAAACCCCTGTTGCTAATAGCATAGTCATATTTAGAGCAAGACAAGTCCGTTTGACTTGCAGCCAGCTCCGAGTCGTCCATTCGAAGTTCTGGACAGGAAATGTTTGAATTAAATATAACGACAAGATATAGACCACTGACGGCAAGGCGTTTATTCAATTACTTAAGAAAAGCCATCAAAAACTTTTTGAAGTGAAATTGTTCGATGAAGTAGGCTTTAAGTAAATGACAAACTCCAAACGATTATCATACCTTACAGAAGGAACACGAAAGTAACGATCAAAAGATCATCAAGAGAAAAGGAATAAATTAATTAGAATCAACCTCTATGACAAACTTTATGGAAGGAAACACGTTATTTAACTGATCAAGAAAAGAATCTGTATCACACTCCGGCCCAAAAACAGTATAAATATCATTCACATAACGATACCAAATCTTAAGAAAATATTCGGAGCTCACCGGTCTTAGAATTGTTTCATAAAAAATGTTGGCTGAAAAGTGAGAAAAAGGATTCCGTAGTGTCCGACTGTAAAATGTGTTGTTTGACAGCTCATAAATTGTCTAGTTAAAAGGAAAAGTATTCTTTAACCATATCGTGGGAGAAGTCAAAGTCAAAAGGCACAATATAATTGGTATCAGGGGTTTGCACAGACAGAAAGTGCTCAATTTTTTACTCTGTAGTTTCTTGAAACGCTTTCCAGGCACACATTTAATTTAGATGATTCTCTCTGAGGAAGCGTGCTAAGGGATGGAGAAATGAGACGCAAACAAAAGAATTCTTCATAAAATACACATAAATCGAATTTATTTTTGCCTTCGTGATATAAAGACGGATGAGAAACGAAGGAAGGTGAATACGATAATTTACGACATACCAAAGATGAAATTAATCAAACACTGCCAGGTTTTAGTTGTCGTAGGCTTCTCCGAAATCATGCTACACAAAAGTTGTAAGATGAAAAATACAAGTTAGGCTCAAAATTATGTGACGCTTTCTCTATATGCAGTCATGCAAAGTAATACATTAGTGAAGAAATGAAACAATCATGCAAACATAAACTTTATTACACAAAAGTTAAAAACAAGTTCTACACAACAAGTAGAATGAGATGAGTTACAAACAAAATTCACACCCACACGTTGTCAAAGGTTCAAACAAAAATATGCTGCAGAAAATGTCCAACTCAGCAATCATTCTTCTAAAGGCGACTGCGCACAAATTAGTCATTTGCTTCACATCACATTATTTTTTAAGGTTAAGAAACACACAAAACTAAAACCATAGCTATTTGCTGGAACACCGAAGTGAACTCAATTCATCTCCTTTATCTGGAGAGGTTTCCACTTTAACACAGGTAAGGAGAAATACATACATCATATGACTTAATCAACCACATGTCAACAAGTTCTAGCAAACTCGGTCAAACTAAACTAGTTTTCCATTCGTCCAATGAGTCAACTTAAATAGCTTTTAAATGTTTCGACCACCGTTTCTTGTGCCGGAAGTTTACATGTGTTATCCATCAATTGCAATGGAATCTGGAATTTTTTATCAGTCTTTATAAATTTTGAACGAAGATGAGTTCCCATACGTAATTTAACCTTTTTCTTTGCCACAATAAAGGTCAGGTGCTGTTGACAAGAAATTTCTACGTATTCTTTTTTAATTTAAAATACAAAAAGGCCTCTGACTTAATAAGATAAATAACCGAAAAATTGCAGCAGCTTAATGATGAGTACTCAGCTTCACTTCAGTTTCGCAGTAGCGACGCTTGGGTTTGTGAAGATTAAAATACAGGTAAATTACTTAGAACGTAGCTGAAAGAGATTCTAGTAGGCCTGCAAAACTCGCAAATGGTTATGAAGACAATGATCGCGGGTCGCGGATGAAGAATTTTCGAAGGGTTAGGGTTATTTCTATATTCTAGAAAGAACATGAATACGATATTAATTTCATTTATTCAAACATCAATATACGGTTAAAGATTAACGAGATACATGGCATTTTTAAGGTACGTTTCGGTAATCTGTAATTAAATGAAAGGTCGATCTTCTTCTTGTCTCTTTCCGAGCCTATTTCCAATTACCGCATTTCATTCTCAACTTTTAAACAATGAACGAATTTTGTAACGGGTACAATTCCCATGATACATCGCGATGTTGTGGATGCCTGGATTATAGGCATGCGTAGCAAGGGAATAGAGACGACGGTGATCGGGAAATGAATGATTATTAGTAAGTATTAGGAGGAGATATCAAAGGAGTCTTTCTCTTGATTTTTTAGAAATGGATGAAAGAAAAAATACGTTATAAATGATGTAGGTTACGATGAGAAGAGTTGTACAAATAAAGGCGAAGAAATGGCTTGCCGAATGCGGTTGATGGTCTACTAAAGAGACGAACGCAGTTTAAAGAATGCACGAAAGGATGACGTGTCTATAGTGAAAAGAATGTACGGGTGAGTATAGTATAAAAATGATAACTGTCAGGTTTTAATGGATATCGTTCCATATTCTTTGATTTACCATACGTATATAATTCGCAAATTTTATAACGACTATACGTCGCTTAAGAGATCCTGATAAGAAGATGCCTATGCCTACTCAGAATATGAAAGGAATCGAAAAAGTAGGAATATATGGCGAAGTGCAAAAGGATACGAAGCTAGATAGCTATGGAGAAGTATTTAGCATAAACGAGCTACCAGTAGGCTTTTATTTTCGAAAAGAAATCCCGTGATGAAAGCTAAGTTTTCCTTTCTGAAAGAAGTCCTCCATTACAGCAAATGAATGCAGCTTCAGCGTGAAGTTTAAAGCGAGAATGGACTCTATAATGGACTAATGAAGCGATTACAGTTAACTCTCGATTATCAGAGTGCACCAAAAAATCGGAAAACATAGATAATCCAAACTCAATTTATCTCTCGTAATAATCATAATTCTTAAATGATTATTATTATTATTTTCGGGAAAAGTCTATTACTTCCGATTGTTTCATGGACTCATTAAGAGACTCTTCAATCGATCTTATTGCTCCGTAAAAAGGTCTTGAGTTAGTCCTTGTATTAGAACGCAAAAATACTTGCGCGTTTACCGAAGCTTTTCAAAAGGACCGCGGCAAACATCGACGAAAAGTCAAATTTCACACACGGATAATCGGGAGCCGAAGGGAGCGGGAATTTCCCAGAAAATATCCACGAAACAGAGGTCGTCACGCACAAGAACGGATGTCGACGCTCAGCTGTTTCGGGGCAATCGGATGACAGTACTTGCATCATCAGCAACAAAGTTATCGGCGTCGAACCGTGGCTATGTCGTTTAAAAATACTACGGCGAGGGCGCAGCTATTAGCTGTTCGTCCTAACGCTACTGCTAAGTGGGCCGATCTATTAAAAGTCGTGCGTGGGACTCGAAGGGGGGATGCGTTTTTTCCAAAGCTACTCGGCTGTTAATCGACTAACGCATCTGCTTCGACATGAGAACAAACGATCATCCTCACTTTTAAGATTGCCAATTAATGTTCTCTCCACAACATTGATTCTTCTCCTTGTATAATTGGGTTTTCTTCACGCACGTGTAGCTCGGTTATAATCTCAATATGATTTCCATAGGTCAATTTAACTAAATATTTAACGGATTCCCGCTATTTGAAAACTGAACTTTAACTGTCATTCAATTACAACACGATATAAATAAACCATTTTATTGCTAGCACTGATGTAATTATAGAATAGGTACGCGACAAGGCAGGATTAAAAAGGGACGTAGGGGTTGAGATACAATGGCCGACATAACGCAACGTCAATTTTAATATATCCTCAGGATTTAAAATAAGGTTTGATAAAATGAATCCATTCCGCAGATAACGGTATTGATAAACACGCAGAGATATGAAGAAATTTTATCCGCGAATTTCACCTTCTCTATTTTTTCCATTCCATCGAAAACGAAACTACGACGAACTGAAGTAATATCTACGAACGAATCAACGCATCGTAAAATCGTCAGTTTTCGTTAACTATATTCGAATTCAACTGCTATCAGAAAGCAACACGAAAGAATGCGGTAAAAATACCGAAGTGAAAAAATCTAAGGAACAGCGATTGTTAAGCTTACGACCTTAAAACCTGTATTTACAGTTCAGTTCACGGCATAAACGACGTAAAACTATCTCGAAATATTTTGTGACGCAAAGAGCGTAATACTCTCACATAAACGTTAGTTCGAATAGGCTGCCGCATTGCCAACGGAGGCAGACAGTAATGCACGACACTTGGCAAGGATGCTTGACAATATTTGAGAAGGCGTTTTGAACTTTAGGGACCTCAGAATAAAGAATGAATTTTAAAGAGCGATAGGAAAGGTGAACGACATTATCACCGATTTCATTCCGTAACATCTAAAAAGATTGAAAATAAAATTGCATAATTGTCAGTCGGAGCGGCACATTTACCGAAATTAAAAAAGGGTTATTATATAATAAGTTGACATTAGAAAATGATTTGGAATGGCTAGCTTAGGAGTTAGGGCAACCAACCGGAAATTTGGATATCGAGGTTCGAGTCCCGTTCCCGTCAGACTATTTTCATATCCGTTTTTCCTTAGGGATTAAACATCTATAAACACTAGAGATTTCATCGCAGGACTGAGAGTGGCTTACGACGGCAAGTTGAAGATATGAATTTCCCTGCTTAGATTCGGATATATTCCAGACGTGAACAATTCAGGATGTGAAATTTTCGAACTATCCTCATCATGAGCATATCAATGACAAAGCTTAAGCAAATAATGATGTATAATGGCAAATATTATTTTTTCCCATCATTATGAATTGATATCTATGCAATAAAAATTGCGCTAGTCACTTTTTACAAAAAATTTTAAACTCTTCATTTGGCATTATAAAGCAATTGTGATATAATGTTATCGCTTACTCGATGTTAGTTCAGATGCATTTAAATTAATTTTTCATAATAGATAACGATTATGAGCGCAAATTTTCACTAGTCATCCGTTTCCTGTCAAGTACTGAGTTTAAATAAGCCTATTAACATGGACTTTTCACGCATTAAGAAAAACTATGTCAAAGCTGTAAATAAAAAAAATACTAAATAATGATCTATTTACAATTTTTAAGGATAAACTGACGGTATGCATTCATTTCCTTTTCAGAGCATTCGATTCTTAATCGTATGACGGAAAAAGACCTTGCTCGAAAGTGAATTTAAAGTAAAACAAAAATTTCTTTAAGGTTTCAAATAGCCTAGCTATGTGAAATGCCTAGCATGTTAAATGAGAGCGAGTTACAAAAAGTTACCTGTGTGCGTGACATTCGAATGATTGCATAAAATTGAAAAGAAAACAAAAAGGGCTAACCATAAATCCGGAGATAGATGTTCTCCCTCTTCAGAGAGAGGGAGGGACTTAAAATTTATGTTTCCTACTTCTACGAAAACAGCTAAAGAAATTTTTCTTAGGGATATCAAACTACTCGCAACGGGAGATGAAACAAACTTCTTTCCAAATGAGATTCTAATCTCAAATCTCACAGGATTTCTCAAACTTAGAAGCCAATCAAGCCTACCTAATGACTATTCAATTATATACATCCAGCTCAGCTATCCTTAACGAATGAAAATGTCCTCGCTACAGGTTACCAAGAGTCTAATTTTATGAGTCGAAATAAAGAAAATAAACAATCCAAGTAAAACGGATTTAATTAAAAAATAATTCCTCCTTGATTCCCCTCAAAATATCAATAGGCCCTTCAAGAACCCTTTGCTTCTGAGTTCCAGCAGAGAAGGTTCAGCGACCGCTAGCGTGACATAACTTATGGATGGCGTGACGTCTAGTAAACCCTCAACGCGCACCAACGACGTACGCGAAAGTGTTGTACGTATGGGATAGCAAGTAGGGCACGGGCCTAGAGCTTCACCGAGCTTTTATTAACCTTACAACAATCCATCTGATACCATATTTTGTCGAACTGAATATTTTGAATATTTTTAATTTGTCTTTCGTTACGGGGTGGGAAATAATGTTCCCTCATTTACTTTCATCTCAGTTCTGTTTATGGCTGTGATGATATGAAAGCTGCTGAAGTATGAGTGATGCTGAGTAAATAATTTTATCATAGTCATTTCTTACTGAATACGATGAAATGTATAATTAACAGGGCCATTGTGCTGCATTTCACTTCTAACTTCTGATTCTGTGATGAGAGTAATGGAAAAATACCCCACTCATAATACTGTCTAGAAAGACATTCCCAGTCCAGAACTTAGCCTGGTAGCCGAGGTGGGAGGGTTGAGAATTAAATTTTCCTTCGGTATGAGTACATCACGGACAGCACCTAACGTTTTTTTAATTTTACATAAACTAAATGATTCAAAAACGAAATATGGCAATTAGCACTTTCTTTATTGGAAGAGAAACGCAATTGAGAGATATTTTCGCGCAGATATTCATGGAAAAGAAATTCAAAGAATGGAAGTCAGATGTTTAGTCACGGAATCTAATTCAGTGCGACGGGCATTCTTTTCTGAATGGATAATATCCTGAGAACTTCGAGCAACGGAGTAGCGATTTGGCCGCTCGATGACTGGAATGAAGCAAAGGCACACTCCACACACAGTCTAACCTTCGCAGTGGGTGCAGCGGGGCGAGGCCTCCGGTTGCCCCGGGCCTGCCCCGGGCGATTGCGGGAAGAGCGGCTGCGAGTGGGCGATCCGAGCACCGCTATCGGTCGACGGCTGCGGCTTTCCCCTGGCAGCGGGTGTAGCAGTGCTCACGGGCATGTTTCTTGGGTGGAAACTACAGCCTCCCCATCACATCATCGACGCATCCTTGGCACCACACCGAATGAATGAACTTACGCACACGCACGTCCGGACGACACCCTACGATATCACCTCGCGGCACTTTTTCCGGAAGTTTTCCGCGGAAGTTCTGATTTTTTTCCGGCGTCTGAGGAATGTCGCTTCTCAATTATGCTTCCAGAAGACGGCACTTGCGGACCGCCAAACGAACACCAAATCACCGAAGACTCCGCGTTGCGAGACTCCTGCACTTGCTTGTTCCGGATGACTGGTTCCGTCGAAGAATATCGCTGGCTCGGGAAAAGACAACCCCGAGGAAGACTTAGTGATGCGCTACGTGCTCGAGAAGATGGCACGTACGACGCCCAGTCCAAACGCGGGCGCCGAGTTAAAGAGCGGACATCGAAGCTGCGGATGGATGGTCCAAAGAGCGAAGAAGAAACTCCTTCCGGAGAAAGGAAACGTGGGAATCGAATGGAATTTCGAGGCACGAACTTGGTTCGGTAGCGATCCCCGCCCGGTTCCCAAGGCGGCGGGTTGCGGGCGGGGACGGCCAGAGGCGGTCCACGGCGACCACACGGAACAGCACAACGGAGGGTTATTATTAGAGCTCATAAGTTCGCGGACGGAAAGGTCGGCGGAGTCATCCCTCGCTTTCGTTCGATCGTAAGCGCCCACTTCTTGTGTGCGAGGTGTTCGTGGGTGAAGATCGCTCGGGTTTCGTGGTCGGCGGAGCTCTCGTCGGAGAAGGAAAGGGCTTTGGACCAGACCCAGGAGAGGGAGCGCGAATCTCGACGGGGAGAGAGACTCGCTCCGCACGCCTCTATGCTGCGATCCACACACTAATCATTCGGGTCCCCCGCCCCTTTGGGCCCACGCGAGGATTCGGGGCCCCCTTCGGCCGCAGTGCGGGGGCGTCCCTTGCGCCGAGAACATAAAATTATCTTCTTGTAAATGAAAGAATCGCGCAATTCCCGTAAGCACGCCAAAATCTATTCACCACGTCCCTGCATCCTTTCTTGTCCTTGAATAACTCTTTCGGTTTGAACGCATCCAAACATCGTTCCATACCTCCCTACATTTTTTTAATCATGTAATTTTCTTCAGAATTCTCTCTTTCACATTAAACAGAATTTTCTTGGTGTTGCTCTTATCTAACCGTTCAAATTCTCATTTACAGTATGTTTGTCATTCTAATTTGACTCTTCTTTCACCTCTGAATCAAATCAAGGAACAGATACACAATACTTACGCAAAATTCCTTTCAGCTCGTCTTCATTACTGAAAAACCATTACTTTTTGCGTCCCGATTCCTCGCACTTACTTCAGTTATAATACATTTCACCTGCATTTAATATGCTCCCTCTCCTGGGAATAGTCCAGAGTCCTCATCCTTGTCTATCCTCTCCTGTCTCTGACAAACCCAAATTTCTCTTCCATGCAGCAAGGGGTGAGCAATCAGGAATTTTAAACATTTTCTTCCTTTACGCGGTGTATTTGCAAAATCACTGATGTGATAATCTCAAGTGTCACGAAAAGCGATGTAAAGCGATCGGAGATAAATCTGTAACATCTGTAGCCACGTATTTCGACTGAGAGCATGAAAAATGTATCTTATTAATAAAATATACAATATCAACTAAATTCGTAAAATTTAAAATATCTTAAGAACTTGAAAAATGAAATATTTTCTCATGTTGGATATTTACCACGAATAAAAGAGAACAGAAGAAAGAGAATTTCGAGTTACTTCTCGTTTATTAATGATCAAGAGTGACTCAGGCAGTAAAATGAAATTATTTATCAAGACGAGGTAAGAGGTGTGGTTAGGGAAAAGAACAACGTTTCAGAGGTGGTTCTAAAATTATTCAGTTACATAACAACTAATCGCAGAGGAAATTTTGTTTACTGGCATCGTCCAGATATTTTATCCATGGAAGCCGTAATACATATGTACTTGGTAAAAGTTCTTTCGTGATGAATAGAAATATCAATATTCCAGAATTTAAAACCTTAGGTATTGCATGCCCTAGCGAGCTATGTCATCCATCCTCTTATTTACAGTTGCCAAAAGAAGATAAAGCTTTTACTATCGCACTAGCGATCGTCATCAAAAGGCGTAAATTTCTTATCTAAGTAATTAATATGGAGTCTCATTAAATGGCGGCTTTCATCGTCTTTATAAATAAAGTCTCTCTCACAATGACGACGAACGTCTCACGCGAACAAAAGCCAAATAAGCAAACTAATAAGCGCAAGGTTGCTTTTATTAGTAAATGCTGCATTAATTAATTCGGCATGAATCACTAACGTGACCTTCAGCATCATTATCAGTGACTGTTTATTTTTATCAATGAAAACGTTCTGTACGCGGAATATCACAAACAATCGTGACGCAAAAGTGATTACCTATGAATTATTTCACTCACAGCTCTTATCATATTTATCTACGTTATGTTGCTGACATATCAAGAATTCGACGTAGAATGACTAACTCGGACTTAAAAGATACTGAGAGAATCCGCTCCGAGTTTTTTTTTACGACAACTGGAGGTTATAAATCTTTCTTGACAGGATCATTATCTTTCAGCTGAGCTTCAAATAGAGATACAAATGAAAGGTACAGACGTATGACTGGAGTAAGATATCTAACTCCATGAATGCAGCTGAAGCCTCAAGAAATACGGATATAATTCTTATTGTTAGTTTAAGAAATAGAACGAAACAAGGGGTGAAAAGTAAAATAAAATTTCGAATTCTTAACAAATCTTCACATCAATTTTTCGAATTACTTATAACCTACTTGTTGCTCTGGCTCACATTCTTTTGATAAGAGGCAAAACATTCGTTAATATTACAGAACATCAAAACTACTAATCATATAACAGTAAGGCTTACTTTCATTGCTTAGCATCAAGGAGCATAGTAGTATTTTTTTAAACATTTCGATAGTTAACAATTATTTGGCATATATGTATGGTCTCACTGGGAATCGAACCAAGGACCACATTCACCATAGTTGTACACCTTACTATCCGGGATGTATTCATTTCAATTAGGAGAAATTACAATAAATAGATTATTCAGAGGTGGATCTAGAATTTTATGGGAGAACTTAAGAGGATTTCCGTTTGTACTTTTTTCACCGTGATTGAAGTATTTGCGTCTTAATTCTTAACCAAACTTTTAACACACATTTTTCGAGAAAAATAGAATAACTCAAATACAGTCAATGCGTACATCGATTTCTAATAATCTCTTAGATTCTATGTTAATAATTTTAGATTGAGTTTCTCCTCATATGAAGGGCAAATAGGAAGACACCATGGTGGTGGGGATTCCCTCCTCGCCGAATCTGTCTTCTGGACTTGGAGTTTGCTAACCAGGAAACTCCGGACAAAATCCAGAGGTGGCCACTTTGATTAAGCATGACGGTGCTCGCAAAAGGTTCGAGCAAAAGCGTTCTTTTGAATAATTCGCGATTTCTATGGCAGCGATTCAACGCTCTGACGAAATTGCAACGCGATTAAAACGAGCCAAAAATGCTGAAATTGAAAATTACATTTTATGTTTCGCGCATTCGTTTTGAAGTAATTTCGGATCGAATTTATTCGCAGAGAGGCGGATTTTGTAGGCATTATCCTTAAAATTGATATAAATTCCTCAAATAAGATATAAATAAGAAATGAATTTTTCTTAAAAGCTCGGGAATTGAAAGGTCTCCAGCAAAAGAAACGATCCGGGTTCGAGTCCTGGTCCTGTCAAAATTTTTCCGAGCTAATCTTTCCTTAAAGGTCACAAATTTATTTAATATAGATGTGGCATAGTAAAATATCTACGTACAGTATCAGTTATTTTCAGTACAGTTATTTTGATTTCACAACGCTGAGGAATATTTGCAGACGATCTCCAAGATAACTAGCCGCAAAAAAGAGTAACACGCAATAGAGCCGCCGCATACGATATCCAGTCATCGGACGAGATTCGTGACCATGGAGGATTCTGAAAAAGCTCATTGCGTTGAAGGAGGATTAATCGTCGTAAAATAATCGAGAAACACTTAGTTAGTAGGCACGTAAGACTCTCGAATAATCTTTTCTTTAGGACTATTAGACCCGTTCGAAGGATGAAAGACCGAAACTGGGAGATACGACGGAAGTCCTAATGCTCGAGATACTTGTCTGATGAGTTCCATAGATTCTATAACGGAGAGGAGCACGTAAAAGTGAATAAAAGTGAGCGTGTAGAGCGAAGCATTTTCAAACATGCAGGATATTTATAGACGTAAGGAGGGCGAGAGTGGATTCCCGCAAAAGAAGCGGAAAGTGGCGAATCGAGGGGAAACGCTGATATAATCCGCTTCACAATGAAACGCCGCTCGCACGAACATTCGCTTTCGATTGCGTCGGAAACATTTGGCGCGACACTGCAAGCATGCAAATATGCTTTCCATTAACAGAATGCATTTGCATGCTGAGGATGCTATGCTGATTGGGTGATCGCCAAAGGAGTTACAAACATTGTCGGGTGACTGTATTAGAGAGAGTGATTGTGAGGATGAATTTTGCGAAAAAGCGCCGTTCGAGAGAATGAATGACCCGAAAGAAGGGTGGAAATGTCGAACTAGCAAATGTATAATTCGGCAGAATAATTATTGACCACGGAGGAAAAGATGGAGAAAAAAACGTGTCGATTTCGGAAGACTGTTAGTATATACATTTACTTAAAACAAAGTAGTATAGGACAATTTTCATAAGGAAGAAGAGAATACCTTCGAATCCCGGAGCCTTTTTTCCTGTCAATTTCGCATTATCTTTCCAATTCCATCCACAAATAATTCGAGGAGACTCGTCTCCGAATCGGTGCGCGTAGTAAAATCAATAACTCGACTATAATCTACAAGCATTTTTATAATGATAATTGAGTATGTTCGCTTGGCTATTTCTTCTTTGTTTATTACGCTAGATACAGAAAACTGATCTCCACTAGTCTCACGCACGTTCGACCAAAATTCTTTCTTATCGCCACATCGTGATTCTAGCCAATTGTAAGATGAACACATTATGTTTCATGAGAATCGTGGCGAAACATTAGTGAAGGATGAAATAATAAAAGGGCGATGAATGAATGTAGTCTGAAAGAACGTCAGCGGTACTATGAAAGGTTACTTTTGGTTTCGAGATGAACGGAAGCAATGCCTAGAAGAATATGACTGGATGTAACGCGTGGAGAAGACGGGGAAAAAGATAGCCGTTTGAATGAGATGAATTACACGCTCATTGAGAATAAAAGAGAGTGCATGAAAAATTTTACGGAAGCGGAAGCAATGTTAATAGAATCGTTAAAAGTGATTCAACAGCTGAAATTATTTCGCACACATGGGTTCCCATCGGGAATCGAATCCGTATCGCTTTCAATAAAAGTGACCGCGCTACCCTTAGCTATCCGGAGTCCCAGGGAAATAAGGGAAATATGCAGAAATATGGTGAATAGAAATGGGCAATTGCTCCGAAGGCATTATTCTTGAGAATGGATCTCTCCAACATCGATCATGCCCACCTTTATTGCAATTTCCTCGGTTCAACGACTTTCGTCTTATGAATCAATGACACGTGTTATGATGACTTTGATATCTTTCTTTTGCTGTTCTCCCTCGCATTCACAAAATAAAAACTTGAGTGGCTAACACCAATCTCACTAGAGGCAATAATGCAACTCATTAATCGACTTATTAGATAGAACCGAATCGCAAAAAGAAATTCTTTCATCCCAGGTGGCGTTTAGACTACCGAATCATTTAACATCTAAATTAGCACATCATTTCCTAGACTAACATGTCGAGAGTGATATTTTACAGTTTTTTCCTCATGCAGAATTTTATTTTTTAATGTATACTTTTTAAAATCCTTTGCGCCTGAACCTCAATCCTCCCCCTTATCTTTTAATTGGAAATAGTGAAATCTTTCTCACAATTTCGAGATTAAGATAGTAAATATTCAATAGCGGGTATCGTCGGAGCATGAGCTCTAAACATTGAAAAATTCGTTAATGAATCGACTCAGGATTTTCCTCTTTTAATCAAGAGAGATCTGATTGAACTTAACGGGTTGAAGTTTTTAACCTCGGCGCTGATTAACACTTTTGAAAGGAAGTGCATGATTGGCTGAGATTCTTGCTATGTTTTCCCAATAAAAGAAACTAAGGAAACTAAAGAAACTTTCCCAATATGAAACAACTTCGGTATACGAATCCTTACTTTATCCAGACTTCGTATATAACTATGTCTTATTTCAGTTGAAAACGCGTGAGAGATTTATAAATCGATATCAATTATTTTGTAACCCAAAGACGAGAGGTAAACCTTTACTCAAACGTATTTTCTGAAAACAGAGTTAAATGCTAAAATGTCTCATAATTGTCGACGATGAAGATATTTAATTTAAGGCTTTAGTCCAAAACAGGACTCTTATTGAAATGCAGACGAGATAAAAAACGTCGGTGTGGTACTTCTGCGGGCATAAACATCCGGTGACGCAGGAAGAAAATGTTTTAAGGATCGTCGATGCAAATGGGACTTCGTTGCTTCGATTCTCAGATAGATAAATGAAGATTCCATTTATAACCCTGTATATCTAATATCAAGATTATCAGACATCATGCGAATCGTTATTTTTTGAACTTCGAATCGAACTGATTAAATTAGTCGAATCCAATTGATTAAATATTCGCTTCGATGCTCTGTTTTGTTTCTCGTGAAATTTCCAAACTGGAGCTCGCTATTTCGTCGCCTGCTTATTATCGACATTCGCCAAAATAGCATTGCAAATTTATAATAAGCATATATTTTTGACTAAATATTTCTTAATTATAAAAATTGATTAGTAAATTAATGTTAGTTAGAAGCGTAATTAATTAAATAACATATATCACGTATAAAGTTGAAAAAGTAAACAAGCAAAGAGTTATGAAAACATAATTTTCTGCCACTGAAACTTGCATTCCATTTTTTATTAGATTGACGTCTTTTGAGTGTTGGTGATGTCGATTGGGTTCGAAATTTTTCATCATTCGATTCGACATTTCAAATATTCGCACACCCCTACATTGGTCATCATCAACATTTCGATAATTGAAGTAAGAATCCTAGCTTGTTTGGCCTACTCTAAATAATTTACCGCCGTTCAATTGCATCAGCATATTTCACCTGTTGAGCGAGTCACAGTAATTATTAATCATGGAGTGATATCACCGACGAAATGGAATTCCAGCACTATTACGAGTAAACACGTTTATGTGCTCCTGAGATGTTGACGGCAAATCATTCTGTCTCCAGTAATAAGAATTTCAAATTTAATTCTCTTCAAAATCTGTTAGGACATCAGACTGGTTTACATAATTTTTGGAAAATGTTTCTAAAACGAGGTTATGCGCGTCCCAACGTCATGCATTCCTAAACAAGACCGCGGCTAATCATGAAAATATTCAAACTTTTAAATTTCACGCCAGATGATGGAGAGTTAGAATACGGCGAAACCCAGCCATGATGGTGAAGCACTTATCCCTGTTTAGGAGAAATCCTATCGGAGGAATTAGGCGGATATACAGATATTTAGAGGTCGTGAAAAATTAGTCGTTGGACTGAGAAGTAAAGGCATTTCAGTGCATTCTTCTTGCACATAAAATGTCAGCATCGGTTGAACGACTACAAAAAACGAACTCTCGCAATCCAGTGAAATATTTTTGAATATCAAGAACTCTCACCAACTTCATAGAGTCACCTCGTAAAGAATTATTTTATTGAAGAAAATAGAACTTTATTCGTTCCTCCTACACCATAATTGTACTGGAGTACAGATAATTTTAATGACACAAATCTGGTGCACTTAGGTGATATTCAAGAAGTTGGTAAATTACCTAATGTTACAAAGAACGACGTAATGCATACAAGTTACAAATGAAGAAAATTAACTTATTTCATGCCTTATCTGCAACTTAGAAATAATTCAGTTAATCCGAAAATAACGGCTACAAAGACCCCTTGCGATTATTAAGCGTAGGCACTTTTTGATAGATCCGACCCTTACTCGGGAAAAGCAACCTCTCTCATGCAGTGGGATAGAAAAAAGAATCCCATGAGGCGCGAATCAGTAATGACTGTCTGATAACTCGTCCTTATAAGCTCTATATTTTCTATTCCATTCCTATGATACTCATCTTGGAGTAAAAAAAAATAGCAGAAGGAACCAAACACCAAAAGGTAGAGATTTAGAATAGAAAATGACGAAGAAACATGGGAGATAAAATAGGGGAATGAAAGCCATGTATTTTCACTATCATGCCAAAATACCTTCACACCTCTTAAGCGAAGATCGGTGGATAAAATCATGATTCATAGTTTAGTTCTGAAGCCATCAAAGTTCCTCTAATGGAAAAATCACGCTAAATTTCAGCCACGAAGAACAATCCAGCAACCTCATAAAATTACTCCCACGTAAAATATTCTGAAGGAAAACTCAGGAAATGTGTCAATTTCATCAGCCATTGCAGAGAATTTTGAATAGGGACTTGGAAATTAATACGAACATTTTACCCTTCCTTACACAATTGAAGTTGGGGCACACAACAGACACAAAAAAAATAAGAATAAAGTATTGTCTGAGAAGGACTGCCAGATCTAGGAGGCTGCGGGAGCAAGAAGGTAGAAAGCGCACGTCAATGTTAACTACCGCTATTGTAAAGCGAGATACCATTCGATATTAGGAAAATATAAATATTTTTGCTAATTAATACCAATGTCAATAGATTTTTACAATTAGTATTCAAATGATAGCGCGACTGATGAGCTTCACCAATCAATTTCAAGCGAGAGGAACATGAAACAACAGCATGCCAGTCGCTGGTCACGAAGGTTTCCTTTATAATTCAGTGCGTTCTTAGGATCGAAAAGCTTTCTTCTGGAGACTTGGCTGCAATAATGTTTATTTGGCGATCAGTGACCCCGTTCGAAAGCGCTGTTACTACGAAAGCTGCACCAATTGACTGGCGTGGGTGTTGAGAGGCGCATGCGCGGAATTCATGGCCATCACAACCAGATTCTTCTAGAAATTCTTCCGGATTTTAAACCGGATCATCCAAACTGTAGACAATTCTGAGGAAATGAATTCAGTCAAAGAATCGAATAGAATATGTAAAACAAGTTTTGAGGAGAGCTGACTCGAAAAGTGCTCTTCAAAAGACTGTCATCTACTTACCATTTATTCTGTTTGAGCCAAAATTACCTGCGTACTCATGTGGTAAAATGCATGAGCTCGGTTTCAACAATCGCCCTTACCGTCACATAATTTATCATTAGGCGCTACCAAAGGGTCTCTTAGTTAAGAGGGACCAATAAAAGACGTTTCGTTCTCTGGGGGGCCTCAAAAAGTGGTTCTTCCGCATGGGGCCTCTGATTGCAAAGGTTCGCCCCTTGTAGAATTTATGTATAGTACAGCAATGTACAAAACTTCAAATTCAAGTCCTAACAATGTTACAACCATCATTTAGATGACCTCTACCGACAAAGCTTAGTGATACTCCGATTACAGTGACAAGCTTGAGAAAAACTAAAACTTTTTGTTCTTCCCTTGTTTCCAGATTCGATGTTTGTTTTTCTCTGAGTTCAATACTAGTCCTAAGTTAACTGAACATGCGCAATAATATATGGATGAGCATGAGAATATCCTGTTCAATCCGACTTATCTTCACAAAAAAACTTTCAGTACTTCCCGAGTAAGCCACAATTCGCACTTCAAAGACTCAACTTTATCTTTTTAGGAGTTTTCTCATGATAACGGTTCCTCATCTTAGCTGCATTTAAATTTAATCTATATAAAATAGAGTTGACTGAGAAATAATTCTATAATGTAAATATCTACTTTCCCATGTACGTACAAATATAAAAATAGTGTTTGTGCGTTGGAGAAAGTCTGCACTTAACCATCGAGGGCTACGAGCATTCATGTAATCAGCGTAATCCGAACTCGGGTCCTTGGCCGCTATAGTAAACAAATCGCAGCCTTATACAATTATGTGGATCATATTTTTTATTGCCACAAGAGAGGAAAGATTTAGAATTACTTTTACTTGCATCTTTTCCACTTTTTGTGAATAATTTTCTTCATTTTCCTCACTTTAGCAACTATTATGACGTTTACTAGTGGACATACACGAGGGTGCTCAAGCTTATACCACCACCGGGTCAAATAAGACTATGAGGTCTTGGCGGAAAGAAGATAACCTATGTAAATACTTCACTGTATTAAATATTAAAAATTCATCGTAGATTGTTCGTTTGTTTTCTTAAACTGACTTGGACTGATAAAAGCAAGAATTGTGTTTTTACGCTCGATCGAAAAGAATTATATTTCTTTCTTTGAAGTAACCAACGTTAAGATAATTGTCCCTTACTAAACCATGAGCAGTAAGCAATCCGCATGCAAACCTAGGATAGCACACCCTTAGAATAGATCGCCAACGCAGCTCCGAATCACATACACAGGTATATAATTATTTCAGAAAAATGTAAGTACAATTTTTTTATAAATATATTAATTATAAGTAATTAATTATATTCGTTAGTATTTGCATATAAATAAATTATACAAATTCTTGCTTCTCAAAACAACTATTTGTTATTGGGTTTAAAACAATTTCCTCAACTTCAACTGAGTGAGATTTTATTCGCTTTTACCAGGCTTGTAGTGCAACCAGCAACTCCGTAAGATATTCATGAAGATTAGATTGATGAATTTGAAATCAAAAAACAGTCGATGTAGGGATTCAAGAGGAATGAGTCGATTTGGATAACTCTGCTATGGATCATGTCTTAAGGAATGTATAAAAT
Organism: Pachydiplax longipennis; assembly: GCA_036926295.1. Classification (NCBI taxonomy): domain Eukaryota; kingdom Metazoa; phylum Arthropoda; class Insecta; order Odonata; family Libellulidae; genus Pachydiplax; species Pachydiplax longipennis. The sequence continues at coordinate 12,130,229 of JAVFKF010000008.1, read as the reverse complement.
TATTAAATTGGAGAAAATTCGAGGCGACTACTCTTCTTAAATACCGACGGTACTAGTCGGTGATAAAAGAATTTTCGAATGGTGGCAGTTGTGTGCGGCAAATGTTTAATCCAAAAGAATTTTGGGTGAAAAGGCAGCCAAGCCCTCGCTATTACTCCCTCGACTCTAAATCGGGCTGTTTTCCTTTCTTCTCTCCTCCGCCCTTATATTTTTAGGCTTTCTTTTTGCTTTTTCCCATCTTCCTTCTAAAACCGTTACGTCAAGCTTCATTAGACGTGCGCAAGGGGACGCACTAAACGAACGACAGGCGAAATCATTTCACGCGCCAATCGCGTTCGATTAGGAGATGCTCTATTTGTGGAAAGAATTTCGTAATGAAAAACGCATCTCCGTCTGTTTTGAATCCTAGGCAAAGGAAAATACCATCAAATTAGAGAAAATCATCCGAATCTCGTGCCATGTTAGTTAGCATGGAATGTAGACGGTTCAAGTTCGATCCCAGGATTTCGCATAATTCTGACACTAATTTACGTCTCTCGGCGTATGTTGACATAGGATAGGTTTCAAATTGATGGCAGTAGGAAATATGTAGCAAACTTCTATTAAACTGTATGACTTCTGGCTTTATTATGTAGATTTACGCCTTAATATGATGTAAAGATATTTTTTATTTTCACTAAGTAAAAAAATAAAAACAGATAAAACCGATAAAACCGATACTATTCCACAAATTGAAACTCGACCGATCTTGTTGTTTATTTAATTTGGGGAGGTGTACTCATGTATTTATTTTTATTTTTACCTGTGATTAAATAAAAATATTATTCATTTTGAACTTATCTTAAATGGATCAAATTGAAGGAAGCTGCTGAAAATGCTCACCCAATGAAATTCCTTCCAATGATATTAAATAGACCATTTCCTGTGTTATTCATAAGGAATATGAGACGTATGTAAAATAAAAATTCTTTCAGGCTAAGGCTTTCTGAGAAAGATTATGAAATACTACGTCACAGTGAATAGCAGCGATCCTTAAATTAAATGTTTCATATAGTTATGGCTTCCACGATTGATCTTATTTAATTTTGGGTTGTCTTTTGGGGCATATTAAAGTAATTTTAAGGACCTACGAAGGCTTTTTTTCGGACTGTCAAACTGCCGAGAAGACTGCAACAATATTCTAATATTGCAACAGTATATGATTATGCATCCATCAAATAACTGTCCAAAATTAGCTTAAGGTAATCTACTGCAACACTGTTGTCCTACAAGTGCCCTATGGGACTTTTATAGAAATAAAAATAAAATATCCTTGCTATAGGTAGTCATCCTCCAACGGAATCCTATTTTTAGGGAACATTTACGACAACAATCAAATTTTAAATTGTAAATTCACTTCACTATACAAGTTATGTTATTCTCCGGATTTATGCCTCTAGAATCTGGCATGCATTCCAATGTAGAGTTCGAGAATGTAAATAGGTCTCAAATATCGCGGGGGCTCAGCAACATACGGCAAAATTCCAAAAACAGCAGGTGCTACATGCCGTATATCCACGGATAATGTCACAGAAGAAAAATCTAAGTACAAGATTGTTCCATTGTCATCAATTAATTAAAAATTAAAATTATTGAAATTCATAAAAATAAATGTGACAATAGAGTTAGAAGCAAAATCATTTTCATAAGAGGAATTTTAGCGGCTTAAACTGTGCAACGAAAAGGTCTATGGTACTTCAAATGATCTTGATTACCAGAGGAAGCAAAACAGGTTGATAATAATGTTGCTATAAACAAAGAAACGAAGAAAGACAACTGCGACGATTCACAACTTTTGAATGAAGTCACAAAAATCATTTTCTTTTACCCGGACAAATGTCGTTCTCGTTAGAGTATTTTTGGAAAAATTTCAGGAGATAACAGTCTGATTTTGAATATTAACTTAGGATGATAAAGAGAGAGAAGATGGTAAAAGTTTAATTCCAGAATCGGGAAAGCACTGGCAGCAGCATGCTGTAAGAATATTTTGGACTGAAGAACAGGAGAAATGGATTTAGAAATATAAAAAATATATTTTTTAAATGTGAAAAACGTTCCTTCAACAAGTATGCTCTTTAAATTTGAAACACGAGGAATAATAAGGGTTCAAATTGTATATAATATTATAATATCATACACAATTCGAATCCAAAACGCTAGTCTTGAGGAATTCAACTAGAAGAGTATAATATAATCATATGTTCCATATACTCAAGATTTGTAACTAACACTTATACGTATACTTATAATGAAGATATTTATGCAATATTTATATATCTTTATGTATATATATGCAATATTTATATATATATATATATGCAAAATATATATCTTTCTCTTATGATCAACATACATCACTATAAGATACAGAATATGCATAGAGTAGTTTCCAAAAGGCAGAAATTTTCATAACAGACTGCGATTCAGATCTTTCACAAGAGCAACATTCTTTCTTCATAATAATGATCGAGTCAACGGATTATTTGTCACTTAAAATTCCGGGAAGTATTAGGAGATCGGAAAGAATCCCAAATAAAAGCTCAATTCGTATGAATTCAAGGTGACCAACACACCCCTTCTATTATAATATTGCGGAATCGTCATTATCAAGGTAAACTGCGTTAATAGAAATAATGGAATAAGCCTTCGTTATAACTGAGAGTGGGATGAAGCGAAGGGAGTGGAGTTTGGTGAATGCCGTCAAATAGGGAAGGTTTCCAAAAGGCGTGCTGGCGTGGGTGTTAACAGTCGTAAACAGACGAAAGCGGAGGGAGCGAAAGATCGCAAGAGGGGAGAAGGGAAAGCGCATCAAACCAACATTCAATTTCTTCGGACATTCGGAAAGCAGGTAACAAATGAAAGAACTTTCAATGTAAATTTAAAATAATTCGAGCAATATTGAGACTTTATAAAAATATTAAAGCGAAGATATGGAGAATGAAATGCTCGTAAGGACTCGCATCTTATATGAAAACAATCATATATAGAGATTCTAATAGTTTTCATATTATACTTTCAGAATCCCCATTTCCAAAATATTGAATCACCTTGAATTTCGTAAACTGATTTGCTGACGCGTGAAAGGCCTAAGTTGATCATTAAGAGTTACGCCGTGTATTTACGGATGTATAATCAGGAAAGAGATAAACCAGCAGCGAAAGAACAACTGATAGAGAATAATATAAGCAAACACGGAGAGAATTTGCCCCATGGCGGCCACATCTAGAAACCAATCCTAGGAGCGGGAAAAGAAAGAAGGAAAGCATTTCACGGAGAACCGTTACTGCGTGATTCCACGCGATCCACCTTTAAGAAGTATGATAGAGGATGAGAATCACATTTCCTCACGCAAAAGTAATCATTTAAAACCTCTAAGTACTCTCTAAGTAGCTTATTTCATTTCAGCATACTAACTTATTTTAAATTTTCTATAAATGATATAACTCACCGATGTAAAGAGGAGTAGCTATTGATCCTATAACATACAGAAAGGAAAATATTTATAGGGAGTCAAAGGAGCCAGAGGAACAAATTAGAGGTTAAAATAATAAGCAAATTTACAGAAAAAAATATTAATATTATTCAAGATGGCTCACCTATCCTCGAGGGCTACTTAGAATACTTAAAAAAGAGAATAAACATATAATGAGAATAATTAGAGTGGATCAGGTAGCCTTTCTCTTCAAATACATTTAAACGAATGCACTACACTGAGTTCCTAAGTAGAATAAGTGAAAAAGCAAACTTGGAAAATAAGGAAAAAGTTTCTAAGATTTACCGCAGCACATTTTTGCAGAAACCCGTATCCCTTGCTTCACCAAAATGAATTGAAACATCTATTTCCTCGATTTCCAAAGGGGTCTTTTCAATTTAAAACTAGATTTAAAAACGGGTAATTGCATAATGGAATTTCATTCAAATTACTCATCAATGTGATTCGAAAATAATAATACGCAAAGAATCGAGATTTCATTAGTCGCGGCCGAATTTTAGCAAGGTTATAATAGATTGAAATATATGTACTTGCTATACAAGAATATTTCTATTATTATTTATTATTAAAAATTCCAAGCATCAATCTCGGGAATTCAGTAAATAAGCAGATTTACTTCTAAAATCCAGGTTGGAAACAGTGCTACGAAAATAAATTCTGTTTAGCTCTATTCTCAGATTTTAAACAAACATAAAAAAACACAGAGGACAACTCCCACTTTACATGAGTATCAGAACAGACTAATGTATTCAAGTTTGATTACCTTGATTGAAACACGCTGATTCATCTTAATGCCAAAATCGATAGAGGAAGAAAATTTTCAATATGCTTGATAAATTGTCAAAGTTAATAATTTAAATTAATAAGTAATAAAACTTCTTATATAAAAATCAAACTTTGCTCTTGATAAACAACTGTAAATAAACAGAATATCAGGAAAAATTAAATTCCACTTTCCTCCCTTATTTCCATCCGATTCAAAAACTAGAGTTTATTAGAAAAGTCTCATTGCAAATCAATGTCAAACAAGGAACTGGTAACTACCATCAGTTACAAAAATAATCAGAAGGAGCGTAATGGACTAATAATATCGACACTTTAATGAACCGAATCGGAACTCTCCATCTCCTCTGTATCTTTTCCTTCGAGGTTTCCTCCCACTCAATCATGTGGGCGTTCACCGGTTGCCAGATTTCTTGGAACGCCTTCGATGCAACGTGAACTGTAGCATGAATAATTTCGCTCTTGGGTGGGTAGCACTCGTTTTTATCGTCAAAGTATTGAGGATCGGGTGTTTCTAATAACCTCGCACAGCACCGATCCTGAAGTGTTCCACAGAACAGATTGAGGTGTTTTACAATACGTTTCAATGCAACGCGTTAGAGGCCATCATTTAAAAGTCCCTTCATCCTTTAAATCATTTAAACATCCCTATCTAGAGGTGTGGCGGATATTTAAATATCTTGTAGGCGATGAGTAAAAGTAGGCCTGGTTTTAAAAATTCGTGGTACTCATGTTTATAATTATAATTATATAAAATGATAACAACTTTTTAACGATTTAAAATATAACTTAATTTCAGAAATACTCATGTACACTATGTTTTTCGCACACAATCCTTTCGCAGGGTTAATTGTTTACCTTAATATTAATTACTGTTATTGTTAAAAAGGTATATATAGGTGTAAGCGAATAATAATGAACTTGTAGCTCTGTAATACAATATATTTTAGTAGAACATATATTATTAGATGAGACGGCCAAACGCTGATATTTGAAATTATTGCTTTTGTATGTAAGTTACAGAATCTGGATTCAGTAAATTATGCAGAATGATAATATATTTTTGGCGCATATTTAACAAACATTAACTGATAAAGCGAATATACTTTGAAATATATTTTCTGCTACAAGGCGCCTTAGCCTCGAAGTTGAATGCGAAGAAAGTTAGCTACACAGAACTCGAATACTTCCTAAAGAAAAAAGAAACATTTGAAGCCGAATCATAGAGAGGAAAATGGCATTTGACGCAAATTCAAATTGAAATAAGAGAAAGATCCTGGACTCATGAGTAATTCTTTTGATAAGGACAGGGTTTCTCCGTAGAGATTTACTCTCTCATAGGAGATTGTAAGGATTAATTGAAAAAACAGTTAATCCGTTTGACTTAAATCTCTTAATTATTCAAGTTTTAAACCTATCCGCAAAACTGTACCTGTATCAGTATCTAGTGTAAAAATATTCTAATAACAAATGTTGAAGTACTAAATGGGGCAAAATAAAAGTTTTGAATATCGTACGTATATTTTACTTGTCATTCATCTCTTTCGATAAGTGATCATGGAAAGGAAGCAACGATATTCTGCACTACTTTAAAAGGGGAAATTGAGGATGAGCACCACTGCTCGAGGGGAAATGCGGAGAGAATAAGAAGACGAATGACACAAAAGGATAAAACCACTTCAATGACGCTCTGAGCTTTACAAGGAATGTTTTGATGGCATTATTTGGTAAGCAGAAAGGTTACGTCACCAGTAAAACAAACTTCCTCAAATCTAAGTATTGGTCATTCGAGGAAATAGCTTTCTGCGAAGTTGGAAAGTCAAAAGGTTATCTTATGGCATACATTACAGAGTGTAAAATACATTCTAGTGATAATATTTAAACAGTACCACTTCCTTGTAAGGAATAAACACAGTTCGCAAGTCACTACTAATATTTACATAATCTACTTAATAAAAAAGATGTACTCACCGATCCGACGCCAAGTGGCCCTACGCGAGATGACAGGCCAATTTTACTCTGCAATAAATTGAGAATTCGATGAAATCCATGGTACCTCAACAGCGCTTGTGTAAGTGGTCGTTTAAACGCTTTATATAACAATATCATAATTTGTCGTTTTATAAAATTTAGAGAAAACTTTCGGAATTTATTACTAGAATTTTAAAAAAATTGGTTTTAACTGAGAAAAACACCCAATGAGTCCCAAAACGCTAAAGACTCATACATCCACACTTAAGTGGAGTCATGAAGCAATTATCTTTGATAAATCAACTAACTAATAACACCATACAAAAACAAAATTACGAGCACTGAGAGCATATAAGAATTTCCTCCTTCAAAGATACATTGTGAAGATTAGCTGACCAAATTTGACTGTAAAAAAATTGGAAGTTGAGCGGGGATCTAGGTGGAGAAAAAATTGGAATCTCAGTGATAAACTATCGAGAGATAGAATTCCTCTCAATTACAAGTTTCCTTGGCTAAAATTTACTTATAATTTCAAAAAGAAGCTTCCAACGAGAACACTTATTAATAAAGAACTGCGAGACAAAGCATAGAACATGAATACATTTATCAGACTTGATCATTTAGCCAGAGACACGGTTCCTACTGGTTATCTCGGTTAATGACCATTATTTTCACCGAACACTACGATTCTGTCTGTAAATAAGTCAACCTAGAGGTCAGTTTATCCCCTTGCAGCGTAATTAGCTATCAAAGGCTTTGGAAAGAGGTTTACTAGGCAGACTGAAGCCAAAATTTTATGAGCGAAAAATTTCCAAAAAGTAGCACAATTAACATATAGCATAAAAAAAGACTTTCAATACCATTCAATAAGAAAAGACGAAAATGAATGATATTATTAAGCATCATTCATACCTTTTGTGAATAGATAAAATCATATTATCATAGACATAAACAGGACTGAGAGAAAGGTAAATTAAATATGCGTTATTCCCTTTGTTGTATCGTAATAAAAATTAAAAATATTCCACTAATCAAGATATGGTAGAGGCAACCTTTGTACTTCAGCTCTCACAATTCTCTACCATGTGGAAAGTCGAACCTTTGCAGAAATACTCATTCGTTGTCAACCAATCGAAATTTTTCCATGAGGCAATGCAGACATCTCGAAAATATACTTAGAGGTTTACAGTTGAAATTTGAGGCATTTAAAACACGTTCAACTGCATTGGCTGTTTAAAAGGTATCCTCTTATGAAAGATTCCTTATTTAACTAGCGGAGGTCAGCTTAAGAGCGAAGATAACTGGCGAATTAGCCAAAGTGAATCGAAAGCAATGGATAGTGAAGTATTCTTACTTTTGGTAACCAAACCAGACAGTAGTTTGGCTTCTATTAATCCCTTTCCATCCAATCGCGGGAATATTCTCTCGGATAGGTTAGTTCCAAGCCTATTGAATAAGGAAACTGGCCGAGAGATCCGAATCTCAAAATTTGCGAGATATGAGCAATGTTTATTTTTAGTAGATGGCAATCGATGCAAAGAATTGTTGGATGCAGAAGTTGATTTATCTTGTAGAAAATACTGAGTGGTGGCTCGTAAGGAATTCTTTCACTGCGAAGTCAACAATTTTAAAAATAGCCTTCGGTAAAATTGGTTGTAGTGAAATATATTAGAATTCACTCAACCGGAGCGTCCTGAATAAACGTAAAAACAACCATTTTACGGCAAAGTATAAATAATATTTCCAATGAAGGGGAAGGGCATCATTTCTCATGAGAATCAAATTTAGACTAAGAAATCTATCGATTATGAAAATTTGCCTTGTCTAGCAAACAATTAAAAATATTGGTGAAGTTCAGGTACCAGGAGAATAACTTTCGGTAATACGTAGGAACTTTTATTGCTCCATTTGAAAGTTTACTGAAATACAAGTTTTAAGATCCTTGAGCCAATATATACATGGGTGGTCTGAAAAGTTTCCGACATTTCGCCATTTCTCGACATGTTTTCTGAAAATTTTCTGTAGATTTCTGAAAAATCTGGGGTCGGAAACTTTTACAGAGCACCCTCGTACTACAAAAGAAAACAACGGACGGTTGAGAAATGATCACCACCAAATATTACGCACAACTTTTGCACTTCATTCCAAGTTCCCCTTTCGTAGTTCACGAGTCTCACAACAAAAATACTGAATACACTGAGGAGAAATGCAGGTATTAAAGAAAACACTGACACTGTAAAATACGAAGGTGGATATTCTCACGCGAAAAGATTACAGAGGAGAGAGGATACAATCTTTCGATTAATGCAAATACTTTGGAGTTGTTCGGTAGAGAAACGTAGACTGGAATGGTCATGCAGTAATGGTAGATGAGAGTACACCTAGCTGAGTTTTAACCAGAGCTAATTGTTTGCCATATAGTAACGCATATATACAAGTTGCACAAAGAGCATTGTGGAAAATAACTGATAAAATGCGATAAATATAAATTAAAACTTCTAAATATTTTCTGAGTGAAACACTGAATGGGATTTTAATGAAAATGTCGCCTAAAGAAATTAGAAAAAGTTTCAAAGAAAGGCAGTTCCATGGATTGATTTAGAATATCGGATGAAATGTCTGAAGATTTAGAATACTTTTTGATAGGAGACGCTAGAGGAGAAAAAACGATGAGCCTATAATTCATTTATAAGATAATAACGACCAGTGAGATGTGGAAAGGCTTTAAAAAAATTATCGAGTCACCGAATTTTCTCAGCAAATAAAGTCAAAGTCCCAAAATTTATCATAGGCCGCAAAAGACAGCGCTAAAATTATACAAGAATTTATAAAGTGACCAAAGACTCTTATTTCTCTAAATCCTTAAATCTTTTACAAGAAATATACATTTATGTCTGCGAAGGTGCTGTGTTTACCTAAAGAATGATAAATTGTTGGGATGATTTGGATTATGGACGTGTCAAATTGTAGCAATATTGCTGAATATCGGCGCGAGAGAAAGCTTATCTTTTGATCCTGTTTCTTGCTGCCTGCGAGAGATTTCAGCGGGGTTTCCCTCTCGCCTTGGATTGAAGGCTGAGTTAATTGTCTCCACCTAAATTAAGTAAGGTTAAGTTTTATTGAGGTATATGCTGCCACCAGACCTAGACTTAAGCCGCTAAACTTGACTAAATAAAATAGTTTAAATTCACCAAAGTGATGGTTGGATCATCATGAATCTTAAGAATTACCGAAGTTTAAAAACCAACAGGTTCCAGCTTCTCTCCGAAGTGATTAGTGAAATGGCTGGAGGAATGGAGAAGGCATCCAAAAGTTAGGCGGCGCCTAAGCGCAGTCACCCAACTAATAATAAACCGTAGAAACCTCAGCCAAGTGCACGGCGACACACTTCTTTTTTACGGGGACATTTGGCGTGGGTGGCGTAAAAATAAGCGCCACTTCTCCGGGGAAAAAGCACGACGAACGAAATCTCACTTACCACAAGGAGAAAAGGTTTCAATACAAATTATTTTTCCAGTACAGGCCCTAGGGGTATTGGCGCCACAGCCTGAATGTCGTGTGAGCACATTCTTACATAGATACAAATGTGAATTATCCATTATTCAACTATTTGCTTTTTTTTGAAAGAAAATTATCGGTTAATCGTTATGTTCAATTTAAAAAATAATGTTCATTAGGTAACATAACTACTGCTGCTCAAATCATTGTCATTATAATATTCCAATTTACGAAAATGGATTGTTTTACACGTATAGGTACAGTAACAATCGACTACTATCTGTAATGATCGATGGACTAATTGAGCTTCTTTTCTGAGGGTATTCTATACGTTAACTCAAAAATCTTAACCTGAGATTCATCCACACAACGAATTCCTCCAATAAAATGTTCTTCTAATCTCGTCTCCCCGGGCCGAGATCTCTGCATTATACGGAGAATACAAAAGAGAAGGAAAATTTGGTGAAATTACCCTCCATTCCTTCCGTCTATTCTAACTATTTTAGAAAAGCAGAAGCAATATCATCTTTGAGAAAAGATTCTGATTCACTTACGCGTCGCTTGACTTGAATAATGCGATTTTGAATCTTATGGTAGAAAATTAGACTGGAACAAATCTCCAACAACATGTTAGCGTTTCTTATGGCGAGTAGCAAATATATAACATCCAGAAAATCTATCTGAATTTTAGCCAACTTTTCCTGTCATGACTCATCCCTTCCCAAATCACTTTCACTCAGCCAAACTCATGAATGTGACTGCTAGCACATCCACGAAAATCAGTATAGAGGATTAAGGCCGGTTTGAACCTAAATCCCAAACAATTGGCCCTGGAGAGGGAATGAGGCGCTTTAGGAAGGATGAGGAGTGAGGCTCTTGCTTTCCTCACTGAGTTGCAATTGGATAAGGTAGTGCAGCGCATAGAGCAATAAATATGATTATCATAGTATTCTACAAGAAGTGTCCAAGATTAATTCCTTAGCATTTCCCGTACCTCAATGGCTTTCTTGTTATCGCATCGCATGTACAGGAAATGAGATAAAAGTACAAAAAGATTTTTCACTAAAATAATTTCTGAAAGAAAAAATAACCTTTCCTCAACCCTGTACTAAAAAATTATATATATTGCTTGATTGGCGTTCTTGCGTTGGCCCAGTTTAGCTACAATTTATATCTATAAATTTTCTTTCAATTTCTTCTCCCCTTCAATTTTTACACAATCTTCATCATCGGCGTATCCAGGGAGGTATCTGCAGATGAAGATTTCTGCAATCACTAAACATCTACTACATCTACCATGATAAATTGGCTTTCTTAAGAATGACTGGAGATGCGTTCATAAAGGATTTGTCTCAAATACTCCCCCTCAGAGGAATCTCCCAAATTTCTAGGTCCGTACCTGAACTGCGTACGATTACCTATAGATTCTCATGGTGCTCAGCACTTCTCATCTACAGCAGCCTGCTGGACAAAGGAAATTCTTGGTTTTCCCAGTTCTTTGGCACGGTCCCTTTAACCCTGGCATGATTATTTCAGATGCGATCCCATTAAGCTCATGATAAAATATTCTTCCAGGAGCTAAGGAAAGATGGAAAAGCAGGGGAAATAGAATGACTTGGCTGAATGAGGATGAGATGGCTGCATGAATGACTTCGGTGGTGGTAAGAAAAACAGAAGTAACGGATTGAATTGGAACTGTCCGCTAATCTCTTTACTTGGCACCCTCAGAAAAGCCTTCCTATAATCAGCGGTATGAGAGAATCAACTTATATTTGTTTCATATCAACATCCAAGACTACTTATTCCATAAAAATTAATACTCCTAGAAGAATCTTCGAAAAAAGTGAAAATGTCTCGCAAAGATCATTTTTACACCTAAAACTTGGTGGAGGGTGTTAATCAAGATGAAATCTTGAAAAAAGTATCATGGATAGCATTTTTACATAGTTACAATAAATGAAATAAAAGAGTAAAAAACATACCAATAGAAGGCAACGAATGTTGACCGATACTAAAGTTAGGATATTAATCGATGTTAAAAATAATTAGTTACTTCGCTGGGACTTTGGTAGCAGTTAATACGGAATGTCGCTAATTTATGTCCACGCTGAAATTATGGCATATCAGAGCATTCAATAAGAACGAAATTTTGTTTCGTAATCTTCCATCATTTTAAGACTGCACTGGAACATAATTCCTCATTATTGAAGAAATTCGTCTTTTCATAAGTATATGGATATCACAGGGAATATTGCGATGATTAAAAAGAACTATCTTTGGAAGATTGAAAATGAGAGAGCGATGAAAGGCAGTAATATTCCAGTGTGTAGTCCAAATGAAAGGAACCATATTGGAATGTATACTTAAGTGTGCCCACTTACATTGTATCTTTCCGATATTTTCTCTGATGATAATCACTCAATTGCTAACCCCGAAAACATGTAAAATTATGCAAAAGCCACATACAATAAATAAACTTGTTTAAGTTAAGATTTTATTTTTATTGCACGTTTACTACTTAAAATAGTCAATCCACTAAAAGACAAAGTGACTTTAGAGACGCGAATCAAGGTTCGAAAAAATGTACAACCTAAGGAAAGAAAATTGAGTTACGATCGCGTAAAGAAAATCTGGGACAGATGGACTGGGTATTTTACTTCCTTTCTCGCGATATGTAATTAATAAACGAGGTTAATAAATAAAGGGTATCTAATGAAGATATCATGAAGCAGGGAGAGATGAAAAAGAAGAGCTTTAAAGAATATTAATTGGGAAAAGAAAAGTAGACAAATTAATGGGGAGATATTTGCTATTTAAATAGGTCCTAAGAAAGGAGAGAAATAAAAGACCTTGGGTGTGGCATAGTCTGGAAAAAACGTAAGCTTGGATGAGAGAACAAACGAGGAAGTGCTGAAGAAAGTGGGAGAGGAGTTTAGATTGAGGATAAAAGAGGTAGGTGGATCGGGAGAGGAAGAAGAGTAAACGAAAGTAATGGAGTGAGAATGATGGGGAAAAGACAATATATAGCCCAAAATTGTAGGTCGATGTATGGAGATGGTTTTGACAACAACAAGTACATAGAATAAAGGGCACCAAATGAGGAATTTTCGGGTGAAACTACCGTGATGTATTTAGTTCCGAGTAGTCCAAACTGCCATCGGGGCATATTTCGACCTTCGATGCGTCCCTGACACGGACCGATACATAAACCCCCTTTTTATATGTTATTTCGCCTTTTTCTCCATGAATCAGTCGACTCCCGGAATATTTACTCCTTTTCTATATTATTAATTCACACCTAACAAATAAAAACGATTATCACCTTACCTTCTTAATTTTCTAATGGAAATACGTTATCTGGTTTCACGAACTAGCTCTTTGTACTCTGCAAGCTTCGCATATGCCACCTGATGGAGACTGGCAGTGAAAGGATTAACACCAAGTAGAAAAAGACTAGCGATTGAGGAGGAAATAAATTTGCAAAGTTCCACTTTACGGATTTATTTTGACTGGCAACCGGTTTCGGACTATTTGTCCATCATCAGACACAGAGTTAGTCCGAAACCGGTTGCCAGTCAAAATAAATCCGTAAAGTGGAACTTTGCAAAGTTATTTCCTCCTCAATCGCAAGAATGGAGTTTCACATAGTAAAAGCTTCATTAGTCGATTTTATAAGAAAAAGACTAATGAAAATTTGGGTTGGAGAGTACCGACAATGAGTGTGAAAATACAGAGATAACGTAAAAATAGGAGAGCTGGGCGGATGAATTCAAGCGGGTAAATCATAGCGATATAATCTACCAATTTATCATTCCGATAGCATTGGAAAACATTCATTATTTAATCATCAATAGAAATCTACAAAACCATCGTTATTTCCTCCGAAGCTGATATTTTTAATTTATTAAACATATAAATTATACAATACTAGCTTAAGAACTACGTGGCCAAAATACTCTCAATATGACCATTTAGCAATATTTAATTTCGATATTTTTTAAATAAGCCTTAACGACCAACTAAGAATTTTAACGCATATTACCTGGATTTCTTCGGATTCATTTGTAAACTTGTGTAAGTTATCAGCTGTTTTGATTTGAAAAAAAAAATTCGCTTACAATTGGCGTGTAAAAGGATTTTGATGACAAGGTGTGCAAAATATTTCTCGGAAATCAGAATTTGCAAAAGAAATTTGCGCCCCTTCTGAAAGAACATGGAGAGGAATTAAAAAATTAATATACCGCTGTCTCACATAGGAAAGTAGTAGTATTTTTTTCTGTTGCGCTTCGACAGCTGAGCACGTTTCATAGACATAGAACACCACCGGGAATCGAACTGGGGTTCTTTTCGGGACATTCTCCGTCTTACAAAGACGAGCGCACTACCCACTCGGTTTTCCGAAATCCCCACTCACAGAGGGCCGAAATAAAAAATACGCGTTTTCTTGAACCAAAGATATAACTGTCCTAAATTCAATTTCAGCTATAATCGACATGTCAGCTTATGGGCTCTTCGAGTTGGCTATACGTTTTAGTTAATTTTTGTTATCAAATACCTCAAGGGCTTGAAAATTGTGACATAATGCCATAAACCAGCAAATAATTTAGCAAAAGAGAAAGTATGTAAGCGAGAATAATTCTATTTCATGAATCGATTCGTTTCCTGTGCAAAAACATTAAAAGCAAGTAAAAAATCTATTTCAAGTAAACGCAGGTAACGGCTTCATGAACTTCATATAACTTGTTCAGATTAAAATGCAATTACTACATTATATTATTGTTGTATTATGCATATTACAGGAGAAGCACTAAGCAGTACTCAATCTACTGATACTCTTTTTTACAGGAGGTTTAATGACGGTTAAATAATTTAACCAGTATGCATCTCGATAAACTTCAATTTTAACTTAACTTATATAATACCTTTAATTATAGAATCATTATTATTCAATAAATCTTCTTGCGTAAGAGACGCAATTCAATTGGTACAATGGCCATCCGCTTAAAGTATAGTAGTTTAATTCCTGAATTAATTTACTTACTTTTATGCCATTCATTTCTAAAAAGATAAGAGAGGGAAGAGTTGATGACATAGTGATCATGCTTAGTTGTTATTTAATTCAATTTTTAAGGTCGAATACTCTTTCTGCAGCCAACTCGTATCAGGAACCTCTATGAAGATTCCGATCCGGGGAAGATGTAAGTGCTAAAAGCTACGCTAGTCGGAAATTCCACCAAGCTGAATTTCCGAAAAACTACTTCAAACTTTAAAGAATAAATAAAACATTACTATAATCATTAAAAATATTCGCGGAAACATTAAATTCCTTATAATTTTCTTGAAGGCGAAATTTCATTTGTCAAATCAATAACTTTACAATAAAAACTTTCATGCTTTCAGCCTTAAAACATTCACTCGATGAAAGAGTTATTGTAAGTAGGAGCGACTTTCCCAAACACGATCTAGTTTGGCAACAGCGTTTATTCCCAAATGTATAATAATTCTTCACATGATATAAAAACATTAAAAAATATACGTCATTATGATCAAACACAATTCTTCTATTATCAATGGTATTTTTCTCCTTGTTGACTTAATTTTCCACTATAAAATTAATATTTGTACAATTTTAAGTCGTCAAAAAACTAAATATGCATTACTTAAAGTCGTTCTGTCGAGTACTTTAGATTTAATAGTTAGAACTTACAGCAAATGTGGAAACTCTCAATAAATAAGAAAAAAATTTCACTTGGGTTTACATGAAGAGGACTCCCGTGAAATCTCCTGGAAGAAATTTATCTTCAAGAAACTTTCTAGTTTCAAACCAAAGACGACTAATTAAAAAAATGCTTATCTTCTGGTTCCTTCTTCCTAAATGAAAAGTGGTTTTTGATTTGATGAAATTCGCGTAGTGTAGATTTTTAATCATATTAGATAATTGTTTTGCATATCGCGAGGGACGAGGGGCAGTATTGATGATAATTCTCTGGAAAAGAGGAGGATTTAACATTTCATCCTATGAAAACTTGTTGGCCTCGCTGGCGTGGCGTGTTTCTGCCTACATCATGGTCTAATGTCCGAATTTCGGTTAAGATTTAGTTTTTATGCGCGTGATTTAAGGGGTTATCTATAAGACAGGTCTTTCAATACTAAAAGTGGTGATTACAACTAACTTCACACTAACACACACATTACGCCTAATAATGGAAAGATGCTGTTAGTTCATGCATAAACACCACTAAAAACGGCAAACAAGACAAAATATTCCAATATCACTCTAACCCCACAGGAAGAATGAAGACAAGCAATAATTAATTTGAATAATTTGTGAAAGAATAGGTAACTGCAATCATTGGAATCAAGCAGTTGAATCCCGCGGTCGCTTAAGATCCAGCTTCTGCCATCTCTACTTCAAAATATGAACCATGAGGAGATTCGCTCACTCGTTGGCGCTTAGACGTTAACTCAGTATTTTGGATAAAATGAAAATATGAAATAATGTTATTCCAAGAAGAAATAATGGAATTTATAGACTTAAAATAAATGCTTCTTCTTCATAAATAACAACGGAAAATCTGTGAGGATTCCGACGATCACATATATTCAAATAACTTAATAATAAAAACAGCATACAAAGGAGTATTAATTAAGATGAGACTGAGAAATACGGGATGTAAAAATTTAAAGGAGCACAGAAATTCGAAACTCCTTCACGGTTTGGAGTAATATATCAAATTTTAAATAAAATAAGACTCTAGTGCCGCAACTTGTTCGGAAGCTGATTTTGGTCACTTTATTGCTACACTTCATATAAATTATCAGCCAAGAATTGGATTAATTTTTAAGCAGACGCAAATCACTATCTTCAAAGCAGAATATTCGATGAACAACTCGAAATTCTTCTATATACCAATATTTGAACTATTACAAGTGATTTCAAATGATTACTGAAAACTCCACAGAGAATTCGAACCAATTTAAATAAAAGCGGAAATTTTACAATTAATTTCCGATCTCGTTACGTAAACTAGCTTATCTAAAAGCAAAAATAAACGGCGGGAGTACTGAGCCAAAATTGTACATTCCCTATTTTCTTGCATAATGATTAACATTTTGAACAAACATGGAAGAACTCTTGATCAAATTAAATAATTTTAAATTAAATACCATTATCCTAAACCAATGAAAGATAACAAACTTTCTAATATCAACTTTCAAATAATGTCTATGAACAAATGTTTCTTTTTACTGTGATTTCAGGAATCTCATAGTTTTCACGCACATAAAAATACATGGAAATATTAGTCTTTAACTAAAATTTCTATAAACTACAATTTTCTTTCTCAACAACACACACAAACCACTATATAATGGATATTTGTAAGAAATTGTTGGTAGTGCCAGATTAGTAAAGCGAGTTCTTGGAGGGTGCGGTCAGTAAGCGCTATTACTTAATTCATCGATTGATTCTATTACTTACGGATGATGACGCCGTATATCAGCTATATATCTGTGATCACACCACACTCAGGACTGTATTGCACAGAACAATAACAGTTGCGGAAGCTCCTGTCACACTCTGCGGCGTGAAAGCAGCCATTACGAATTCCCGTATGTAGTTTTATTTTTTTACCCAGAAATCAACGCAAGGGAACATGGCTCCTGTGTGTTGGTGGTAAGGGAACATCTCTCAAGTAATAGGCCGGTACAGACAAAATTTGGTCGAATTACCGCAATGACTGATGCCTCCGGACAGCTGGTAAGCCATCAATTTCTAAAAATTTTGCTGTACTTGTTGACTTACGCCTATGGTCAGAAAAATAATTTGAAATGACAGACCGGAAATTGCAAATTCCTTGAGCTAGGGGTCAAGGATCGATTTGGCCTTTAGTGCTATCTAGTGTTTACCTCATATTTTGAAATTGTATGCTATCTTTTCTCACGTCTTAGAAATATAAAGTAGTTTGCAGACATCTAGGCCACGGAAATCTGTAATTTTGAACGAAACCAGAGGATGGTTTGGCATCGATATTTATTTACGTAACAGTATTTCTCTATCCTATTGTGAGTTTTACGAAAATTTGTTGTAATTTTGTGTTGCTTCTAAATTTTTGTTTACTGTTGGATTCCCAATTAAATATAGATAGCCTTAAAATTTGAGTTGTCACGGACTTTTGGGCGTGCTCAAACTGGCAACCCTGTTATACAGGTGAGTGGCCTAACATTTGAGTCCTTCAACTTGAATCGATCCTTTGTTTTGAATAGGAGATTAGATGATTTGAAAAATTCATTTAAAGTTCACCCAGTATTTAACTGTTCAGTCTTCAAGGTTTCTGTAAAGTGACATGTTTCACTTTCTGCAGCATTTCCACATCTTTTCAACAGTATACAGTATAAATGTAACCATTAGAAATATCTGGCTACAAAACTGTGGCGTAATTCTCTAATATCTCTGAGAATCGTTAATATTAACTGTGTTGTTGTAAGGTATTTATAATCAAACTGAAATAACAACATAATAAAAGACAATGCACTTTGATAAGAAGATATTATGATTTTCATCATATGGTTTCATTTTTACCATAAACTCATGATATTTATTCTTCTATAACTGCAATATCATCAAAAATTTTGCTTTTCACAAGGATACTTGTAGAAATGAACCATATTGTTAAAGATTTTCTTATTTGTTAATATTTAATGATTTGAGAGGACAGTAAGAGCCATCATTAGGGATGTATTAATTGATGATATATTTTTGTGTTAAATTCTAGCAACTAGCCACTGCTCCTAAGCATGTTGTGACAGAAGTTAGTGGAGGTATGGTTGGTGGCCTTACACCCTCTCCAGACTCATCGACAATGGGGGTTTCCCCAACGGCAGATGGTACTGCTAAGCCTCCAGCCAAAAAATCACCAAAAGACTTCATTTTTGGAAAGGTCATTGGTGAAGGGAGCTTCTCAACAGTAAGTTAGATGGAATATCTGAGCCAATCCAATTTCTTTCATATTTATTTACTTTCATTGTGGTTTATTCATTTACTTTCCGTATAAAGATTTACAAGTAACTAAATTTTTAATCAGTGGAAACCTTTTAGTAGTTTTACCCAGTGTCATAGATTTATGGTGCTGAGACATTCTCTTATTTGCCTTTTTCTTGCTAAAGGAGAGGGGTTTAGAAATTTTAAAATTTTGATATATACTATATTATTTTTACAATGCATCAAATTTCATAACATGTTGTTTAATAAAGCAAATAATTTTTCAGGTTTACTTGGCGAAGGATATCCACAGTGGAAAGGAGTATGCAAGTAAGAATAACTTTGTTTTATTATTTTTCTTTAATGACAATTGAGATATGTTGAAAATTTGATACAAAATAGATGCATATAAATTTCCTAAATTCATCACTTTTGTATAGTTCTCAAGATAAAAACAATCTGTGGACCTGTAAGATGTTTTTTGATGATAAACTAACTATTGCCATTAACAAATTTTTATTATACTAAAAATCCTGAATCTGAATGCAATGCAATTTTTAAACTTTCATTGGTTTAATTTCAAGTATATAAATGGAAATGCTACAAAGTAAGAGATAAAGGTTTCTCTAAGCACCGAAAGCGGCAACCGTTGAAGGTCAAATGCTGATTTGAATCCCTGTGAACATGGGAGCATAGCTTCCGAAATGCGCATTGGGAAATTCTGAAAACCGGTGGCCGCCTGGGTGATGATCTTTTTCCAAGAAATTGCCCTCAATGGTTGCCGCTTTTGGTGCTTGGAGAAACCTTTGTCTTTTAGTCATTGAACGCTGAGTTCCTTTTTCTTTCTTTCGAAGTAATAGTAGTTCCTAAAAAGTGTCATCAAATTTAGGATGTAGATAGCTAAAATATATTATCAGAGCCTAAATATCATTTTGAATTGCTTCTTAAATTATAATGATATCTAAAAAAATGAAAGCTATCATTGCCTCATTTTTAATTCAACTCTGTCAAGTATATTAATATCTTCTCATTGAGAATGAAATTATTGACAAATTGAAATCACTATATATGGTTGGTTATCCTTAAGTCAGTTAATTTTCATACATGCATCAGCTTATGCTTGAATCCATGTTTAAAGTTTCCATTGTGAATAATAACACTTTTCAACTTACAGGAAAATGGGAAAAATGTTTTAAATAAACTTATTCTGAAGCTGGTATATTATTGCTGAAATAGTCATTAACACGTTAAATGAATATTCATAAATACCAGAAAATATACCTAGACATAAAATATAACCTGGCAAAAGAATGCTGATTTCTGAATTCTTCCCCTTTTAAGATAGTACAGTCACACTATGTTTTCTCTCCAACCTATTCCATTCTTTACAAAGCTAATAAACAGAATGATTCCCTCCATCATTTGTTAGTTCAATCTCATTTTTCCTATGAAAATTTCAGAACCATAATTTTTTATGAAATACATATAAATATCAAGTTTTCTGTAACTAATATGCTTCTCAATCTTTCTTTCTCAGTTAAAGTTTGTGAAAAGAGACATATTCTTCGAGAAAGAAAGGCTGAGTACGTCAAGAGGGAGAAAGAGGTTCTTAACATTTTGGCAAGTTCTCCTCGGTCTACAGCTCCATTTTTTGTCAAGCTTTCATGCACATTCCAGGATACCAACCGACTTTGTATCCTTTTCAAATGAATAAGGTTTGTTTTTAAATCTTGACAGTGTGTCTTCTGCAAAGCGCTTATTTCCATACCTATCTATTGTTCCTACCCAAATCTTTATTTGGGTACTACAATTTGGATTGATATAGTCTAAGAAGATACAGTGTAAGGATGAAAGGAAGAAAGACACGGTGTTAGGTGCAAGGATGATTGTGACTTTCCCAGATCTCATCTATGGCTAGTCCTTATCCTTTCCTAAAATTAGATAATAGATTGAGAGACTGGACAGATGAGTATTTAAAGTTGGTATATTGTTAATAACCCTCAGTTCCAGACTGTGATCGTCCCTTTGCCTACCCCTTCCACTTTCCTCTTCTCCTTACTTTTGTGTGTTTGGATGCATCCTTACAAGGCAATCACTGAGCTTGTTGGTATATTCTGATACTTATACAAGTCTAGGAATAAAAAATATAGTGAAATTGAGCAGATAAAAGAAGAGAGGGATTACTTCATGGATTTGAACAGGCTTAAGTTAAAGAAAAGTAATTCCCTCGTAGGAAAACATCCCGAATGGATGTGTGAAAAACTCAAATTTTAAACTCAAATATTTCTTGTAATCTGTAAAAGTCATAATTCTAATCATGTTTAGATATATTGCAGTCTAGATTATGAATGGAGTATATTTTGGTTTGTGCTTTTCTTCTTAACACATGCCGAAGATTTTGTTTTAAGTTATGCCAAAAATGGAGAACTTCTCCCTCATATCAACAAAGTAGGGTCCTTGGATGTTCCATGCACTCGGTTCTACTCTGCGGAAGTCCTTCATGCCCTTGAGCACCTTCACAGTTTGGGAATCATTCACAGGTAAATGCTGCATTAATCCTAACATACATGCTTGTGGAAATTAAAATGCATAATTTCATAACCGTTAAGAAGATGGTTAGTGCCATGTATTGATCATTGATTGTCTACCAAGATTCAGTTTCAAATTTCAGTTTTTCCAAAAGGTTTGCTTTATGATATTGCTTGAAAAATAATTCAGCACACTGTTGATGAAACAGAAGTCCTAATCCCTTTTATTTCTTAAAAATTAATTGCAAAAAAGGCCTTGCATTTGAGGCTTAAATCACTCAGATATTTAATCATTCTTCTTCTCTTAAAACAGAGATTTGAAACCAGAAAATATTCTTTTGAATGAAGACATGCATATCCTCATCACAGACTTTGGATCTGCAAAGATCCTATCTGCAAACCATGCAGATGAAGAGAAGGAAAAATCAGGAACTGAATCTGAGAGTGAAGAGGAAGGTAAGAGGCTATTGGTATATCATTTGGTTGATTTATATGTATATACATTTGCAGAATTAATTTTAGCTTTGCGGTGACATGTTTTGATAGTTAATTATGAAAAAACACCACCTGGATAAGAAAAGGATTGCATTGTTTACTATTTTGAATCTTCAGAAATTATTTAATTGCTTGTAGTTTTGACTAATGGATTGTGTATCTTAAATGAAGTACTTCAATGGATTATATATTGCTATTCTTAGGTGCTTTTGTAAAGCCTACTTAAGGTTTATTTTTTCTTTGTATTATTGCATAAAGATATTACAATGTATATCAGGATGAGTTAAAATCAATTGTGACATAAGCATGAAAGAAAGGTGTTAAGATTGGCGCATAAAAAGGCTAAACTGAAATGAAAAAAATCAAAATAAGTGGGACTCAAACCCTGATTAACCTCTAGCAGTGGTTGGTGCCATTATGTAGAGCATTACTTGCCTTGCTCACAAAGTATCATGTCAACAAAGTGGAATTGATTCAGCATTATAGTTAAAGAAGTAGCAGAAGAGCCCTCCTCTTAAGATAGCATTTGAAAAATCTGTGAACAAAGGTAAAGTCCCCAAATATTGGAAAATTGCAAATTTCACTCCAATATTTATCAGCATTAAGGATGATCCATTGGCATATTTCCTTAATATCATAGAGAGGTAAAAATAGTGGAATTTATAATTGCTCTTTAATGGGTTTTCTCAAAATGTCTACATTCATAGTTAAAAATCAACTAAGTTTTCGTAAGACATGATCTTGCAGCTGGCACATTAGTGTGTATATGTGTGAATAAGCAAATTCGAGTACATATATATATATATATATATATATATATATATATATATATATATATATATATATATATATATATATATATATATATATATATATATATATGTATATATATATATACATATATGTATATATATATATATATATATATATATATATATACATACATACATACATACATACATACATACATATGTAGATATACTTTAGGGGTTAGAAAACCTGGCTGGAAAGTGGCAGACCTGGGTTCAAACCTAGTCCTGTCGATATTTTCCACTTCCGTTATGCTTGAATTTTGACACATTTCACTCTAGTTACCTAAGATGGTATCTGTATTGGAATGGGGCAATCAAGAATGAATAGAAGAGATATGTAGAAATTGAAGTTCTCTATGTATCTGCATTATCTGTTTTTAGGTATCAAAATATTATCTTTAAGAATTTGGATTGGAAAGCATGAAAAAATATTCAAACTGTATGTGCTCTGTGAATAGATTTTCTGTAACTTATGTAACATTGATTACATATTAATCTTCTTTATCTCTTGAACTAATTCTCACTAATGCATTTTATTTTTTCTTTGATAATGTAAGCAGTCCCTTCAAATGGTGTCGATGATGCAAAAGCTGAAGCTCGACGAATACGGAATCGTGCAAGCAAGAGGAAAAATAGTTTTGTAGGCACAGCACAATATGTATCTCCAGAATTGCTTACAGACAAAGCTGCTTCAAGGAGTTCAGATTTATGGGCCCTCGGCTGTCTAATCTATCAGATGGTGGCTGGACTTCCTCCTTTTCGCTCAAGGTGATTACATTCTAATTTTTCCTGCAGATTAAAAATAACCTTGAAGAATTTCTCTTTGCTTTTCTCAATTGAGAAGGATTATACATTGTTTCTCTTACAGCTCGATTATGAAGCAACTTCCTAATCTATTTTTAAGTGATGTAAATCAGCCTTGAGCTAATACTACTTTTAAGTTGTTATATCTTTGAGATATATATTTAATTATTTTAATTATAAATTTCATTTCAGGAGTGAATATCTAATATTTCAAAAGATAATGAAGTTGGAATATGAGTTTCCAGATGGGTTTTCTCCTTTGGCTAAGGATTTGGTTGAACGGTTATTGGTGAGTCTATTGATATTTTCCTTTCATTGCAATCTATTATCTTTTGCTATTATTGTAGTTTGTGAATCATTTTGTGAGCAAAGAACTGAAAAAACATGAGTGGTGGAGATATTTTAGTTTCCTTATGCATTAACATTTCCAGTATACTGTTTCTTAATATCTTAGTTCTTTCATCTACTTCAAATAATTATTAAAATTCCATTATTTAAGGAGATTTGATAGCTATAAAGTAAAAGTTGAAGCACTAGACAAGTAGATTTATTTTATGCTGATTATTCCACCCTTTGCAAATAATTTTTTTGTAGTTTTCTAGGTAGGAAGCGAGTTTTATATGAAACATACTTCAAAAGAATCAAGTATAAAGATGTTTTGATGCTCTGATGTGTTCATTTGGTGGTTTCCATTTCTTGCATGTTTTTGATTGCTGTAAATTCATAATGTGGTAAAAAAACTGCAGTAGCTAGTATAATAATTTTTTTTAGCTAATGAGTAACTTAGTAAGATAATTATAAAAGTTTTCTAATGGTTTATTGAATTTTTTATTCTTTATAGGTCACTGATCCAAAAGGGAGGATAGGAGCCTTGGACAATTTGTCAGGAGAAAGTGGATGTTATTCTTCAATTAGGAGTCACCCCTTTTATAGTAATGTCAATTTTGAGACACTGCACTGCCAGACACCACCTAAAATACATCCCCATCTTCCGAAAACCTCAGAGCATGCAGAAATGCGTAGTGACTATAGTGTAAGTCATGTTTCTCCACAATATCTTTCCTCTTTGTCATTTCCTTAGCCATTTAAGCTTGCTTGGAAAATTTTTGACTCAGCATTTTTTTCCCCATGACCTTATATTTCATTACGATAATGTTTTAATGATTATCGTAAAATAATTTACATGGCATCCTGCTAAAGCTGCACAACCAACCAAAGGTAAAAGTCATGCCTCAATTTTCTAAAATGTTAAATTCATAAAGTACATTAGGTGGCATTATAAAATTAATTTAAATTTTCAAAAATACTAAACCAATATATTCTAAAGCCTTCACATAAAACACTTCCATTCAAGATGCTTAATGTGCAGTTTTCTCTTACTCCTGGTCCCTTTCACACTAAACACATGGTCAAGAATCTGATTAATGCACTCTGTTACCCATTTGTAAGGTAGATCTTTCCCTTCCCCAGATGCCTTGCCTGCTATAGTCAGACCTATGCCTCACTCAATAGACTGAGAATTGTGTACAATATATATATTGCTGTCTTCCTGTCTCCTCACCAGCTTTGCCTTGTCTCTGAAAGAGTTTCCTCTCTTGTTTGGGATAAAGAATGTAGTGAGAGGAAAATGAAGCAGAGCAATCTGTATCCCACTGTCAGAAGTGTTACTAACTCTAAGATAGAGCAAGATACTCAGGGTAGAATGTTTGATTAAAAAGTTGCTTGGCAGTGTCTCTTATAATAGCAATCGCAAGTTTTATATGTATGAAATAAACAAGAGAGGCAGAGCAGTGTTTCGTTGACTGTTGAGCTTAGTCTTGTAGAGATCTACTCTGTGACAGCCTCTCATCACTGCTGCTAAAACTTCTTTGTTCTTCCCCAATATCTATCTGGTAAAAATTGATTCATCTTAGAGTGAAGTATGACCAAAATGATACAACGAAAAGCTCATTGTAGCAAAACTGATCATTCTCAAAATGTATGACTAGATGGCAACCAGTATTACACAACTATAGTTTGCCAGCTATATCACATCTTCAGATGAGAGAGAAAAACCAAACCAAAGAAGAATCCTGTTGTTTTAAGATGGTGTTTATTTAAAAGTTAAAGAGCCGAAAACCCTCTCTTCTTTTTCCATTGTAAAAATATGTATAAATGTCATTGCCTTGACATAATGCTACCCAACTTATAAAATGACATTTCATTGTATTCTGAAAAGTGTCTTAACTGGGTTTAACTTTATTTAACTGCATTTTCAAGTATCAAGAGAAACTTAAGATCTAGATTTGTTCACTCAAGATAATTTTTCACATTGAGTATGAAGCAAAAATTGAACCAACCCTCAAACAAACCTGTAGTCACCTAGGTTCTTTGATTTTATTTTCATTGCACAGGCATTTCTTCCTTCAAAGCTCAAGGATATTTGGCATTAAAAGCTAGCATTAGTTTACATTAAAAGTCCCCAGAAGTATTGAAGCTAACAAAAACAAAGACTGTCATTAGTAGCCAAGAATCCAGGTGCCAGCTATCATTATTGCTATTACTTTAACACATATCTCTGATATACTAAACAGTGCTCTCCTTTGATTTCCATTTTCAATAAACTTACAAAAACACCACTTTCAGCTCTTGTTTTCATTTTACATCATCTGTATGAAATATAATGTTTATTTGTTTACTCTATATTCTCTTCCTAGCTATGAAGTATTTTGAACTGATTTTTATTAATCTAAAATTACAGTTTTGTGCCCCAAAGCAATGAGTGTATGTCATTTCCATCCCATTAAGATTAACTGATCTTCAACTACCATAGACTATGACTTTTTAAACTCTATCCTCACTCCTCTATAATACAATCTCTCTCTTACAATAAGTCTCAGAAACTAGGAGAAAGAGTGCTAAAGGTAGCAGAACAGTTGCAATCTAAATTTTTATTTACACAATCTAAACAACATCTCCAACCTTTACAATTACTACTACTGTTAATCATAGTTCAATCAGGAACAGAGAAATTTTGACTTTATATTGTCCCTATTGTTTATTTTTTGTTTAGCTTTGCCAGATCAAATTTAACAGGTACAGGTTAATTAATAATCATTGGAATTAAGTGTGTCATTGATGATAGTACATGAATCATATATTCTGCATGAAAACTGAAACCATGTCATACTGAAAATGCAATCATGTGCACTAAAATTGGGTGTATAATAATGAACCTTATCTTAACAAAATCATTAGGAAAAATTGTGAGGTCTACTGTACAGCTCATTTTTTGTAGGTTTGCCAGTTTAAACTTGATGTCTTTGAATTATTATGAAATTGAATGCTGTGGTAAGACTGTGAATTGTTTCCGAGCTTTGAGCTATCATAATAAAAAATGTCCGTGTTGATGAAAATTTAGTTGTCTCAAGCAAAGAAGAATTAGATCAAGCCATACATGAGGCATGTGATTTTATTCTGCCAAACTTAGGGGATTATAATATGTTATATAGTATACTGTTGTTAGTAAGGGCAAAATCTGATGCAAGAATGATTGTAGGTGCCTGATCATCTGGAGCCTGGACTGGATGACCGACAACTGACTAGACTGCTTGGGCTGGACCTTCAGGATGCAACACCAGTAGCTGTAGCAGCGCCACCAGTTGTGCCCACATCACCTCCTCCTGCAACCCCAGTGAAGAAAAAGAGCACTGCAGGAATGGCAACTAGCAGGACAGATATAGTGGAGTTACTTTGGGGAAACCCAGGAGAGACCATGGATGATGTGGAAGCACTAAGGAGAAGGAAGATGGAGGCACAGTTGGTGGATGGCAAATGGAATTCATTTGTGCAGGGAAACCTCATTCTCAAGCAAGGCCTCCTAGATAAGAAGAAGGCAAGTACTTACCCTTCAATATTTTGACACTGTCAATGATTTTCTGCCATTCCCAGTCAGATAGCTGAATTGGCAGAACCCATTTAATTTACATGCTGGAGTTGAATTCACTCCAACCCCAGGTTTTGAGTCCTGACTAATAAATCTGATTATTCTAGTTATGTAATGTTTGTTTGTTTACCCATTGTTACTTTAAATGTCTCCATCTGTCCAGTAAATGGGTGTCTGTGGAGGCTTTGAGAAATATATATATTTTTTTAGTTTGCCTTTAGTGAAAGTGATCTTTTGATAACCATTGTGGGCCCATATGTGCAAAATTACCTCAGCCATTGAAGCATTGTTAAAATACTACTACTGCTAACCACATAGAAGGAGAAAAAAGGGAATTGGGACCTCTAAACGATTATCCGTTTCCCGGGAAATCGCCCTTAGACGGTCGCCACTATTTCGGCGCTTGGAGAACCTTTCTCTCTTAGTTGCTAACTACATGTCTTACAACTATTCTGTATTGGCTGAGCATAATAAATTTATAAATATTATAAATATAGTTTTACAAACCTCCTGCTGGGTAGTTACCTAGAGTTTTTTTTAGTAATCGTAGCACTGTTATAATGATTGCCAGGAATTCAGTTAGAAATGTTAGAGTTTCTTCAGGAGGTGACTCCTAAAAGGACTTGCAACATAGTTGGTGAAATGTGAAAAGATCATTCTTGATGCAAACTGAGCTCTATAGAACTGTATGTATTTCTTATCTTGTTATTTTTAGTAATCCTCCATAAAATATAACCTCAAAATGCACTTGATACTATGAAAATCATGGTCACGATGATAATATAGGACAGGAGAAACAAGTTGACATATCCACACTTTTCAAACTTATACATTCTGGTCTATTCTTGAAATCTGAAATAGTAAATGATTTAAGAGTTATTCTGTGATAAGTTCTAGTGTAACTGTTAGGATGAAAATTGGTTTGTACTCATTTGAATACTGAACTAGAAGCCAATCTTGCATATACTGTCATTTGAAATTCAATATTGATATTCTTTTACTTCCTCTATATTCAGTGAAATATTCCTTAAAAAATGGTTTGGAAATTCAAAATCTTATAAATAGCATTTTTCCTAGGAAGCAAACAAAAGTAAAATAAAGTGTAAAATATATTTAAAATTCCCTTGCTGATAGCAGTATAGTTTTAAAAGTGCTTCAACATCTGAGATCATTTTGCATGTTGGCTCCTGCCACAAACTGAACCCAAGACTACTTTCACCAAAGTTGAACACTTTGCACTCATGGCTATTTGTGAGCCCCCTATTTGACCCACGAAACATGTTGGATTGACCATATCCATGATTAATATAATTTTATAATCAATATTAAGATAATTGTAAATTATCTTCCTACTTTATTTTTGGTAGCTTAGAAGTTTAAAGTTAAGTTAAAATGATTTTCAAAATTTACTCCTTTTCTGTCCTATTTACTAATTTAACAAGCTATTAATTAATAACATAGCTGTTTAATTAATTATATCTGTTGCACTTGTATAAATTTTTTATGAATAATTTTGCACTAATGAACATTTTATGTAATCATTTGATGAAAACTTATATTCATAATATCAATTGCAGGGACTTTTTGCTCGAAGGAGAATGTTTATGCTTACTCTAGGACCTCATCTGTATTATGTGGATCCTGTAGCTATGGTTTTGAAAGGGGAAATCCCATGGTCACCTGAGCTAAGAGTGGAACCAAAAAATTTCAAAATTTTCTTTGTGCATACTGTAAGTGTTCCTTTGATATTTATAAAAATGGATTATTTATAAGTAAAGTAAATACTTATGTAACTGAATTTTCATACCAGAAGGTTTATTAGGATGTCTTACTTGAAAATTCCTTTCCCATATAACTTAAATTTTCAGATATTCCTTAGAACAAAGCATATCATCAATTAATGATAAAGAATCAGGCATAACTTTGTGGTACTTATTAATGCAAAAGAACTCCATGTGAAAACATTTTCTCATGAAGATATTACTAATGCCCTGCAAGAACCTTAATGTCTGAAATCATGTAAATTTAAAAAGCAAACAACTGTATAAGGGGTTGATGAAAAATTTAAAAGTATGAATATGGTACAGTTGCTTTGAAAAACTAATGCTTCACTCAGAGACATTTGTGAGTGGTCAAGGAAGGATCTACCTGTAGCAAAGATACATAGGGTAACTGTGACAATGGCAATTTATGAGGAAAGGGTCAGCAGAACTGTAATTTGTTGAGAAACTGCTAGCCATACTTATTACATGATGGAAATGTGAGTGGTAATATTTAAAGTTGGAGTAGTTTATTTCATTTATTATTTAGTGTGATTTGCATAGTAAACAGATAGAGCAACGGGTGATTGGGGAAATAAAGAAATAGTTCTGTCATTCAAAATATGGATAAGAAGGATTGCAGCAATTGCAGAGAAATACTTCGTATTTAAAGCTATTTGAAAAAATAAAATAGAAATAGATAATGAGGAATGTGAAGTAGCCATAGGAAGAAAAACTTGGATTAATGTGGAACTAAGTGTAGTAATAACTATTTGTATTTCCTGGAGAAGTACTGGAAGAGAAAGAAAACAGAGGGAATAAAATGAAAAGGATTAAAGCAAGATGATTTTATTGCTAATAAATATTGAATATCAGCTAGTAAAGTATTTTTATTATCAAGAAAGGATAAGGGAAAACAGAACCATGATAAAAGAGAAAAAATTAGATTCCTGAACCTTATAGAAAGTGAATTAACCAAAGGAAGGAAATAATTTGTTGAAAGAAGATTACAGCAACTAAAAAAATTGCTTCAATCAATGAGTAGTATAATCTGGAGAAAATGGATTGCTAGTGAAAAGAAGTGAAGAAATTATCTCTATCAGCTAATTTGGTGAACATATTGGTCTTGCAGTTTCTGCTTTCTATAGGAATGAAATTTTAAGAAAATGAAATAATTTAGATAACTGTGAAGGACAGATGGAAAACCACAAAAGTGAGCAATGAAATGGGGCATTATGGGATCAACTAAAGAAGAGAGATCTCATATGGCACTGTGAGGAAAGAGGATGTGGGAAAAAGGTTACCTAAGGTGGCATTAAAAAAGAGAGGGAAACGGAAGAGATTGTGACGCTGTTCAAAAATAGCTGGAAGGATTGGATTATATAAGACCTTTATTCCATTCCAAAATTTAGTCAGTATTATCTTAAGGGGGATAAAGAAACCCTCATTCCAAGTTGCCTTTACATAGAGCTTTGGATCCAAACAGATTAAGAAAGTAGAAAATTTTAATGCCAAATTCAATATTTAAAAAATCCAGATTCAACTTCAGCAAAATAGTAAAAATGCACCTTTGCAATCAATATCCAGCACATGATGTGACTGAGTGTTTAACAGAATTGAAATTAAATATATTATTATTATTCGACCCTTTATTAGGCGAGGTTAGGCCCCAGTGGGTCTCTCTTCCTCCTAACCTCGAAATATACTGATTGTTCCAAGCACAAAATATAAAATCTGGCCTACTTCCAGAATTTGAAGCTTGCAATAATATTTCATATCTTGAATATTACTAGAGAATTGTTCTAAATTCTTGTTGATTCCGAGGGTTATCAAAATTTAATGGTGAGAAAAATTAATTAGATAAGGAATCTTTATAGTGATGCTATAGCAAGATCTACTGTTCTTCTATCATTCTTAAACTACTTAGATAAAACTTGAGGGGAGAAAATTCCTTATCTGTATGTTTTGTATTAACAATAACCTATTCCTTTCTTGTTACAGCCAAACAGGACATATTACTTGGAAGATCCTGAAGGATATGCTCTGGAATGGTGTAAAGCAATTGAAGATATGTGGAAGTATACTTATGGAGGCTCATCGGAGTCGAGTAGTAACCCATCAACATCTGGAGCCTCCTAACCTTTGTTTCTTGACCCTCCTCACGTTGTTTTGATGATTTGTGCAATACTTTCCTTTTGTGTACTATATGCTGCACATTCATATCCTTGCCTGTGACCTTCTGGTAATCCTCTCATAATATTTCTAGTCATTTTTGCCTTAACGATATTTTATTTCAAGGAGTTCCAATGCT
This sequence comes from Pachydiplax longipennis, assembly GCA_036926295.1. Classification (NCBI taxonomy): domain Eukaryota; kingdom Metazoa; phylum Arthropoda; class Insecta; order Odonata; family Libellulidae; genus Pachydiplax; species Pachydiplax longipennis. The sequence goes on along the minus strand of JAVFKF010000008.1, from coordinate 12,098,830 downwards.
ATGTTATTTAATCAGGAAACAAAGGATAAAAATTGCATTTCCCAATTCTTCACCACACGTTTTTCCTTCTCTCGTGTTTCATTTGAATTTTGGATGTATCATTGAAGAGATGGTCTTTGATTCAATGTTTTCTTGAATATGTGATCATTATTAGTACTTATTTATATTATCATCCAACTCAGCTGGTGCAATTTACCAATTATATCCTTTTGCAAGTATTTCATATAACATTATTTTATTCCTTTTCTTGGGCATTGATGTGTTGATTTTAAGCGAAACCTGGCTAAATGAGGGAAGTTATGGTTTTTCTTCAATGTGTAATTGGTTTATTTCTTCCTTTTAATGTAACCCTTTCTTCCTGTGATCATTTTCAGCAATGCGTTTTTGTGCTCTTTAGTATAGTTATTTACTAAATTACATGCTGTGATTAGTAATTAATATCTGATTTTTGGATTAATAAATGCTAAACAATTTCCTATGTTAAGAAATATATTAGCACTATCTTTCTTTTTTGGCCAGATTTCAAATAAAATTAGCGAGATAGTTGAATCGTCTTGAAAAATATGCTTTTTATTCTTATTACAGCAAACTTGCAAATATTTTCAAGAATGAAAAAACATTTATTTAGTCAAAAGTTAAGTATTAGCTTATTTTTACTAAACTATGTATTGCTAAATTTGCATATCGAGTTGGAGATACCTTTGTGTTTATGCATGTCTCTTGAACAAGAATCTTCCGTTGCTGTACTACACAGAAATATTTTTGTAAGTGTAACAACCGTCAGCACTTGTCTGCTAAGGAAATATTATTTATTTGATGCCTTCAATATTTCTAAATCTAAGTCCAAGTTATCTTTTTCATATTACTTTAAAAGTCATTTGTCAGATTCATGAGGAGAGTCATAACAATTCAGATTTTATAGCCTTAATTTATTAGTGCACTGTGCAGCCTTTTTAGACTGCAAATAAAATTATGAAAGTGACTGAGTAAGTGTGGTTTACAAAACTTATTTATTGGCCTAAAAGCAAAACTGGGAGGCAGATGGTATCTGTAAAAAGTACTATCAACAACCAGTTATCTTTTGGCCAACAGTTCAACACTATCACATGAGATCAGGCTTTTCCTCTCATTGCTCTGAAATGGGTGCTTTTCAACAAGGCTTTTTGTATTTCAATGTATCATTCTTGAATAGGTGATGATATCATTGAGCAAAATATTAGTTTTCTAGCTTGCAAGCCTTTCACCCCGCCCTCAGGTGACTAAAGTATATGCTCAAAAATTCATTACTGTTAATTTGCTTTGTGTTTATAGAATTTGCTGCCATCGCTTATCAACCTTCAGCATTACCTATGCAGTTTTTGTTTATGCTTGAAATTACTTTGATTCATAGAAACTTATCCACATCTTAATTGCAGTGCATAAAGTAAACACAAGGAAATTATTCCATTCAAAAGGATGAGTTTCATTGTTTTCTTGGTAATCAGTGGAGAAAGGTTTGCAAGCAAATAGGGTCTTGATAAGGCTTCTGTTGTTGTTGTATTGACTCTTGTTTCTTATTGAGTAGCTTTTACTCTTTCCAAAGTATAAAATGCACACTTTCATTTATGAAGATTCTCTTGCTTGCTTCATTGAAATATTAGTGTGCTCCTGTAAGAAATTTAGGTGAAGGTCTGTTTTAGTCTAATTTATAATTACGTTGACTATTTATTTTTCATGGCAATGCCATTTTCTTTAGAGAAAGATTGCATTTCTTTAAAGATAAGCAGTCTACTTGCTGTTCACTGTCTTATGGTCATGCAATTACACTGTGCATTTTATATTATTTGACTTGCAGTTGAATATATTTCACTGAATGAGGATTGTGTTTGGATGAAAATTCCTCTTGAATTTATACATACAATTCTGTAGTCATTTGGAAGTATTCCCTATCCTGAATGATTGCATGTAAAGAATAGCAGATTTCCAAAGATTGGGCAGTATTACAGTAAATTTGGCTGAACGATATTGATTGTTCTGTTTGGGAGGCTTTTCTGTGGGGAAAGGGGTTTTTCAGTCATTTCAAGGGCTACTATCTTTTCTATATGCTCACAGCATTCTGTACATATTGTAAATTATGTTTTTTTTTACTGATGGCAGTTACCTGTGGGACTTTTCTTTTCCACCCCTTTCCTCTCCTGGTGTGACAACCTCCTGATTAGCTGTTAAATCTTGTGTGAAAACTTGTAAATTATGCAGGCATTTGCCACCTTATCTGTTACTAAAAGTGTAAGTTATTATTTATAGGATATTCTTAAAGGTGTTAATAAACATAATTTCCTTCTAAGGGTTGACTCTCACTTCTTAATTCTTCCAATTTCACTTTGATACCTTATTATCAAAATCATAATAGCACATACTTCTCCCAAGCGAACGTATCTTTTTGCATATAAGCATACCTAACTCTCCATTTCTATGGAGGATAGGTTTTGCAATTGTGTTGTAATTAGTGGAATTGCTCAAATCTAACATTTGTAGACAAAATAAAAAAGATCCCAAAAGTAAGAATGAGATCCAAAAAATAGCTAGATGGAAAATTAATTTTACATACTTTAAAATATGCCATGACTTATTGAATAAGGGAAGCAACATGAAATACAATAACATGAATGAAAACTGAACTCAAAACTTTACCATCTTCATCATATATTAGACCATATTTTCTTTTGTGTAATTTGAATATCGTAATCATTAGAGGAGTTTTTGAGGATATGAGGAATTTTTGTGCTTGCATTACTAATTTTAAAAGAGCTAACAAGTTATAAACAACCAACATCAATTAATGTATTTTTCCATTTATATTTAATTAAACTGAACAAATTGAAACTGTCACTGTAAAAAATTGTAGCAATTTGATGAACATACTAAATAGAAACAGTACTAATAAATAACTAGATTTTACAGGTTGGGTTTATATATGTGCAGACATACTTTTACAGCAGACTTTTTATAGACGTTTAATAAAGCAATATAATGAACAGCTATCTTTCAGTTGCAATTGTCAGTCTTATAGTAGTTAACTTCAATCAGAGAAGTATTGCTTAAGGATGTATGGTTGTAAGATTAATGGTCACTCTGGACAAATTTTCCAATAAAGTCTTCAAAGCTTCTTTGAATGAATATCATCAAGCTAATAGTCTGATGCTCTTCACACACATGCAGCTCCATTCCTTTCTGCCAATGGGATCATCACACTTCTGAAAATTTTCAGATCGTTTTCCTTCCTATCATATGCCACTACACTATGAATCATCTGCTTGATTTATGTCTTTTTTAAAGTATTTAATAGTTCTATTGTCACTCTGCCAACTCCTGCAGCTTTATCATCTTTCATATCCTTAATTGTAGCAGCTATTAATTCTACCTCTATTACACCTACTCTGATGTTATCCCTCTCCTCCAAGTGCTCTTTCAATTTACATTCTTATGGGATTCTCTTCAGTTGATCCATGTATTGCTTCCATCTTTCCATAAGCTCACTTTTTCTTTTCTACGCTCTACCTTGTATATCTTCCACCTCTCCCTCTATTTTCTGACACAGAATATTTTTTTATTTTGCCATACACTATCTCTTCCCATCACTTGTTTTTAACCTTTTAACCACTTCATTCTTTCCATGTTTGTCTCCATTATTAGGTTCACCTTTCTCTGCTTCTTCTTAGCCTCTATTTTTATTATTTTCATTTGCTACCTTTTCTTGCAACATTCACAGATTATTTATCCCCTCTCTCCAGGATAGAGAGAGCACACTTAGATTTATTCAACTCTATCTAGGAAGAGACAGGACCATTGCTGGACAGAACATTACCTGCCAGTAAAGTCATCACATTGCTATCCCAATATTGCTGAACAGGTAAAGAATGAAAATTGAAAGAAAAATTCAGCACTCCACAATATTGGAGCCTGCCTGCATTGCAAGCTCCTGATGTCTGCTTCTGCCAGCTCTAAGAGAGAGAGTCTCTAAGCATGAGACACAGGAAAACCCACAGGTAACTTGTGGTGCCAATGTTTTGGGGACAAATGATACCCACCAAAGCCTTGATGAGTTTTAAAAATGTTTGCAATTGGTGAGAGGAGGACTTTATCAATCACTATACTACTCTTCCAAAAAGAATACCAGTCTTCTCAAAATTGTTTTTCCTCTCCTTTAAAGTAATACTGTTGCAAATGGATCAGCTATGTAAGCAACTTGCATCCTTCTGAAAAGTAAAGCACCGAGTAACCCAACTATTCCAGCCCTCCATAACAAATTTTGCTGCCTCTTGTTTTCTTGGAAGATAAAATCACACGCCTTATAGTCTTTTATATGAGAATTATCTAATATTAGGTCTTTTAAGATCATTTTTTATTATGGATTGTATGGATAAAAGTGGACACAAACTTTATTGTATGAATGAATTTAGAATTGTTACACTAACATCCTTAATGAGTATAATCACTGAACAAATTCAATTTTGAGCTAATAATGATAATAAGACTTATTGTAATATAAATTTAAACTATTGAATCTCACATCTAAGTGGAAGGTGACAGAATTAATAATTGGTGCTCAGAAAAAAAGTCGCAAGTTTGAACGTTGATAAGTCAGTTAATACATTTTTATAACAAAAATAATCTCTCAGTTAAGCGTAGACATTGAAAATTATCATTCCACAAGTCTACTCAACAGTATTCCAATGTATGGTAATAGATATAAGAAGAGACTTGACAGTCTCAATCTCGCCCTAAATAAAGTCCATTATTATTAGATTGCCAGTTGACCAAGCTTGAACTTATTAATTTTTATCTTATGATTATATGGCACCACTCTTCTGGATTGTTATCCTAGTCTCAGAGATTTCCTCGTGTTGTTTATCATCTATTTTTGGGTTCTTCACCCGATGCAGATTCTATTTTCAAAATATTGAATATATATAAAGCTCTCAAATGATAAAACAACTCTTTGTAAATAAGAAACTAGAACATAAAATTCTAAGCATATAGTAACCCATCATAGAAGACTAAAAAATATACTTATACGACATCACTCCACGAATTGGTTCGTTCGTTAAAATTTCGATATTCCTTGCAAATTTAGGTGGTTGGTATAATCATTAGATAATGCGAATCGCCAAAAAATCAAAATCTTTCTTTTAAATAGTTTAATATCAAACAATCAAAACGCCAAATAAGGAGAAGTCAAAGAAATCAAAATATTCACCAAAAGTACTGATGGTCTTGTCCAAAACTTATATTTAAATATTGATCTCCACATACGTGAAGTTTAATACATTTATTTATAACAACATAACTTTCATGAGTGATGGATGAAGTGCCCGGAAAAATCATGATCCCCTGAAAATAAACAGACCGATTGGTAAATAATAAATATTTAGTAAAGATAATAACCTCAAGCTAGCTTACACTTATACACGATACTTACACAATAATGTTGTTTATGGGTATGTGTATCAGTTTCACAAAGAAACCAATAAATCCCATGATGCAGAATCCGATAGCGGTTGCTACAGCAATTTTCTGAAATTCTAAGTCATATAGAAGCCGTATTAAGTAAAAGCATATTAAAGTCCAAGTAAAAAAGACTGCGTAGAGAATTGCAAGTAAATTAAGCATCACAAGAGGTTTATGTCACCTTTTCTATCAGGCTTTGTACATCTTTTCACAAGTCTGATTGAGTCTTTAGCAAACTGGCGTCCAGGTTCCAAAAATGTAGTAACTTGGTCCATTGTTTCTATCTGGAGAAATTAGAACGAAACTACAATTATTATCACTTCGACATTAACCGATAATAGCTCAAATTCAGGATAGTCTTTCTGACAACTACGTGGATAAAAACTACATACCTACTGTGACAACAACGAAGATCAATGGAGCAATATGCAATCCGCAGTGTTAACGGTAAGTGAATCCTGCTTCACAGTCACTTACGTTGCTTACGTTCCTACCGAAAACGACTCTCCACGTCAGGATTGTTGGCATCAACGTCACTTCCTCAACGTCAACTTCGAAACGAAAATTAGTGAATGTTTTCGAAGCGTTCATCAGAGCAATGTTTTCCGCAAGAGGCGCACCCGTTGGGAATTCAAAACAGAAGTTCCAGTGGAGTTTCAGAATCAACTTTTCGTTTATCGTGAAGGCAGGTTAACTTCAACGAGAATGTCTTCTCGAGCTATTACTCTTATCAAAGAGATCTTTCCGGATTTCTCTATTAACGAGAAAGACTTCAAAAATCCGTCTCAGGAATTTTTGATGAAATTCTTTGAGAAGTTCTTTGATGAGTGCTGTATATTGGATTTAAGGCTGCAGGTAAATCTTTTTGACTCGTTGTTATTTAAAAATAGAATATTTGCTTTATCATTATCATTATTAATATTTATTATTACTTCGGAAACAATAATGGAACTGATTAACCCGCGATCGTTCTCGACTATGCATAGTACAAGATAATTTTATGTACCAACTTGTTTTCCTTCGTAACGTAATTAAATTAAGAGTTTTTTAGTCGGTATGAGTTATCTCTAGTAATAATACGAGTATCATCTCTTTGGCTAATAATATTGCACAGTGAAATGAGAGATTTTGAATTGGTCAAACTCCGAAAACCAAACCTATCCTATTCAAATTAATCATGACCGACTAATTTTGGTTCAGGGTTTTATTCTTTAGACAGAGAATGAGTAATCTGAAGCTATAGTTAAGCCGTATTTTATAACTTTATTCTAGTCTGTTCAATTTTATACTCAATTTATTTCAAATGTATAATTTAGAATAGGATTAGCGGGCAAAAATCTCTCCTCAGATAGTTAAATAATCATCATTAGTATAAAATTAGGCATTTATGGCTGAGATTGAGAAATTGTTGATGAAATGACATCAATACCACAATTTTTATGAAATATTTGTTTATCTAATTAAAGTCTGCCATTACTTAAAGACTCCTCCAGATGTACTTCATCCAGAATCCTTGAATGATACTTTGCCAATTATTTCCACTCGTGCATTTCTGTCATATATTTCTTCCCACATAAAAGGACCACAAGTTGGATTGGAGGATATTATTGACCCCAGTAAGTATGCGCATGTAATTCTGGACTAACTTTTGAATCATACCAAAATTCATTCGAGTATTCTTGATATATGCAGCCTTAAAATAGTTGACTCCTGAAATTGTGGATCCACTGATCAAAGAATGATATATTTTTAATCAATGCTTTTTAAAATCCTTTTACACAAATTTTATAAGCTAATAGAATTTTTGTATTCTTAGTATTTAAAATGTTTAACATAATGAAAATTATTTTGTTTTGATCGTGTGAATGCATCAAAGAATACTCAAATTATCAGGTTAATTTTTTTATATAATTGTTGCAACTGAGTTCCAAAAATTACAGTTTCATTCCTCTGCCAGAATGATCGTCCCTTTGACTAAGGTGAATACAATTTTCCTTTTCCTCTGGACAATGTCTTTTTTTATCCTAACTTCACTTGTCTTCTAAAATGTGATCATTACTTCTGTGATTTATTCTTATTTTAATTTCTTTTGTATTTCTGTCATAATAGTGACAATCTTCTGAAAATTATTTTTCTCGAGGATGCAATAACCATGTTTTTTTCCAATTATTTCTTAAGCATGTCAGCCATTGCAGGCAGGGTTTTTTTACATTTTTGTTAGTTTCCTCGAACATTTTCTAAGTAAAAACATCTTTTAATGCTTTAATTGAAGTTTAAATCGTCGATTAATTTCTGCTGCACCTTGATAATATTGTTTCCTTTCAGACCCTAAGAAAACATGGAGACTACTTGATATCTTAACAAATTATTTAGCATATGTTGATTGCCATTCTGGAAAGTTTCCTGTGATTGCTCATGAAAATGCTATTCAGGCTGTTGCTGAAAAAGAAGAATTGACTAAAGAAGTTGATGAAATAAAAGAAAAGCTAAATGAAATTGCCATAAGGAAAGCAGAATCAGCCTCAGAATTGAAGAAGGTTAATTTATCTTGACTTTTTGCTGAAAGATCTATATTTTGGATTGGGTTTTATTGTTTTAATGCAAATCATCCCAATCTTTGTCTTAAAACTTCTGAAATTTTAGCGGATAAAGTTGAAAATCTATTGAAATTATCAGTATTCAAAGAATATATGCCATATTTCACCTAGTTGTGTTTTTGTTAGAATTTTTTATATTTATATCTGTTTTTTGTAATAATTATTGTTACTTATTCAGCTGGACAACAAAGTACTTGAAAATGCTGAAATACGGGATTCTGTCAAGGAGCAATGTATGCAAATAGAGGAAGAATTGAAAATTCGGAGTAACACTCTCTCTGAAGAAAGACTTGAAATCTGTGCTCTGGAAAAAGAAATTGAGAAGGTATCAATTTTGTATGAAAATTAAATTTATTATTATTTATTACCATGAAGTTATAGATGTAAACTAGGAAATGAATCTCTTGCTCATCTCTCTTTTGCCTGTCTCAGTAGCATGAGAGCTAGACCGAAATTTGCCTAGTTGTGTTTATTATTAGCAGCAATGCTCTAGTCCATGAAATACCTATAATTTGCCTACAATTAGCTGTTTAACTCCTAAAGAATTGGTGGGACAATGGATCTTCTTTTGTTTGTCATTGATCATCAAATGTTAGTATTATTGTTCCATTAAAATGATTGTTAAGTAATTATGGTACACCATTTTTGAGAAATGATTCCAACCAGAGTTTGCATGTTCTCCTTTACCCATTTGTTAAGACTTAACTTAGAAAATTGTATAAAACCTTGGGGATGGAACAGTAGATCAAATGAAAGAAAATTGGTAGTCATGTATAGAAGTGGACTTTTTAGTAGAGATAAATCATCAACATTTCTTTTGGTAATACATTTTTCTTATTTACTATTATCTAGGAAAATAAATTTTTCTTAAACACTGCCTAAATCTTTTAAAAGTAAAATTTGGCATTATTCTTTAACAAAAAGAAGAATGCCCAATAATACATGATTTAATTTACCTTTTCCATTGGTATTTCAATATTTTAATTTCAGCGAAAGAAATACTTGTATCTCTAAGAGTTAGATGGTGAATCAAAACATTTTTGAGAAACATACCACATGACTTTGAGGTGTTTTCCCTCATTAACAAATTATTATATACATTTTGTTATCAAACAATTTATATCTTCATAAATTTGCTTTGGACCTATAAATATTTACATTTTTAAAGGAACTAGAAGAGATAGAAAGGCTGAAAGAACAAATTGTCTCGTCGCCTGATACAGTTACACGAAAAATAGCTGAGCTGACTACGAAGAAGAAAGACATGGAGTCAGACCAGGCACTTCTGAGAAATAGGGCCAAACAAACAATGCTTTTGAATTCAAATTTAGAACAGATTGCATCTATGATTCAATCAAAGCTTCCTCAAGTTGATGAATTGGCTACAAATCTCAAATTTTTAAGGTAAATTCATTTTTTTACTTTTTTATTGCTATTCATACACCCAACATTAGAAGTCATTGCATTATAGTCAGTAGATTAATTAGCTATGCTGTAGTTTTATAATTCAGAGAAATTAACATTATATATAGCAGGAGTGACCAAGTTTTGTAATGCGATCCATGTACAAATATTAGTAGTGAATGTTCAAGAACTGCATAATCGTAAATGTGTTTAACCTTAAGATATATTTTAATGAAACATAATAGCCATTAATTCATTAAGAATAATTTTGTCAAATGATTTTTAAAATGAATGATTTATTACTTTTTCATGGTATATGCCAATTAAATTTTACTCTACCCATTAAAGTTAACTAGCTGTAGAATGGAATCTTTTGTGAAACATTCAGGAAAGAATGATTTGTGAAGCTCTGCTGACATGGAATACATACATTATAAAAATATGTCATTCCCATAATATAATACTATCCAATGTAGTACTTTTAAGTTTTCCTACAACTCCTTATACATTCTCTCTAAATTATATAGGGATCTAGAAAATGGTTTGATAGAGGATGAGGCAGCTGTGAAATCTACTAAGGAAAAGTACGACACTGTTGCTGGAAAATGTCAAGAAAATGAAAAGGATATAGCTCACATAAATGAAGAGATAACAAATTTTAAAGTTAAGAGCATTGAGGAACAAATGTCATTGGAGGAATCTATTCAGCTGGCCCTTAAGTAAGTTGCATAAGTATGCTTGATTAATAAAATCTCATTTGTATAGTTCAGTGATTAATATCTTTGTGTTTTGAAAATCATCTTATTCTACATAATATTCCTAATTATATAAAAATAAAATATTTAAGTGTGTTTTATCATATAGCTAACTCTGTAACAGGTCAATCCATTTTCTTAGTTTTTTGCAGTTTTCTTTTATTTCTTATTATTCAGTTAGTGTGTGTTACTTATCTTAGGCAAAAGGCAGAGGCTGAACAGAAACAAATTGAGCATGGTGCACTACAAGTTGTCATAGCTCAAGAGATTCATCAGTTGAAAGAGGAAATCGCAGATGTTGAAAAGGAAGGGAGAGATTTTATCAAATTCTTTAATCAAATGGAAGAGCAAATGTATGAAATGGTAAGAGTTTACTTTGATAATCTTCTTCATCATTCTTTAAATTATTATTCATGCCTAACTGAATATTCCTAGGTGAAATTTTGAGTAATCTATGATAATATGCTTCAATCACTTGTCACATCCCTATTAATGAATTGTAAAATAACCATTGTTCACAAGTACTCATCACCATCATGTGACTGTAAAGTAATAAATGTAGAAGAAAAAGGGTATCTTCGTTGAACTAATCTCTTTTTCTAACCTGAGTTTTGCAAACCCACTTACTGTAAAATACTATTATCACCTTCCTGGTTTCAGTTCATAGCTTTTATGCCTCTCAGCATAGAAATACATTAATCCTTCGACTAATAACTCAGTAAACATCTCTGTTGACTGTGCCATTTAGGGATGTTTTGAGTCAGTATTTGGTATTTCTTTTCTGGTCAATTGGATGTTTTTTCCTCTCAGCTGTGAAACTTTTTGGTATGAAATTGCTCTTTGGACATAGTATTACCATCACCAGTCAAGAGTATACCATGACTACTTGCATCTGTACTTAGCCTCTTTTTACAGTTTATATTTGGTATGCGATGTCTCAATTGCTTTTTTTATTATTGCCATACGACACACTTGTGTAGAAAACCTAAGATAAGTTGAAATATTTTCTGTTTAGTGCCTTTGTTTACTTGGAAGGTTTCATGCAGTACCATGAGATTTGAGTTATGTAGGCTCAGCTGTATTTATATGCTTTGGTCACCTGCATTTTCTAAAATTCTGCCTCAACTCTTTTGCCATGACAATAGACTATAGTTGATTAAATGTTTATTGCTTTCAAACCAAATATATGGTTGAAGGGTTGTCATCTTTCTCAAGATAATTTGTCTTTCTAAGACTTACTGCAATGTCCATCAATAAACAATTACTATTTGTTTTCTCTATGCGGGTTACAATAATGTATTATAAATTTTGATTTTGCAAAAGGCAAAAGAGTGATAAACAGCAACAGGGCAGGTATTCTACCTAAATGTAACTACCAGTATTGGTGCACTTCACTAAGATGCATTTCCTAATTCTTCTGGGTCACTTCAAAAAGCAAGTGGACTTTCTCTGCTCATTTTTTCCAAGTTCCATTGGAAAGTGGGAGATCTGGGTTCAGGTCCCAGTCATGTCTGATATTTTCACTTGTTTACCTTTTCAGTTTTAACCTCATCATTCAGTTAACTTAATAAACACTTCCTGGTCATTGTAGATTTTGAGAATTCTGTGAAATATAGTTCCCTACCTTGATTATTATTTAAAGCTTTTGGAATCACTTGATCATATCTTATTTATAAACTGAAGTTTTGCTGACCAGAATTTAGAAGAAAACTTATTGTCAGGTAATACAGCTTCAGATTCAAAGTTCTATTATGCTTATTCTATAATTTATTATTAAAGAAAAAGTTTTGAAGATTTAAAACCAACCTTAATAGTAGAAATTTTGCAAGTGTCACCCATGCTAAGCTGACATTTTGCGGTCATTTAAGTGCACTTAAAAAAAAAGTTTGGGTATAGAGTCCAAGCTTCTCAATTTATTAATCATTATTTTAATCTTTTGTGAAAATGTGATTTTATAAATATAAATAGATAAATTCTGACAGCAATAAATTTCAAATAATTGAGTTGACCATTAAGCATGGAATCATAATACGGCGGTATGGAATTTACAGACTCTGAGCTGTTTTAATGGACATTATCGAATTTGATTTGGAGCTTCAGGGACTGAAAACTGCTACCCATGGATATGAAAATAATAGTAAAATTTTGAAAGATCCTTCTGAGATAAAGAATGTCATATTTATGAAAAACTGTTTGGCTTGACTAAATTGAAAAGCTGTTTATTATTGTTGAGATGGTATATGTATGTAGTTGGAAAAACAATTTTGAAGAAAACCCTGATTTGCCATAGTTAGAGTTAAGGTCTGACTTTGAGTCTGCAAACTGCAGAAATAATATATTGTGTTCAGTATAGTAGAAGGACAAAATTTATACTTTAATTGATCCATCTTTATTTTTCAGGTAAGAAATTTTAGAAATTCACTCCATGAAGAAGCTGAGAAAATTTTGCAAAATGAATAATGAAAATTGAAATATGAGTACTCTTGGACGACTATCCCTTTCGTTGTTGATGATTTTTGTATGTTTTTCTGAATAATAAATTGAATTTTTGCAATATTCACAAAACCATATTTAATAAAGGTATGTACAGTCACTTACAAAAAAAGTTACCACTAAGAATGCAACCCGCTTAACAGACGAGGAGCTCGATGAGAGCGAGTCGATGAGCTTCTCTGCTTTTAGCGCCCGTTTTGTCTTCCTCCTTACGCACGTTTTGATGCTTTGAGGTTATTTTTTTAAATACCAGCTAAAATACTCATTTGGATGCTATTTACATAATATTGTATTATAAAAGAAGTAAATTCAGATTTTACTTAAATCGGCTCATATTTCTGCGTAATGCATTCTTCTACGAAAAGATCGGACAAGAAATACTTTGGTTGCCCATATATATAAATTATATATTTATAAATTAATATAATTAAACGTATAAATTCCCATCAATGGAGGTCTGGAAATGACTTCGTTATCTTGCTTCATGCTCGCTGGACAAACTTCTCCGTAAAACATAATAAATAATAGAGCTTAAATGTATGACAAATAAGAGAAAATGCAGTATGAGTAAGTTCAAAAGAAGGGGAAATTAGAGAAAACGTAACGAAAATAGAAATGGAGTAACAATGAAAGAATATGTTAACCCTTCAAAATCCGCCTTTACTTAGGGGGATGATCTCGTTTGGCATACTACATGGCCTGAAAAGTCCCGAGCCTAACAAATAAAAAATCAATTTTTTACCTGAAAACCTTTTTTATTCTTCAGTATAATCTCCATCTAGAGCTATGCACTTATTCCACCGGTCTTCGAGCATGTAATATATGCGTAATAGCGAACACATCGGATGAATAAGACGTTCTATGCGGAATTTCTCCGCTGGCTAATATTTCTAAGATTACTCAAACCGTGATTTATATATTTTTAATTATTTCGTGTATATAGTGAGTGAGGTGAGGGTGAGCGCTGGCGCTGAAGTTGTTAGCGGTAGTTTTGGTGCAAATGTTTTCCTAGAAATTGCGCCGGAATCACGTGTGGGACTAAGAGGAGAAAAATTTACAGATAATTGAATGGAGAGAGAGTTGCAGGTAGGGGAAGGGGGCTCACTGAATTCCGCGTATGCTGATCAAGAGATGTGGTCAATGGGATACGACGGATGCCAGTCGTGAAGGTGCATTTTAGAACGTAGTATTTCTAGGAAGTAATCAAAAAATATTAATTGTCGAGAACTCTCTCCCAAAAGCATTTGGGTTTTCCACTCCATTCCATTTTGTCTACTCAAATCGATGGAATCTCAGAAACGCTGAGTTCTTCACTCGAGAGGTGCATTGCAACCACATTTCACTTATACTAAAACATATTTTGTTTGTATACCAAACTAATATATGTCAATTTCTCACTATTATTCTCATAAATATAGATTACTTGTAAATGCCTCTTCTTATGGTGTTACCGAGGGCATAGGACACTGCGGAGTTCTTCCTTATCGCTCAATTTCTGTCTAGCTCTATTCCAGATTATTTTCTAATAGCTTCCTTACCATGCGCGAATTCAATTAGGTTTCTTTGCGCGCCATTCCTCGGATTTTTATTTTCGAAGAATAACCTTTACAAAATTCCTTTTCAATCCAAATAACATGTAACAAGTTATAATCGTTATCATTACTCATATGGTATTAAAATCTAATGAAATATATTGTATTTGCACTGAAGTGGCAAGCATTATTTTTCTGATTCAATAAGTGATCATATTGATGCAATAATTGATTGAATCATAATTGAAGCAAGATTTTCATTTTGAAATATGTAAAGATTCCTTAAAAAAATCATTTTCTGTGATCCTACGACTCATCATCAGCAATGAGATTTTAAAATATTATACACTTTTGGGTGTGTGCGTCTGCGTTATCATGAGACTCGTCTATATAGCTTATTATCTTCGCAAGTGCTTTTCAATGGGTTTGCTAATTAATAGATTCTCGAAGCTTGCCACTTTCCAGTAAATATTCGACTTACTTTCCGCACTTTTGCCCTCCCTTATCATTGTTGCCCTGGGCCACTGCCCGACTCACAGTGCCTCTTGGCTATGCTCAGATGTGTAAGCGATTCTACCAGAGAATTTCATACAAGTAAAAGGAAAGAGACTTCGAAAATTTCTGGAGGTCATAAACAGCCCTCAACAATCTCGCTCTTTTCTTACCCAGATGTGGGGGAGGAGAGTCCTTTCCCGTCCTTCACTACCCACTCCATTTTTCCCTGAAATGCTCGGTACGGCGTCGGAGCACGGTCGTCTGTTTGGTTTCTATTTAACTTGAAAAAGCATGACCATACTTCCGATACGTTTAAGAAAATATCTTGGATTAAACTGGAACATCGTCAAAGAATTCATGTTGTAACGCCAGGTTTCAGGATCTTGCAAGCACAAACTGCGGAATATCTCTTTTCTGAAATTTTTAGCTTAGAATATGTTCACCATTGCAATACTACATGCAAAAAATCTAAAGTAAAGCTATATCAAAGAAACAACTTTTAAACCACCAAATAATCCATTCCGATTCGCTACAATATTACTCTGCTATGTTAATGTCACCAAAAATCGTTTTAAATAAGTTATTTTAATAACAATAACAAATCCTTTCAAACGCTCAACGTGGACCTGTATAGCAGACGTCCTCCATCTTTATTTTCGCTCTCTTCTGGAGGCTCGCCCGAAACGTGCGGTCTGTTAGACGAGTTGCCCCTTGGAAGTGGTAACTCTTTGTAAGCGACTGTATTGTAGATTTAAAATTTGTTTTATGGTTCACATAGTAAGCTGGTAAATAAGTATTGTGAATGAAAACCATCTGAATGCCACTAGCTAAGGGTATTTTGTAGACTACTAGTGCATTTCACTTAGAAGAACATAATTCTACTTATCTCTTCAAAAAGCAAGTAAAATTTTTCTGAATATTTTATTCTTACATTCAGAAAGATTCTAAATGAAGGATTCAATTGGGACAGTATATTATTGCAGCAATTTTAAGCTATTAATGATTTTCTTAGTCAAAATTTATCTCAATAGTTAATTTCAGGAAAACTGCCAGAGTAAGAAGTTATGGAATGTCAAATCTTAAATTAGGCTACTTGTGATTACCAAATGTTTTCCACCCTTAATGGAGTCTAACAAAGCATATGCTGATTTCCACAATTCTCAATTCCTAAGGAAAAAAACTAGTATTCAACTTAGCATCATCTCTTGGAAGTGAAATGAACGAATTTTAGACCTTCCATATGACTGAGACAGTGAAATTTCTATGGACTTTTTACCCAAAAAGACGTTTGTGCACATGGGAGTAGTAGGAGTGCATGATAGGGAGTAACCTTCTCCTATTGAAGGAGTAGGTCCACGTTGAAATTTCTTGCCCATTTTGCTATTTTGAGTGATACACCTATTATTTGAGGAAAAACGCTGGACAGTCTGGCCACTCCATTAAGTGCCGCATTAAGAAGCATTTAAGCAAGTGGTGAAAAACAAGGAAAGGAAAGCATCTGCAGTCACATAACATACATGGTTCAAACCAAGACATACAATATAACAGTAAGGTAATCTCTAAGGAGACATTATTAATAATACATAAATGAGTTGAAATAGCAAAATGGCCAAGAATTTTCAAATTTTACACCCAATTATCAGTCAGGAAAGCCAACGCCAAGGGAAAGGAAACAGAGAGCAAAATGAGAAAAGCGTAACTTCTGACTGTGGCTCACAAGCTGGTCCCGATAGAAACTGCAATCAATAAGGCAACGAAAAAATTCAAGATGAGACTGACCTACCGACTTTTTTTTAGACAAATACGAGGGTAAAACCCCAAGGAGGTGCTATATAAATACACCAGACCCTCAGCCAGGGCATTTAAAATTGGGTAAGTCGAGACAGTTTCTCCTTCTTAACTCTTCATGCTATTTTTAATATTCATTTATCATCCATTCATCTATTTATTTAAATCTCATCATGTCATATTCATTGCTTATTTATTTCATAGCCATTACATAATCATTAAATTTTATTACAAAACTTAACAGTAGCCTGATTCACCAGTATTAAAAAAGCCATTTATTTAACATTTCCAAGAAAAGACATTTTAGCAGATAGTCTATTGGGACCAGGAGCCGCAATAATAGTATCCCCTTGAGGGGAGTGAGTTGGACCAGACAAGCATAACTTCTGAAGAAGCAAACAGCATTTTTGGCAAAAAATCGTCACTCTAAATGACCAACACTGCATACCAACAACCTTTCAGCAGTTACCTTCAACTATTAATGTGCACAATACACTTTAAAATCTCAATGACTACACTAAAATTATGGTCTACTTATAACTCATGACTAGGCATAACGAACCAAGAGTTAACTGTTGGTACACAGGAAAAGGGTGATAGGTGATTTTGCACGTAAAAGCATGAATAGACCAAGTTGGGAAAATTCAAGGAAAAATTGACACAAAAATATTATGGCAGGACTGAGACAATACCATTTCCCCTACATTCCAGATGTAGGCCAAGTAAGATATCTAGCGAGAACAATTAACATGCATTCACCGTCTCCCAAAAGAGGGGTGGTTGATCAAGGTTTGCATCATGTTCCTGTCAGACTTTTATCATGCCTTCTTTCTTCAAGGAATGTTCATAGAAAATGATAAATGAGCTACGAGTGCTGGTTATCCTAACACAATTTCAAGCTGTGTATACTATTAATTGCAATCATGAAGTACCTAAAACAGCCACAATTGAGTGATAAGACTGATTATGAAAAATGATACTTTAATGATAAACTTCAGACAAGAGAAATGACAGATTAAAAGAGATTTTCCTGTTGAAGGTTAAAGTAATTTAACATTAGAATAACTTAACTGGAAAATGAACTTATAGCAAGAGCCACATATAGTAAGTGGTATTTGTAAGAGCAAGTTAGCTTGAGTAGCTCTTTTTAAGAATTCAATGCATTGTGCTCTATATAATGAAAAGGTGACTTGTGCAATGTTGCCGTAATTATTCCTTCAAGAGCAATTACTGCAATTTCTATGCATTTCTTGCACATTACTGATCACCATTATCCACCAATGCATTATAAATTAGTACGTAATAAGCTTGTGAGACAAGAGTTTACAGGGTGAGTCAGACTTCATTAGCAAAATTTTCTGAAATCTTCAAGGCGAGTCTTAAAGACCCATGCCAGTGTCAGCAGGAGAACGTATATCATCAATCTTTAGAATCATCTTAACAAGTTGAGTAGCCAACAAAATCTGCTGCTTCTTGCTATGCAATGTCTCTATGACATGTTGTTCCTTCATATCTGAAATAGAAATAAGAACATATTAAATAAATTGACACAAGAAATGGAATACCTGCAAACATCTCTGACCAAAACAAAAAAATATTTATCTTTTCAAGAGATATTTTTCTGATGTTATATGAGCCATGCAAGTGACTAATAAAATAATTGAATTAATTCAAGGAGAAATTATGCCAACAGCTGGAGAACCCTTCATGATACACTATTATTATTAACTTAAAAATAATAACACTGCAATACGTAATTAATATTAGCTTAATTCTAAGTAAACTTATAGTTAACCTGCTGTGCACTGTGTCCACCAAGCCTCTGTAAAAAGATTGTTTTTATTTGCTACAACAGTATTTCTTGGGATTGCACTAGCAGGGAATGGAGGTTAACCTAGATGGCTAACTATTTAAGTGATAATATTGCCAAGGAATGACCTGAATATCACCCTGGATTAATGTGGTGTCCGCTTCACTTTCTGAAATGCCCTTGGGTGCTCCAGCACCAAAAAGGTTGAGTACCCTGGACTTGATTTGACTTGAGCATTGGCTACAGTAACTATTGGCTAAATAAATTACATCATAATATATGTGGAAACCAAATCAGCACTACTTTTAACTCCTTTATTCCCACTTATAGCCAATCCAGACCTCCATTCTGATGAATCATGAAATAATACAGGCTTAAATCCCAAACAAACAGAAAATACACTTACGGAAAATTCTAACTTACCAACAGTACCCTTAAGCATGCAATCAATTCCAAGTGCAGGGTTCTTCTCTGCAATTTGACGAGCTTTCACGGCTGTTAAAGTGTGAATAGGAGAAAGTCCAGAATTCTCAGCCAAAGCAAGAGGAATGCTTTCCAAGGCTTCAGAAAATGCACGGAATGCATACTGCTCCAGAGATGATATCTAAGGAAATAAAAGTAAAATTAAACAATCAATCCAAGCCATATAGATACATTCACAAAATTGTTCACTTTCATATTGACATTAAATAAATATATACATGTTAGTTTCTAAAAAATATTCAAAAATAACTGTTCAATTTACCTTGTCTGCTTCCTGGGATGTTGCCAGAGCACAAGATATCTCAGCAGCACCTCCACCATAAACAATTCTGTCATCTTGCACCAAATTACGGATCACACACAATGCATCATGAATGCTTCGTTTAGCTTCCTCAATAATCTAGAGAAAAATACCAAAACACTCAGAAAACATTTCAAAAGAGTCATTTGGCGACAACTCCAAATATCATGCTTGCATTATTTCTGATCACTCAAATTACTCAATCAATAATAGAAATTAAAATATCCTCGTTTATCTTGGAAATTAATGCAAACATTTTTATTAGATTGCTTAAAACCAATACTCACCATTTTATTTCCACCACGAATAAATATTGTCACTGCCCTTGAATTTTTGCATTCTTCTATAACAAGCATTCGATCTTTTGTGGTGCCAAATGTTAGCTCTCTCACCAAACCAGCATGACCTAGCTTTTCAGGAGTTAGCTCTTCAAAACGTGGAACAATGCGACCTCCAGTTGCTATGGCAATCAACTAAAATTGAAATATTACTTTAACATGGACCAAATAATGCTATAAATTTAATCAAGGACTATCTAAATTAATTAGGCAAGAATAACCATTAATTAGTTCATAGTCATATCAGTGTGACCAATACAAAAGTGAAAATTAAGCAAGGGCATTTTTATAGTTGTTCAATTTAACAGATGTTGTTTTTCTCCAGTCAGCCTTAACCCTAACAGCAATTCTCTCAATGCTCATTTAACAGTTTACAGTCCTTAGAGTCAAGAATCGACTAAAATTCGAAGAGAGTAGGATTAAAACCCACTGTCACTAGTCAATGAGCTTAAGGAGATTTACTTATCTTGTTTATCTCTTTGTCAAATTAATCATACAAGGCAAAGCAAAGTTTAAAGTAATGAGATGCATTTCAGAATGATCCTAGTTCCAATCGTTGATACAACTCCTATTTCTGAGTTCATGCAAAAGATACTTCTAACAAAAATGGAGCAGTTAAGCATATCTTTAAACTGTAAGAAATACATAAGGAAAACACAAATGGTAATGTTAGATCCATGTATAGATTAGCATTATTCTATGTGAAGTAAATTTCACAATATAGTAATCAGCATTTTGTGATTCCCTTTCATAACCATGTGACAATTAATGCAACACTTTCCAATAGAAAGGGAAAATTACTATTGCATAGTGTCTGATCAGAGGTATATGATAGATACCAATGGAATTCAACTATGCACACACAAATTATCAATGAAACAAACCAGGATCTAAGCCAAAATTAACTTTAAGGAAAACAATTCAATGCAGCCTGATTAACGTACTTTTAAATTAATATACTTTGTTAAAAACTTGAATATTTAATGGAAGAGAAACCACATCAGTGCATGACACTTCTATAGTACATTTTCACAATGATTTTCTGACTACCTTCAAAATGTGTATGGAATCAACTAAAATAATACCTAATTGTGTATGGAATTGAAAATTACCATTATCATAAAAATGTTTTGATACCATGGGATTCTCAATGAGTTTTTCTCATTTTGGAAAGTAAGCTTAGGAAAAGTTAACACATTTACAATAGAAATAATGGAGAGCAATCGATATACCTCTATTTCTGGACCACCAACCCATCGCACTGCTGGTAGATTCCTTTGAAGCAAAAGATGGTTGGCTTCATCATCAAAGCCCCACTGACAAATAGCCAAGGTAGCACCAGCATCTTTAACCTACAAATAACACATGTTAAGAAAAATGTCATACATCACAGATTTAAAAACAAAATATCTAGCGCAAGTACCTTTAACAATTCCTTTTCAAAAAATATATGCACTCACCTGCTGTACCATCTCTGAAAACTTATCAGCTTCATACTTCCTAAGGGCTCTGTAATCTTCAACTGAAGTAACATCCAACTTATGTTTGGTTTTTGGCTTAGGAGGCTCAAATGGACAGGTCAAAATGGCAAGTTTTACATCTTTTAGAACCTAAGATTGTGCATGAAAAAAACTGTAAATTCATAAAGGCTAAAACAGCTACATAAATTAGATTGAACCTATCCCCATTTGATACAGGAGCAAAACTCAAATACACAAAACTTGAGTACTTTATATATGAGCAATGACAACTGAGGTATTTTGCATGTGGGCCCCCACCAGGAATCAAATGTCTTTCATTACGATGATTCATTAGATACTCATTTTCAACAACAGAGATGTCCATGCAATTATCTTATATCTGTAGACGTTAAGTGTCACAGTAACAGTTTATTGATGTTATTTTTAGCTGCTAATTTTAGCTTTATCCTGGTACAATAGGAAAAATTAATGAACAAGCAAAAACAAAATTGAATCTTTAACTGACCTCATTTGAGTCATATACATCTTCATCCCTTTATCTAATTCACTTAACAGATTTATTACTATAAATGGAAAACACATGGAAGGAGAACTAAAGAATGTTCTCAAATACTCCGTTAAAGATAAGGAAATTAATTACCTTTGGCATCTGAGGGTGAGAGAAATCTTTATCGACTATGACACCACGTACTAACATGGAATCTTCCATTCTGCCACCAACTTTCCCTTCTACTTTTATAAGCTCAAAATTGACATCCCTTTTCTCCATATCTGCCACAGCCAGTACTGCCTGAACAGCGATTTCAGCCATTTGCCGATGACATTTATTTACTCTATTTAAAAATAAGCAATGTGATCTATTATTTATGAATTGTTTCATTGATAAAAAACAATAAGTTTAATTGCTACTTTGGAGCAGCAGACATAAAAATACTACTCCATTTTCAGTTACAAACAAACCACCATAACGCACGAAGCATATACACAAGTAATTAAATTTCCAAGTTACATTAATACTAAAAAAAGTATAAGAATCAAAAGAGCATTAAAAAATTGACTAAGCAAGTAAATTAATTATTGATGATTATCAATTTTTATTACTTTAACAACTATATTTAAAAAAGAATAAGCAAAATAATTAAGGTAACTGGAAATACGATGTCAACATAACTGATTAGGAATTTTTGGCAACAAGCTTGAGCTTTTTTAATAGATCATTCGATTAAACTATTCACAATTTCTTAAAAAGAATTAAAACTTTGCAGATGAAGTAATTAATATCTCAAGATGGTATTTCACAAAGTAACAAGTAGAAATAAAATATAGCAGTGATTTTAATGAGGGCATAATATGTACAGACTTGCATTGGTATAAGAAAGGACATAATAGCAAACTAGAAGTACTGCCAAAAGGTGCTGCACCATGACTCACTATGAATGATTTAAAATGATTTTTATTCAACAAACTTACATTTTTGACCCTAAAGTAGTCATTGCAGTCTGAATTAGTGGCTCAAGATTATTCATGTCAACAGGGAATGACTCAGCAATAGAATCCAAATGCTTCACTGCACACTGAGCAGCCAATTCAAATCCATCAGCAATACGAATTGGATGAATTCCTTTGTCTAACAACTGTTCTGCCTGTTCCAGCAATGCTCCAGCAAGCACTAAGGACAATATGATATAATAATTAACATGATGAAAAATCTTCGAAAAATTAAAAATTGACCAACTGAAACACTAAGTATGTAACACCCATATCAGTGTGATATGTCCAATGACCAAACATACCAATGGTTCAGGGTGTAAAATTTTCTGTTGCACTTTATAAAACTGCTAAGCAGAATTTACTCTAATAGCAGTGTCTTAAGTGCTAAGAATAATATGTCATACTTCTCTATTAAATCATGCTAAAAGAGGAGGGACAATTAATAGCCATTCAGTATTAATACTTCTGCTTAAGTAAACACTAATTTTCAATGAATCTAGTTTTAGGAATGGATATTCAGAACTTACACTTTCATCAAACAATGAAAAAAGAAAAAAATCTTCCCAACTGATAGAAGAAATTTCACCTTTCTAGTCACAAGAGAGAAATGTTGCAGCAATCTCTGTGAATGATTGTTTTATCACAATATTGACATTACAATTTATACAATTCCATGTTATGCATTGCAAATAATGTACTATGTTATTGTCACCTAGAGCTGATGAAGGTCTATATACAGTTTTATGATGGGGTCACTTGCTTCCAACTAATTGTTCAGCAATGTTTGTTCTGAGCTGCATTTGTTTATGGCATTGTGGCTGTATCTTACCTTGATAACCAATCGGTAGTCACACTAATTCACAAAGCGAACAATGAAACCCTTCATTTACATAGCACACGACTTTTACATACAATGAACATATTCCTATGATTTGTCAATTTAACAACATTGGTAATTTAATATGAAACATTATAGCAACAAAATATAATGCACGCGAGTCAGAAATTAGTAAATAGGTATCTAAAATAAGGTGTCATATACGATGATAAAGAATTAGAGATCTGACTCTTAATAACTAGGCGGCATCAAAACTTCAAGCACCTGCGCCCTAAGAACCCAATTCTGCGTTTGATCAGATTAAAATGTATACAACAGCGTCGAAAATGAAATTAATTTCACCTCCTAAATTTAAATCACTGAGACCCCTAGAGGAATAAAACGCGAACTTTAAATAAACTAT
Organism: Pachydiplax longipennis; assembly: GCA_036926295.1. Classification (NCBI taxonomy): domain Eukaryota; kingdom Metazoa; phylum Arthropoda; class Insecta; order Odonata; family Libellulidae; genus Pachydiplax; species Pachydiplax longipennis. The sequence goes on along the minus strand of JAVFKF010000008.1, from coordinate 12,075,134 downwards.
TTCTCCGCATCAACTTTGCTGTGTTTGTGGAACGTTTTAATCAAGCTATAGCTTGATTAAAACGTTCCACAAAACGCAAAGCATGCAGGCAATTTACAACCATAATAAAGTTAATAATTATCGCTGATGAAAATTCAAAATGAAAATTGCTGAAAAAAATTTGAAACCCTAATACAATAAGAATTCAAAGAATCAAAAGAGTAATCACGAGTCCCGGTTTGGATGAATATTATTAGTCCTCCACTTTTTGTATGCCTTTTACCCTACCCATTCCAACTCAATGACGAATTAATGCAAAATTAAGGTCCTCTAAACAGCACACAATACATTGGAAGGGTGAAGTGAAATAGAGAACATTTTGTTGAATTGCCTTTCTAAGAGAAGAATGTTTCTCGAGAATGGCAAAAGGCAACCACTGGATCTCAACATTGATGAGCACATAACGAATCTTATAAGCTTGTATTGGATACCTGAAACATCCGACGTGAATGACTTTCCTCCCAGATATAGTATAATCATCACTTTACTATTTAAGCATAAAAAACATCACTCACCAACGACACCAGTTGTGCCATCCCCGATTTCGTCGTCCTGAGACTGAGACAACTGCACCATTAATTTGGCTATTTCGTGCTCTACATCCATTAATTTTAAGATTGTAGCTCCGTCGTTAGTAACAGTAACATCTCCATCGGCGGAAACCATCATTTTATCCAATCCTTTTGGGCCCAAGGACGTTTTGAGGGTGTTCGCAATGGATCGCCCAGCTAATATGTGAGACTGAAAATCCAGCATAACTTGTCATTATAATATTCAAAATTTCTCCGAGTCAGTTTATCTTAAAATAAGTACTATCGAAAAATTTTCCATGCAGTACTATAATAAAAATTCAAATAAGGATAATCTATCCCAAAATTAAAAGATATTAGCAAAATAAAAAACACGTGCTAACTAAGTTCTGAGTAAGCCATTGCTGCACCTACCTTGATTGCATCGAGGCCGGTTAATCTGTTTTGCTTATCTTGATCTTTAATAATAATAAACGGACGACCATATTCGTCGAACGCTAAAGTTCCAGGCATTGATGCCATGATTAAAATGGTTCTTTACGGACAAGGATGTACTGGATGAAGACAGAATATTTCCAGAAAATTCTTAAGCTTGTTCAGTAGGCCATATTCGACACCGGTGACTGCTTCGCTGATTCACGCGAAGTCTCGTGAACAGCGAGGACTTCTGTTATCCAGATGACTGTAGAAATTCCAACTGGTGGTGAGGAACGTAAGGAAAGAAAGCAATGTAGAAACGGTAGAAACAGAAAACTTCTGATATTCTACTCTTGAAAATCACGATCAATTTAGCAATGTAAAATGCATTTGTACGATAAGCCTAACCTAGAAATCTTCACTATTTATAGGAATTACGCTATTCCGATTTAATTTCCACAATATCGCTTAAGCTCTGCATAGGGTAATGCCTAAATTTTCATCATTCCTGCAGGAAACCTGCTGATGTCTTTTACATTCGGTATCCTCTGGACAGAGCCCGCTTCGAACAGATAAAATTCTCGCACTATCATTCGGGTGCACGACCTATGGATTGTTTAATTTCTATTTAATGATCTATTTTCAAAATCCTTAGTTTAATCAGCAGTTCCTGATAGATTAATTTCATGGAATCAAAGACGGCAATACTGCCAAACTATGTCTATATTTAAATTTACGGTATTTTACTCCAAACCAATTTACATCGCGTCTACAGAGTAGCTATATATTCTAATAGAATGGTAATCTGAAAATAAAAAAGAATATTGAGGATTTGTTGTTAAATAGCTTTGGTTTCATCCGTGGAATCCCTGAAGTTGCGAAGCACTTTAAATTGATAAACGTGGTTATTTTAAAAATTTCATTAAAAATGCTTTACAAAAATAATACTTAAGACTGGATTTTATAAATGTACGCAACAGAAGTGGACATAATGCTTGTTGCAGACGACTAATAGTCCGAAGAGGGTTCTGAGCGAGTACTTTCATTCAGAGTGAAGTAGTCTATAATATGCTAGGAAAATTACATGTGGCGAGCATATTTTCCATCTTGTAATATACATAAAGGGCATGTATTACGCATTCTATTTTTGGCCATAAAAAAGTCATAAAAGTGTCTGAAAAAAATAATCCTAATGCCATACGATACTGTTTACGGTGAAACTAAGCAGCGATCTTTTACCGACCGATGTAAACTAATATATTATAGCAGATAAAACTTAAGTAAAATTAGAATGAATGTCAAAGGGTTTATTGAAAATCAGTTTAACGGCACTACATCATCGAAAAAGTCGGTATTCATAAAGAAAAATCTGACATTAGCCATGTAAGACGTAAGATTATCCGCGCTACTTCGCGAAAAACACTGCATAAGAAGGTAAAGGTAAACACGGCGTTTGCCGTGTTTACCTTTACTGGGATCACTGTTTTACAAGCGTGAGGGCTCCCGGATAACCGTGTGGGCAGCGTGTTCGACTTCAATTAAAGCGGTCCCGGGTTCGATTCCTGTTGGGAGCCCACGTGCGAAATGACACCAGATGTCGAAGCACTTTTCACAATGCTACTACTACAAGCGCGGTAATTCCAAAGATATCGAAAAAATTACTATCATGAAGTGAACTTCCCCTCTTGAGTTAGCTCTGACTCAATTTTTTCTCCAACAGCTGAGGTGATTTTGCACAAGACCCCTACTTCTAAAATCCAATACAAGACCTTGATTCCATAGAAATTATACTTTCACCAAGTCGAACGTGCAGAGCCTCAACTATTCGAACCCCCCCTAAAAATTTTTATGACAGAATTACTCGGAGGATTGAGTAAACTGGTGAAAAAAGTAAAATCATGAGGAACTGATCCTTTCCAGAATGCAAAAGAGGAAGCTCCTCTACTAAAAAAATTTTGAAGCAATAGTTCTACCAATCAGTTGTTCTAAAAATTCTTAAACTTAAGGAAATGATCAAAAATAGAAACTAATTAGATACTGGAAAATCACAAAGCACACACTTATTGGTGCATTTAAGCTATGAAAGTTACTTTAGCCACTCCTAAATGTTTGTAAAAAATTTTATTAAGACAAAGTCTTCCCTTGCAAAGAATACAATAGTAAGTATTGACTAAAATATCATATAACTGATTAATAATTCCAATATAAAGCAAAATTTTTCAAAATTATTTTCTATAATGAAATTTTAATCATGCTACAGTTGCAGTATTACAATCAGCTGTTATAACATAAACTATGGATTTGAGATGATTTATTAACAAATATTTCATGGTTTAATAGAATATAAAACAAAGTTCAGCCTTCATTTCAGAAGTTAATAATTCAAATAAATTTACAAAGAGCTATTCCATACAATCTTATGAAGGCAACATGGTAGAATAGTTAAATGAGTAAAGAAATCAAAACAAGAAATGAGCATACATATCAATTCTTTCTCTACCTGTACAATGATCACAGTCATCAAATTTTCCTACCATAGATTAGAAGCAGCTTTAACACCAAAAAAAGTATGAAAAATCTTCATAGGCACTATAACACTGCTATTCTTGAATGGCAATTATTTTCCATACACACAAAAATGCACACACAAAATTTGTATGTTATTTGCTTCATGTTCGTAGAAAAAAAATGCACATTGTATTTTTGTCCTAAGTAAGGTTTACATAAATTGAAAGAGGTTAGTTACACTAAAAATTTCAATTTATTTGACCTTCCTCAGATAATTAAAGCTTACAAAAGATGATCACAGATGGATCACTCCTTCAAAGACAATTGTTTCAACTTCATAGTCAAGCATTGAAAGTATCTTTCAATTAAAATTCATAAGAGATCATAGAATACAACTGTTCACAACAAAAATATAACCACTGAGGTAATTTGCACTCCACAGCATGAAGAAGTAATAAGAATTCACAGCTTCTTCTCTTCGTCCATTTAATGTTTGGGTTCCAATCTCATGATTACTTTCAAGCTACACAATTTTTCCATCAAGTCCATGATTTCCCTGATATTGATACTACCATTCTTTTTAATAGAATTAGCAACATTTCTTGACCTTCAGTAGGGTTGAATAAGTCACAAGCAGTCATTGTCCAGCATATCAGCAGGCAACACCTTTAATGGATAAATTTTTATGCGGCAAACAAATTTGAAAAACACTTCCTTAGATTCAAATTGGTTTTAAGTCATCAGTTGAGGATACATTCTATAAAATGCTTAAAAGATGCACTTTTGCAAATACTTCTTTTCTGCATAATTAAGTTTTCAGTACAGCTCATGAGAAAGGACAGCTAATTCAAACAATCCCATTATTTCATGTCTATTTAGCCTTTCTATGGGCTATCATTCACCATATTTCATTCAATCAGTGCATTGGAAATTCATTCCACAATCTACAAAATAAGAATTCAATAAAAATGCAAAAAGATTTCTGGACCATAAATAATGATTTCTAGAGGTTTCTAAATCATCAATCATGGATATTCAAAAGCCTGATAGTTGAAGTGGTATCTTTCACTTGCTGGACAGATGCTATACTGATTATTCCATAAATGAAAAGAGATAGTTTTATGAACTAGTTCAATTGGCTCAATTCAATTCAATATACCCAAAGCAGGTAAGCATATCTTCCTCCAGGGGGGCATGGAGCTAATCTAAGGGATGCTTGACACATGGCTATGTTATATTGTAGCAGTTATTTTGTTTTCCCCAATCTATCGGATTGAGATGTGTGAAACTTAAGCATAAAGTTTTAGTGACCTCTTGGTGGTTTTTGTTGATACAGTTTTTTACTTTTAACTTTGTTTTCTTATGAATATTTTCGTAGATTTAATTTGAAGGGTGATAGGTATTGAGGAAAGGGGGCAATGGCACGAAAAATTTTTGGAAACACTGGGTTGGAGTATATACTATGCAAATGGAAGATCAAGTCCTAGAATCACTTAACTTTTTAACCTTCATTAAACCTTTTGGTTTACCCCGAAGCAAATTGTAACATGCTAAGTTGGCACTCTTACCTTTCCTTTATAGAAATATATTTAAGACTAGAATATCATAGTACATGAAAAATACATACAAGATGATTTAATAACAACCTTTAGAGTTACTCTTCTGAAAACATTAACAAATAAATGAGGCAGTAGAAAATTTAATCAAATGAGTCCATCATAAATATAAATCGTAAATTAGTGAAGTATTTCTTTAAATACATCTCAAAAGCAGAGTTTTTACTTTTAACTAATGCAAAATTTTTGCTCTTTATTTCAGACATCAAAAGGAATATATAGAGAAATGCAAAATCAGGAAGACATAATATGAGACTACGAATTTGAAATAATGCAGCAAGTCATATTCATTCTGAAAAATACCTGAATCTATGGGGTGAACATAAGAATAAATAAAAAGCACAAAAAAGCTAAATTCCCAAGAGAAAATTTGATTTATTTCCATTAATTTGGTCCGAAATTTCACAGTTGTCCTTTCTGTTGAATTTTTAAGTATTTTCATTTAATGATGCCTTCATTCAGTGTCTCAGATTAATTCAAAATACTAAAAGAGAAACAGAAGCAGCTTAGAAGGTAACTTTATAAGAAACAAAACCATCCTAATGAAAAGTAATACATCTACTTGTAACGAGAAAGCACCACCAACAAAACACAGCCAATAACTACAAGAGGTAAAAACAACTGTTTCATACAGTATGAATATATATTCCCACTGAAATTACCTACACTTAAATAATGGTAATCATTTTTAGTTGGGTCACCAATACATGGCACCTTATTGTAAAATGAATGCTATGCAATTAATAAGATACAAATACATGTATAAATAGAAAAACCTAAATTATCATGGTAAACAATTTAAGCGTAAGCGTAACTTAAGCTCCTTGGGAGCCTAATTTTGTTCAAAAAGTACATATGCAGCAGAACAAGTTTCATTCTATTAATATTGGCATCAGCAAATTCAGCTCATTTCTTTTCATTATAATCAGCTGACTAAACAAGAAATGGGAACAATATGGCTAAGAACGAACATTTGGGAGAAATTATGGAATCTCAAGGAGAAAATTAAAATGGGTACCACTTTTATAGAAAAGATGTAACGTCTTCATAATGATGATAAAATTAAATCTAAATTAAAGGAAGAAATGGTTAACAATTCCTATTAGAATCTAGATACTTAATGTGCAAGAAATAAATAATGAGTCATTAATGAAAATGCTGTAAGTTAGCAACTGCTTTCTATGAAGAAGTGCCATTTTATTTATTGACATGAACAGGAAAAACAAAACTGTCAATTTTCAATTAAATAAGAATTTTGAGTTGACATTAATGTTTACCTCTGAAATTCAAATGAAGAAAAGTCATCAAAGGCCCTCCATTTTGGAACATATGTGGCATGTGCTTACCACCAAAGCAAGGATCCTTAAGATTGAACTATTCTTTGCATTGGTACAACTGTGAAAATTCTTCCAGGAAATTTAAATGAAATCTCAATTTAAATTAAAGTTCTAAATTAGTAAGTAAAGAGTAAGGATTATTAGAAAAATTATTTTCATGCATAAACATAAGTAACATCCAAGAGTATTGCACAAATACATTTGGAACTCTTATTCTAGATGGAGATAGCACAAAACTGATTGGTAAAAAGAGCTCATATTAAAGTAAAATAAATTGTATTAGTGGATTATAAGTACTTTGCAGGATGAAGGTCACGATTCTTGTAATTTTGATATGATACCATATTGTTGCATACATACCATCAGATTCTACTGAAAATTCATGCAGAGGCAAAGCAAGTATTCCTCAATAAATCTACTTTTGCCTTGATGAAGACCCAATGAATTCTGCATGCATCTAGCTTAACACATAATTTGAAACTTAAACCAATTCAACAGCACCCTTCTCTGTTGTTGACAGATGCTAATATTTGTAATCAATGAGGGAACTCCTAAAAGTAATTCTAAGCAGTGATTTAATCATTTGACTTTGTTAAGGCTGCTATCCCATCTACTTAGTTAACCTAGGTATACCTATTTTTCTGTTTATGGCAGGTTGTCTGGAAATATTTCAAGGATATTCGCATTTTGCATAAAAATAGTGATTCAATTTTGTTGATAGAAATAACTTCAATTTTATCTTTAATACCTTAAAAAATAGATTAAGAAATCCACTAATTTAGTGATCAACTTGTTCCTTCATCAATTCATGTCTGATGACATCTTACAATGGGATGGATCTATTAATCAAGGTTTTTACATTTACATTTAAACCCTGCAAACCGCCTCTGGCACATGGCCTGGGGTGTAAAACACTGAAAACCATATCTACCCTTGACTGCTGTTGGCTTCTCTACGGTTGCATTGAATAGGCAAAGAAGATACTGTCAAAAGCATTTATATCACAGGAAAAGGGTCTAAGAATACTAAATGCTAGAACTGTTAAGTTGAACAAAAGGAAATGAATTTAAAAAGAGGACAAATTGGTACACAAAACATTGCTTGAAATTAATTGTATTTAAGTTTTTTTTGTTGTCTTCGTAGAGACTGAAATCATAGAGAGATAAAGACCAAAATAAATATCATCATACAATATTTACTTGATTGAAATAATTCTTGAGTTGTAGAAGAGCAAAATTAGAGAAATGTAAGGTAAGAAAGATATAAATTAGGAAGAAATTCGAAGACAAAAATGTATGGTGGCTTGTTTTTGAAAAGAATATGGGTGGAAAAATAATTGTAAAAAATAAATCATACTGAAGACTGATGCCATAGTTTCCAAAATCAAGAATAAACAATCAAAGAAAATGGATGGTTCTTTTTGTTAGGATGAATGTGAGACATAAAAGCAGCATTCTAAATATTAAAAGAAGCTTTATTGCCTGAAACGAAATTCTTGTCACCTGTCAGTTACTTTATCATGAGTAACATGATCCATTTGAGCAATAAAAGATATCTTTTATAGAAATTTTTTTGGGAGACTTGTATTCCCAATGTTATTGTTTTGATGATTTACATTTTCTTCCAGTCCATGAATTGATAAGTAAAAATTACTATGGAAAGTGAGAAATAATGCATCAATGAAGATGCATTTATAATCATATACATGCATTCATATCAAATTTTATAAATCACATTTGTAACACCTCTGACATTTATAGAATAAAAATGAAGAGATGCAAAAGGAACCTGAATTCCACAGACGTACACACAAGTCTTTAGCAAGGGCCTTAAGGGAGTAGATGTATCAACAAAAGTTTCTAATGGGAAAAATTGCCCAAATTATACAAAAATTTCAGATTCTGTTACTTTAAGAAAGATTCAAAATCTAAAAACTAGGAAATTGAAAGGTGTGGACAAGATATCTAATGATACAATGAAATTGAGTAATAGTGTGATTGTTCCTTATCTGGAACAATATTCACAACAACTCTCAGAAAATACACATAGCAAAGATATGTAATTTTAATATTGACCATTAGGCTACAGACAGGACTTAACATTTTATTAAAAATAAAACCAAAGTTAAAATTGGAGATGTTTTCTCTGAGGCAGATGTTTTATCAGGTATTCTTAGGTGTTGAGTTAACTGAAAATGTGGAGGATACATTGAGGACAATATTGTGAAGGTATATGGGAATCTCCACTTTGTAATCAGGAACATTAAATGGAATGGGAAGAGTGTCGGGGAAAGAGCATACATAACCCTGGTCAGGCCAACTGAAGAATATGCTACAAGCTTTTAAAATCACCATGAAACAACCTAATTAAAAAGGTCAAAGGTGTACATACGTACACAGTAGGCAAACACAAGAAAGCTGACAGAAAGTTTCTATGTATTACTGTGTAATTTTACAATGTCCTTTATTAGCCATTATTATTGAATTATCTGTTATGTATATGACTATATGGTACATTGATGCATTCAAGTGTAATAAATCATGTAAATTTTTGTATGAAATTGCTTTTATATATTGTTTAATATACCTATTACTTGTGAGAGGAGTGGTTTATCTCCACACCTTGGGCAAATGCCAGGCAACTTGGAAATTAAATTGATATACTCTCTTCCAGCATGGCCACTTGGTCAGAAGACCAAATTAAATGGAAATTAAAATAAACATATTAATAATTAAAGGTTTGATGAACTTAAAAATTGGCAGTACTTCCATGACTGGAAACCCATCCTGCTGCTAACCTACAATGAGAAACTAGGACTCCAACCAATATTTAACTTGGGAATGCTTCTATCAGGTGGGGACAAGTTACTAATTATTTTGAAGAGCCCTACAAGATAATTGCATCTGTAGAAAATTATTAGAACATTTTCTCCAATCTTTATTTATTTGAAAGACCTTTCCTAATCAATCACAGAAAATCATGGATATAAGAATAAACTATGATCTGCAAAAATTGTATAGTTCCTAAGAACATGAAAACTCTATGATATAAACAGCAGTTTTTTAAATATCAAATCCTAACCTAGTATACTAAAATTTCAACATTTGAAAGTACAGGGAGAGATACCTGCTGCTTCAAATGGTCTCTGTTCAAATTATCTAATAAGTGAAATTAATTTCTTAATTCTGGAATCATTATTTTGAGCAGAAACAAAACATAATGATATCTTTCCACATCACTATATAAAATATTAATACAAAAATTATCACTTAGAAGGATGAGATTCATTTGGTGATCTGAGTAAGGAGAGTTTTTGAATGGTAGTCTGAAAATCCCACTGGAGAGCTTGGTAAGGGACAATAAGTAAGCATTCCACATAAATAGTTAATTAAATAGGAAATCTATCAGTCTCCAGTGGAATGGGAGATATCATCCCCTCACATTCCCTTATTTCTTCTCCAAATAAGGCTTTGAATTAGGTTATATTTTGAATATACAATCCAGTTCACAAGATTTCACTATATTCAAATACTTTTATGAACAAGGTTTACCTTACTAAGAAATATAGAGCCTTTAGAGAAAATATGAAAACAAGTATAAAAAAGAAAATAAATACACATATGCAATGTATTACATAATTAGCAACCTCAGAAGAAATGGGGAAATATTAATTTAAAGGAGAAAGATAATATGCTGAAAGGGAACGCTTTCCACTGAAAGTGAGGATTGAGTGCTTTCTAAAAAACAAGTGGATGATTAATAAAGGTTACTTTTTCCCTACTGTACATATTTTAAGAAAGAATAAAACACTAAAATTGAAAATATTGATGCAGCTGTGGAATTCCAGTTACTAGTGCACCGTGCACATTGATAACACAACATAATCAAAATGATCTATACAACAAAAATATTACATGCTTTCCTTTGAACTTTCATTGATGCAGAGATGATTCATGATATTTCTTTAAGGAATAATAAATAAAAGTTATTACCAATGTAATTTACTCTTAAATAGGTAATAGATCATAAAAACATAATATTTTGTAAGCTAGATATAATACACAACAGGAATATTTTAACTAATATAGAGTGGAAATTTACCAAACTTTACACATAAATAAGACCTGCATTATGATGCACATAAAAATATTATTTTATATGGGTTTGTATTTATAAAATATTTTTTCTTGAATCAAAATCAACCCATGTATTATTATATAGACATGCTTTCAAAATTTTCATCTCCTCCTTTTCCTTTTTGTTTTGGAGGATTTAGATGTTTTCACAGCATCCATAGTTAATTCACCTTTTTCATCAACGTCAGGAATATCATTGCTGGACTCATCTGTAGATGGTTTTCTCACCAAACCAAGAATGTTAAGCATGCTCTGTGGTTCTCCTGTTAATCAAGAAAATGCTTACATAAACAAAACATCATGCCCTTGATAAATAGAGCTATCTCCCACCATCAATACTACTTAAAAAAATAAACAGATTAACATTATGATAGTTTATTTACAACAAAAGTTCATGAGAATGAAGGAGTGAATAGAAAGAAGAGAAAATAGTTATGAATTTTATAATAATAATACGTAACCTGCTAAGAAGGAATCAACTTTTCTTATAAAAGGTAAAACATTACCTTGACTTATCTTGAGTAAAAAGAGCACAACTTAAGCAAATTTTAATAACAAATGGTTTAATTATAATAAATAGTGTGAGAAGCTGGTAACTGTCAATCCAGGTTAATAAACTTCCTTAATTGTTTTGCAATTTTGGGAAAAATCACACTCTAACAAGAACTCGACCTGGAATTAAATTTTATTGAAGATCAACACAACTTCTAGGTTACACACAGGTCATAGCCACAATTATTAAAACTCAAAATTAAGGTTTTGAAAAATTTTCCACTGCTCTTTATAATCCTGAAATACTCGTAAGAATAAAATAAATATGTGAGTCTGTATCATAAAATGAAACAGATCAATACAATAATGAAGAACATTTTTGCACAATGGTGTTCAAAATTAACTCAACAACAAGTGTCATCTGTAAGTGGCTATAAACTAACTCTAGAAAAGGTTTTTTTTTGGATAAAACCGATAACATTGGCAAGTAGTGGAAGGAGCATACATGCTTAGAAATAGGAAAGTGTGGGTGGTGCATTTTATGAGAAAGAAAATTAAATGTACCACTTTGAAAGCTAGATAGATATCCCTGCATTCTCTGTTTCGATGGAGTTCAGGAAAATGATTTTCTTATTAAGTCATTAATAGTGGATATTTTACAAGCATCTATATGGATTGGGTGCCAGAGTGACCACAGCTTGGGGTACTAATACTTTGCAGGTCAGCCTCCCTATTATAGCAAATATACTACTTTATGTTATTTTATTCCCTATGATAGCTAGAATCCTATACTATATGGCACTTCCACGTATTTTACAGTAGAATACCTAGTTAGCTCTCTACCACAAAGGATAAGTTTTGCTATCATAAAGGAATTTTTTTGATCTGCATTTGGAAAAATTGCAGACAAAATATCAGTATCTATGACCCTTTCCTTATTCCTAAGAGGGCATAAGCCATTCATTGCCACAACATTGTCACAGCCTTCTTTCCTAAACATTTGGGGTATCCCTATCCTTCAAAAATTTCCTCTGCTCTCCACTCACTAACCCAACCGAGAGTTACGTAAATTTTGAACACCACAGTACATACAGATGAGAATGGAAAAAATAAGAAAAGACAAGAGTTGTACATTAATAATGATAATACAGATATAGCCTGAATATAAGCAGGTTTAAAATCCTTTTTGGTGAAACTAAGTTGAATCACTAGAATTTCATTAAAAAGTAAATGATCTCTGATGATTCCAAGATTTTATGCTGCTTTGATATTTTTTACAGCCCCATTGAACAGAACAGTTAAAGCTCATCAGTCGTTAAAAAAGAAAATTAAAGGGCTTAAATTTTAACCTAATTCTGGAGAGCCTTGCATAGGAAAAAAGTCAGCTTCTATTCAGGCCTAAGCAGTGACTTCAACAGCTTACTCTATACATTTACCTATGGATTTAGCTGGTAGAGAATTTCCTGGTGATGGAGATGAGACTAAAGGGTGAGCCATTCTTTCAGCATAAGCTTTAATTAAATTATTTGATTGATCCTCATCATCAAGGATCACCAGAGGAGGAAAAGAGGCAGACTGATTCTCAAGTGCTTTTGTATCCTCCAAAGATGAATATGCAGTTCGACAGTCTGACTGAGCTAAATGCTTGGCTGTAACAGAAAAATGAAATGAAATAATAGCAGTTTAAGGATAATGGAAAATATAAAACAGAAGAACTAAACCCATCTTTCAACTATACTTGTACTTACAGCAGATTTTTACATTAAATATACAATTTACATGTACTTGTATAAATCATATTTCTCTGTTTCCTTCTCAACATAAAAAGGAGGAGTTACCAAGAACTGAACAAAGCCAAACAAGTAAATTTATATATAACAGTAGTATAATACCATGAATTTCAAAGTACCTCCAAAATAAATGGAACTCACCTAATGCATCTCCTGAGTTACTGCTGAAACCACATATGCAATACATAGGAATAAGCAATTTACTTCTAATCCTACACAAAAGCTTTGGTTTTATGCCTGAAGATAGTCTCCAAAGTCCACTATCCTCTTCCTTGACATGGAACTCAGCAACATGTGCTTTTATTGCATTTGAGCAGCATGTTATATAACGGCAATGAGAGCACACAAGGTTAGTCCTAAAAAAAAAAAAAATTCATTAATACTCGTACAGGCAGTGGAATACACCAATGATAAAGTAAATAATCAGTACAAGAAAAGGTTAGTAAATAAATTACAAGCAAAAGTCTTCCTTAAAATCTTCCTAATTCACATCTTAAATTCAAAATGTCTATAGTATTATTGGTAAAAAAGCTTTGAATTGAAGTTTTTTTGTTTATATGGGCTCCCACCAGGAATCAAATCCATGACTGCTTTCACCATAACCAAATCCCACTTGTGGCAATCTAGGAGCCCTGATGTCTATAATTAAAAAATTATCATCGAATAATTCTTAAATTAGCCACATGGGCATGAATTTCTCGTTCTTCTTCATTATTTATTAAATTTCCCTTAAGCAAAATCTTCAATGCCTCTACAAAGAATAAAATAAGGATAAAATAACTATTTTGCCGCTTGACAGGAAAATTACTAAAAAACATAATCATTATTTACATGATAAAATATACATCCATAAGAAACAATTCCTTGATTTGAGGAATGAATTTTTAAGTCTTAGCCTATCTTCAAAATATTCATACTTTTACTACAAGTAGCCTCATTTACTTTGTAAATTGAAAATAGCTCATCAAGGTAATAGCACATTCTGACTTATTGTGGGACATCTTAAAGAGATTTTGGTTCTTCCACCAACTACTTTCAGTTTTTTCTGTACATTTTGCACTTGAAAGCATTATTTCTTGGAAAATCATTTAATGCCGACCATTAGATATGTTTGAAAATATAAAGAAGATCTATTCTTACCCACATAATTCAATGTTAAAGATCTTTAAAGCTGAAAAATCTTGTTTTACATAAAACAGTAATGCTTCTGAACTAGAAATCCAAATTACAGAAAATAGATTTGAAATCACTATTGCATCATTCATGAAATTCGATTAGAAAGCAATTGAAATTTGAATCATTGGAGAAAGTTAAAGGTTTTGATGACCTAGGATGAATATCCACAATCTTTTGTGTTTTAAACTGTGGTTTTTCCTTTTCTACTTATGAAAGTCTTCATCTTAAAAAGTATTATCATTGTGAACTGAATGAATATCCATTGCAATCTTATTTAAGGTAATTCTCAGGCTATTATTCAATACCACATAAGCTTATTGCATTTTGATTTCTTCTACATTTCTTTTGAAGGTCCCTTGGGTATTGAATATACGTTTCTGTTGAGAGAGAGCTCCTTTTTAGTTCTTTGACCTCATAAGTAGAAGTGGCTGTTTTAAATGTTCCTATACCTCATAAACTATATTCTTAGTTATCTCTTGGGTGGGTGCATCTCATGCAAAATCACCTAGATCCATTTTCTTAGTTATATTTTGTATAATTTAATACAAAACAATAGTCATTACATTTCTTCTCCTAAGACACTCATTTTCTTTCCATTTTCAAAGAATTGAAGCTGTTGTATAAGCTATGGAGATATAAATACTGATAATCTCATTTTCAATTTTTATTGTATCAAGGGATGGGAGCACCAAATATTTTAATCTTCATTTGAATTTTTAAATTCAAGCATTTTTCAATAATGTTTATGTTCATTATTGAATTATAATTTTGAATACTTAGCAATTTAAACAATATACATGGTATTAAGTAGGGATGCAATTTTACCATACTTTGGTGCCATATAACATTTGATCTTTGGTGTGTTGACAGTTACACTCTTAAAAGGGTTTTTCTAGTGCATCACCACTAGGATCTAAATAATTTTGTGCAGTTTCTCAAGAGTGCTACATTATCTTTCCTAAAAAAAGCATCTCTACCAGATGAAATCTGTTTTGCTATGTGGCATTATGTACAGCCTAAACTACTGGAGTCACTCACTTGGTATTTTCTTTACATAAGGACTCTAACTGTTTCACCTCAGAGACAAGTTACAAAACTACAAGCAATGACAAAATCAAAAAGATTGAGAAACTCTCAAGCATCATTAAATTTCAACATGCAACATAATAAAGCACTTAAAGAAATGAGGAGAATTTGATTGAATGGCAAATAAACCTCCAAACCTAATTTTTTAAATGCATGTATTACAAGAACTATCAATGCTTCTATAATGGAGAAAGTAATACAGTAGAGGTCTGTTATAACAAAAATTGGAATAGTACTCGTTAAAACCAATGCTAAATGTCCATCCTCTTGAATCCAAGGGCAGAAAGGGCAAGTGTGGCAGAATGGAACTATAGGGTTTTTAATTCCAGTGCAAATGCTTCAGAATGTGTAAAAAAGTATGTTCACATCAAAAATATCATTTCATTGATTCATAAACTATAACCAAAGTGTGTCCTCTCATATAAAATAAGGAATCCGAATCAGCACTGCTTCTAACTCCTATATTCTCACCCACCACGGATCAGATGATTTGGTGCAAAATTTTGTACAAAAACAAATCCCATGGGTGATGCCAATATGATGGGAAATCAATTGAAATTCTGGTGCTAAGCCATCTCTAAAAGAAATAAGAGAAAAGGAGATAGGATGTATGGAGGGACTAAGGGGAGAGTGAAACTAATGAGAAGTTCAAGAGAAGAGTAATCAAAGCTCCCTGAAACATTTTTGCCAAGGAAGGGTGAGGCGAGTTGTGGGAAATAAATGCATGAATTAGATGATAATAATTTTTGCGTTTAATTTTTTCTGCTCTTTGAAGTGATAACACATTTGAAATTACTATTTCCTTGTCAAACTTTGCCCCTCATGTCAATTGGCAATTTCAAAATGTGCACCCTGCAAGACAAAAATAGAAATGTGGCACCTGTTTCACCGATACTTCAGAAATAGCCACTTGTTATAATGGATGCAACTCCCTATCCTTTAGCTGTGAGATAGACAAGGGCCAAAAAATCACCCGCTATATTGCAACTCTTGTTACAAGCTGTACTTGTCATAACAGACTTTTACTGTATATGAAATATCACTGAACATTTCCTGAGAGATGATTTTAATTTCATAAAATATTGAGAAAGAATTAAAGAAAACTTACAAGAAATGTCTCTCCTGATAGATGTTGCCTTTACATTCACAACATTTTGGGGACACTGCAAAATCAACCCTCTTGATCTTAACCTCTTCCTGAGGCATGCCCATTATTGGACTAATAGCTGCATGATTCAGCATAGATGTTTTATTCCTATACTTTACTTTTCCATTTACACCTGAGAGTATCCGAGGCAAACTGACTGATGAAAGGGGTTCAGCAGGTAAAGTCTTCGTAGCTAACATGGGTGAAGATGATGGCTGCGATAAACTTTCAGGAACAGGCATTATTATGCTTTCACCTTTGAACTGCAGTCTGGTTAGACCTACAAAAAGTCAACAAGATTATTGTCACATATAGTAGTAGTATAGTGTACTGAAGAGAGCATAATCTTTTTGTTGAAAAATCAATCTCACACCTCAGGTGCTAATGACGTAAATACTTACTAGTTACAACTATCACTGAAATGTAAATAATGCTTATCTTAAAAATGCCCATAATTACGGAATTTAATATGAATTTATTTTACTTATTTTACTTAGTAAATACATAAACTCTTTGAGTTTCCTACTAATTTAAAAATTTTCACATGAACCTTCAGTTCCAAACTAAAATATTATTTTTCATCTACTTTTAAACATTTCTTAAATAATATAATACACAAATTTAATATTTATGATTGAGGAATATAAAAATAAAATTAATTCAAATTATTCTGTTGGGTCTTTCATGAATTTCCCATAAGAAAGTCTACCATAGCTATTTTTTTGTATTCAAGCAGCGGACATTTCTAAAGATTAGTACATTATATGAAGCATTGCTATTTTTTGATTTCTGAAGTGAATGGTTTCTGAAGAGATGACAATATGAACTTTGTATCAACTAATTTAATTTCAGTTTGGCCAAGTGACTCACTGAATTAAAGAAAGGGGAACCAGAAGAGAAAATTTCTTCAGAGTACAGCATGAAGCAAAAAACAAAATGAACAAAAATACATTCAAGATGCAAAACAAAACGGCAAGATAGCTGAACAGAGCACCCAACCAGCAATTAGGAGACTGGGGTTCGATTCCCAGTCCCGTCGGACTTTCTTCAAGTCTATTCCTCCTTGGGATTTTCCTGGTTGCATGCCATCATGTGCAAATTCACCCAATAACCCAATCCTTATTTTTCTGCATGTTCAAAATAATGTTTGTAAAATGGTGGCTAAAGTAAGTGCTAAAGCAAACAAATGTGAAATTGGTATTAGCGTTTGTTATCTGTGCAGCCTGCTGACACTGCTGGGCAGATATATATTAGCCAAATACTCAATAGGCATTCATTGATAACAAGAAGGAAATTTGGAAAGGTACAGACAGATGACAGGTGTTTATGTGATATTAAAGTCATTTTTGTGAAGTAGCTTACATGCTTCAATATCAAAGTTAAGATCTCCACTTAATATGGTTCAAAACTTTCTTTATAACACTCAACTCACTAATATGTCATGTACACTATGAGAATCAAAAGAACTTATAATTTTGTTCAGCTGCTTAGTGAATTTTTATTCAATTACTAACAGGAAAACTCAGTTTCACCCAAAAATAAGTAGGAATATAGAACTGAATCTTTTCTAGATTAAGTTGACTAACTCTGTTTAGGCATGAAATGACTGAACAGTTTCGGCTGACATTTGCAGGAAGACTCGTCTATCTTTAAACATTACCAAGAACACTTCAGAACAAAAAGTTTTTAATTTAAAATGTGGTAACTACAATTAAAATAATTTGTAATACAAGCATTTACAAACATATATTGGCTATATATTTACCTGGTTTTCCTTTGCAAGAGAGATGGTCACGTGCTACATGCTCTTGTATATTTGCTTTCGTGACAAATCTTAGGATACATTTATCACATTTTATTGATCGTGGTTGAACAAAATGTTTCTGAAAATATAATGAAATAACATTCATAGCAACAGTAAATTACACAGCAGAAAGAGACTGAATAATTTAGAAGGCTTTCAATTTTAGTATAAGATTACCAAAATTAAGAGCTCCTATAATCTTAACCATAAAAGTTACAACACTTGCCTGTATGTGTTGAAAAAAAAGAAATACATTATGTACAGAATGTTTTCCTCTCCCAGATAAGGTAACAACTTGAAGACAGAAGGGGCACTGCAATTTTCGGCTACCATCATGAAACTGTGGAGTGAAAAAATTACAAATTTAAAAATTCTAAATCAGTGCATAACTACACTTGCTTTGAAGCATAGAAGAAAGAAAAAGAAAAATAATTCTGTAAAATATAATTGAATGAAATTGTTTACTTAAATAATTTTCTAAGACTGTGTTAGTATTTTTTAATTATATGCAATGATTGGGATACCTTACCTCATGGAAATGGTCTACAACATCTCGATGCATAGAAGATCTATAACCACAAATCTTGCAAGAGTATGGCAGTTCAAGCTCAACATGTGTATTGTGCATATGCTCAGTAAGCTTCAAAGTGCTAAAAAATATTATGTTACAAATTCTGCAAGTTAACTGCCCTTTCTTCACTATATGATCCTAAAGAAATAATGAAAAGGCTTTTACATTTAAGAATCTCTCATCTTACTTAGCAGTAAATTATTTTCCCAAACTGGAAAATATTAGCATACATGTAAAAGTAAGTAACTGGATACAAATCATAAGAAAGTTATGTATTAATCTAAAGGGAACCTATAATCACTTACTTCTTTGACATGCCTCTCTAACATAGGAGATGACTGAAACGTCCTTAGACAATATTTACAAACAGGCGTCTCATCAGATAGGTCAACATTTCCCTTATTTTGAGTATGCTTCATTAAATGCCTCATGAATAAGAGGTTGTTCGTAAACATGCGCTGGCAAACACAACACTGAGAATATAGAAAGATGACAACAGAAAAGATTAAGACAAGAATAGCACAAAATTTTTAACCATATCCTAAAATTTAGCTTCTCTTAAGTAAAAAGAAGACAGTGGAAATCATTTTTATCATTAAAAAAAGATTGCTCTTTCAGAAATGAAGTTAGCATGATATGTATGTCTCAGAATTTTTCACAGAATTAAATGAAATTATTGAGCGAAGTTTTAAGCAAGCCTTTAACTCATGCTTCTTCATCATGTCATATTTGTATGGATGTATTAATTTGATTACCTTACATGCTTGAAATATACCTACATCAAATATGCTGGTTTACCAAAACATAACATTAATTTGAAATTTGAAGAAAACAAAAATGAAAGGCTGTTTTATTTTTATAGAAGTTGTCAATTATTTAGTTCTACTACAACCTGAAATTCCACAACCGAACTGTTAGCAGGATTTGCTCTCCACTGAGCTTCTTCTCTGTCTAAATCTTCTTTTGATTTGCCTTTTATTCTTCCATAATAATATTCCTGCAAAACAGTTTGAGTACGAGGTTTCTTCGCAATGACAGGTGATGCTGAAGGTTGAGGAGATTCTTCAATATCAAGGTTTCTCTTGCGAATCTTTTTAGGTACTGGATCCACCTATTAGAAAAATTCAATAATTTAGGAGTTGAACAGATTAAAATAACGATTGATATACTTGTGGTACAAACATTCATGTTGTATGTGTACACTGCAATTAGGTATACATTTAATATTCTATAGTAGAGGGCTTGAAGACATATAACTCTGTCACATAGTAAATTAAAAACGATAAATAGAAAAATTCTGACTTAGGGTTGTGCTGATTTGCCTTCATCAGGGGAGGTGTTTGAAAGGGAAGGAACTTTGAAAGACTAAGAAAAATGGAGAGAGTAAAAGAAGAAAGGGGTCAGGATTTAGTGGGTGAAAAACGAACAAGACTGTAGCAAGCAAGGAGTTTCAAGAGGAGGAAGTGGTCCTTCCTTGCTGAGAGTCAAAGATAAAATATAAAGAGAGAGAGAAAAACAAAATATTATTCCAGGATTGATGGGAGAAGGGGTCTCTTGAGTCATCAGCTCAAGAGCTTGTTGGATCACCACTCCCCTTAACAACTCAAGGCTTTGGATGAGGACCTACATAGCAAGCTGGCTTTTGGTATGTGGGTCATTCATCATAATTCTACTTCCCTAATCAATCACTTTCATATATCATTTGTAGACAAACTGAATTCTTGAATCTTTGAGTAGCTCAACACAGTATTTGGTTATTTTTTACCCTTTAATACTGTGCTTTTTACCATTTTATAAAGCTAATCTCTCAATAGTAGGCAGCATCTAAAACTGATCAAAATATTTTCTACAGTAACATAAGGGAAATCACATTTCGGCAAACCAATGTGATGCCAAAAAAAGTCTTCATTAGCCATGTTATTACTATATCAGATAAATGATAATATAGCTTTTTAATGCCACCTGTTTCAACATGTGCCAACTTATTTTTCATAACATGGGTTATCAAGGAACCAGCATTTTGAGAGGTTCATAATCTACTATCCTCAAGTAGGAGACCTTCCCTCAACAAAGTGAAATCTATTTCATGTTTTCCTTGGCTTTGGGCTATGAAAATTCCAATACACGTGGTTTATCCAACAACAGTCACAGGTATGCTTCACATTGATCCTTTTATACTTACTATATGATGAGAAAGAAATAAGATTAGAGAACAGTAAAAAAACAATCTTGAAATTCGTTCAATTTCGGATTCTATAAATCTGACTTTGAATTACCATATTTACTCAAAAATAACATGCACCCTTTTCGGCACAAAAATCAGGGTGTATGCTAAAATGCAAGGAATTTCGGGAAAAATTCAGAAATTTAACACCAGTTCTGAGATAAAATAGGAAAAACTAATTTAGTTTTCCCTATTTTATCTCAAAAGGTACTAAAGGTAGTATATGAAAAAAGCCAGAAATTGTGGATAAGCTCCTGCATATGAGTAGTGTTCTTTGGAATGCAGGAGTCATAAAAAAATTAGGTTTAAAAGAGAACTGCAGAAAGAAAAAAAACCTCTCCTAAATAACAGACTATGAAAGATCACACACAAAGAAAACTCACTACTTAGAGTTCACAAAACTTATATTAAACGACCTAGGTTTCGTTATGGTTGTACCATCATCAGGTAAAATTACCAGAAACAGACCATATTATATAGTCATAGAGGAGAGGAGATGGGGATGGCGGTAGGAGAGGAATTAGGATTGCTGAGTGTAGAGAGGGAGGATGGGTAAATAGGACTGAGGGGAGGAGGGAAATTGTTTGTTACAAAATGTTTAAATTGTCACCAACAGAGCAATTATCTCATTCATTGTCCTATTAGGAAGCAAAACTATTACAAAGAAGTTTACAAAACCGTTTACTTATGGTGATTACTAAAGGTTATAAACATACAGAGTGAAAAGTTGAAAGGATTAAAAGAATAAATACAAAGGTAGGAAAACACTAACTATACAGCTGAGGAATATCAAGTAAGGGGGAATGGGATGCAAAAAGAAACTCGTTTAACACCTCATATTTATACGATCTTATGCAGCTCAAAATCTCCATCTGCTCCAGTATGTCCCGGCTGAGTCAATTATTTTCAAAATGGAGTATTGGCGGCAGGAAGGAGCCATCTGCCCCGCAGGAGTCAATACTCCATTTTGAAAATAATGGACCCAGACGGGTTTTGTGGATTCTACATAGTGAGTTTTCTTTGTGTGTGATCATGAAGAAGTTCCACCAGGTATCACCAAAATCTGTCAAGATTATGAAAGGCCTTGAAAAAGACAGTCATCTGGATTTTTGGGTGGTAGGAGGAAACACATTTACTGGCATGTAAAAGTAATCAATGATCAAGTAAAAGTGATCAATGAGAGGAACTGTGTGGGTATGGGTAAATTTTAAATACTTTATTAATGCTGAAACTTCCAAGCCAAACAGAATCTTAAAAAATGTACAGAATGAAACTAAAAGTAATTAATAAAATAAGATCTTACCTGCTTTATACTCTCAGGTAAACAATCTATCTTATACTCTGGACTGCTTGATGGCTGAAAATAAATTAACTTGGTTTACTTCCTCTATAGGATAATGAATTAAGAATCCCTAATAATAAATTTTAAGAATTACCAAGGCTTCAATAGACCTAAAAAAATTACATAATGGTACTTTCACTTTCATCAAGCATTACTTTGCATATCTGTATAAACATAGAAATATCAAAAATTTATTGCAAAAGAATTTTGACATCTAATTAACAAAAATCATAGCAAGTTGATTCTAAGACTAAGGGTTATGTTTCCTAACTGACATATACCACTAACTTATTTTAGATTACTTCTGGGTGTATTAGGTAGTACTTTATCAGGTTGATGTATTGTTTTTTCATTTTATTCATGTTAGCAATTTATTTTTTGAATAATCTTCCTTAATTGCAAACGAATTGTGCAAGACTTTCACTGCTAATCACTAGAAAACTAAATGATCATAAGCTTATGATAATTAGAAAAAAAATAAGTTTCTTGGTTTCTGGTAACTGGTAGTTTCAATGGAAAGTGGAACTTGAGACCATAAAATGATTCGCTGGGAAAAGTTTGCTTAGAAATATTAAATATCAATTTAAGTAGAGAGATAAGAGTATCCTCTATCATAATCATCTACACTGTTTTTTCTATGATAAGTATTCAACATGTTGAACAATTAAAAATCCATTTCGATCCAATGAATAGCCAGTTCTCAGCAACACCATGTGCTGCTCTGCTAAATAATTCATTTTATAAAAAAACTTTAAAAACAGCAGTAACTGATGTACAGCATAATTAAGGTCAAACAAACCTCATTCACCATTACCCGTAATATGTTGTCTATCCCTGGAATTGGTGCTACTGGTGTTGGAATAATAGGAGTTGGCACTCCAGGAGAATTTGGCAGTACAATTGCTTCAGAATTTTGTTTGCACAAGTTGCAATAAGACCAATTTTGGAAGGGGTCACAAGAAATTTGGTTAAGACAAGCCATCAGAGTCTGGCCTAAAACAGAAAATAAAGCAGTTTCAATGTCAAAGAAAAATATTTATAAATAAATAAAAATTAATTAACAATTTGCATAATTAATTACTTCAACATTTTATACTTAATCAAGATTCCTTAGGACAGAACTTTAATCCTTTCACTACTTCTACATCACTTATTGCTAATTCACTTTAGTTCTACCAAATAAATTCACATTGTAACTAAAGCTGAGAATATTAATTTACTATACCTTTTTCATCCTATTTTTCATATTCTTAGTAATAATAATTTCAAGAGAGAAAACAAAATTCTGCAAAAATTACTTAACAAGTAACCAAATATAGGTATAGAATTACACACATAAAATGGTACTTTTAAGCAGCATTTAAACTAACAAGAAAAATGGGAAAGTACAATAGAAAGCCCTAGATATATATTCTTATTTCTGATAGGCTTGGGTTAGAACCAAGCAGTCTGCAATTACCTTCCCTAAGTGTACACATGATTTTCCATCCAGATTGCTAAGTTGTATTCCTTCATTCATGAAAATATGTGCATTTGAATGTATCTTCATTTCATTTACCTTATTCAACAATATTACTTACCCTTATCTTATTCTTGCAATGTTTCATTGTTGATTTAATCACAATTTACATTTTTGTCTAAATTTGTAAGATTTTATTATCGTTTTCAGTAATTACAGAGGCATTAACATCATCTCCACTGCAGTTCAGCCGTTCAAAATTTAATTATTCCATTGCAATTGAAAATGCAAACGATAAAAATGAACTTTATATGCATTATTTTGAGAATGCTTTTCCTCAACTGCAATCACACGAGAGATTATGTATGATATATTCAATTGACAAATTTGGGCTATGCCTGAAATCTTTACTCACTCTTCAGAGTATACTTTAAAGCAAGTTTCCTTTGGCTATTGAGTTAATGAAAATACCCAATTAGCAGAGTGAGCATTTTCTTTTTCTCACTATTCAAATTGCACATTATTCTTTAACTCAAGATCTGAAATGATAATTTTGCATATGTAAACTGCACATAAAATTTAAATACCATATTTACTGTAAAATAGCACACTACTGAATGTAATGCACACCTTAAAATTTATTTGTCTGCAAATTTAATATGCACCTCAAGAGATGCAATCACATCCTTTGCAGTAGCATATACATATAAACAAAACAGATAGTCATCCATGACAAACCTTTTATCTAGCATGGGGAATTTATAGATAAAAATTAGATAAATGCTCACCAAAGTGTGCACATTAACCAATTACTGATCAATTAATATTTATATGGGCACATTACATTTATATCAATATTTATATCTTCACTATTACTTACCTGCATACATTCACCAATCTAAAATCAACTAATTAAAAAAATTTGCTGGGCTTGCCCATTCCCTTCTCATTAAGAATTATCGGCTGACTGTTTAGAGTATGCATGGGCTCTTACATGCAAAACATAATAGAACATGGGTGAAACATTCGACAAGATGTACGGAACAAGTGTTAGCACAGGGTCCTACAGGGCAAGGGATGCACAAATAGATTTGTGCCCAAACCAGTGTACCATCAATTCTAACACAAACCCCAATTTTTGAGCTGAAAAGGGTACACGTTATTTTCAAGTAAATATGGTATATTCCTTGAAAGTTCTTGAGAAAAAACCTAATAAAGCATAATGCACAGGATAACTATGCAATTTCAAATTACCTCAAGGCACATTTAGTAGCTTCAAGCAGATTAAGAAACTTTTCCCAAATGGTTGTACATTGTTGCCTAAGAATGGACTCTGCAAATTATTAGTAACTGTAAATGCTAAAATTTCTCATGCATTCCTACAGGAAAATGTAAAAGGTCATCTTCAACAATGGTATTCATCAAGGGGATTGGTTGATTATAGCAGCAAAATTTTATTAAATGTTTGTTAATTTCATCAAAATTATCAAAATGTCAATTTGATGACTATACTTCACAACAAAAATAAATGAATATATAAAACTTCCTTTCACTTTGTGCTTGTCTAAATTTGGTTAGACCATTCTTTACTATCTAATTTTGTAAAAGAAATGTAGTCTGCAACTGATAAAAGTGAATTTTACATGTGTTTCTGATTATAATGCCCTTTCTTGAGATTGAAATGGGGACAATTAGGTAAATAAAAAGTATTCTATTATATGTGCAGGTAGTTCATTTAACAATATTTTAAGTTTTCAAATCGTGCGATTTCTGGTTCTTTAGTTTATAGAGAACCACTTACAAATGCAAAATTTTTACTTTATTTATAATATAGTCAAACATTTCCGAAATGATCCATGGTTTGATGCCAGAGGACTTTCCCAATACGACTTCAACATGAAATTCTAGATATGGATATATGTGTTGCTTCTGTAATGCAGTGTACAATGACATCTCAAAACAAAGCAAAGCATTTTTCCATTAGAAATACTCTGAGGTGAGCATGAGAATTTGTGAACTGAGTGATGGTGAAGCGAGACTCTGCAATTTTCCTAAGAGATCCAATTCAAAAGCTCCATGGTTGAGGCCCCTTAATTTTAAAATGGCTTATTAGATTGAGGATTTTCCATTCCTACATCCTACTTTTGCCTAACAAATAGTACTTTGAATACCTAATAAAGATTATAGTATCAGAAGATTTGTGGAAATTGATCAACCATTAGCATGCAATATGCAACCAACTTTTACCTTTTCCATTGGATTTTAAAGGCTCCTTACTAGTTATAAGACTATCAGTCTTATGCATGAAAAAGTTTTGAAGATATCAGAAATATTTTTCCATATTTCTCTTTTTCGACAACCAAAAATGAAGTTAATAAAATTAGTTACTGAAAATAATGTAGGGTATATACATACCTAATTCTAGTTTGGTGACCTCTGCCAGGTGGGTAACAAAGTTTTTAAATGCTTGTAATGGTGAAGGACCAAATGCCTCCCTCCAGGAAATTTCATCTAGATACTGCTGTATTAATGTGCGATTTATCAGTGGAAGTACATTCTGTAAAACAAATAAAATCCACAAACTATTTTAAAATGTATAACAGCAGCTACTGCAAAGTATGTACTTAGCAATCACTTAGATAGTTTCCCCGAAAGAATTATTAATAGAAAAATTCATTTTTAAGCACAATAACTTCTTTACATGACCTTTCTTTGAATTAACTTTTACATGACAAAAAATTTTACAGAAAACTGAAAATAACTTTTTAATATGATATTTATGAGTACTTCTGAAAAACTGATGCAAAAAGAAGAGGCAAACCTTAATATTTATAAATAAATAACAATGAAACTTAGAATTTTCTTACACTTTTTGGCAGATATACATGGCAGCCATGGTCAAGATATTATATTACCTGGAATGATCTTGGAATTATGGATCATCCTCATAATAACTTGATTAAAATGGATTACCTGGAATGATCTTGGAATGGAAGAACTAAGATACTCCACAATTCTTAGAACATTATCACTCCGAGCTGTGGATTGTTTCACCAAGGAGAATCCCAGTTCAAGAAGGTATTTCTGATCAATAGAAAGATCCGTAACAATTATACTCTTCTTGTCCACCCAGTCTGCCAAAGGACGTAATATCTCACGGTAATTACGTTTTGGTGGAGCAGCTCCTAGAATTTTCTGGGGAGGCTCTGCCGCAAAAAGACGAACTATGTTCTTTTCTTGATCCAACACTCCCAGGATTTCTACTTTAACCTATGATACCAAATATTTTACTTCAGTATAGAAAAGGATGATGACTTCCAAGATTTCTTAACATGTTTCTTATTTCTAAAGTTTACATCACAGTAATCCATTGGATTAATATTTCAATTGAAATGTAAATTTGCAAAAACTGTGCATAAAATAGGAATTTCATAAATTCAAATCAAAATACAGGCATAATTTGCTTTAAAAGTTAGTTCTTTCTTAAAATTAGTTTGTTCACTCTTTACTACAATTTCTTTCAACTTATAATTTCTAAAAATCTTTAAAAGATACAATAATGAAATAATGTGGTTCCATTACTAAGAGAAATGAAGCAAAATCAATTACGAAAGTAAAAATAAATGTAAAGAGTTTCATTCTTCCTATGTGAAGAAAAATATTGGAATGAATTTTCACAACTAATAAAATTAAAGAGGTGAGTTGGAAATGGCTGTGCAAGAAAAAGAAATTTTATTCTAATATGGTCAGTAAGCAATACAAATACCGGAGTGGAACTTCTGGCACAAAGATTAATATCATGGTTCTAGTAATCCAATATGTAAAGCATAGGTCTAATAAAAGAATAAAACCCAAAATTGAATACCTGCTTCAGTTTTCCATCATTTGAACTAGTACCGAGGGTCATTATAGCCACTTCCACCTCTTTTCTGTCACCTCCTAAGCCCCGAAGTTTTTCATGAACTGATGCCACACAAACTGCTCTCATGGCAGTATGAAATATTTTTATATAATTCATAGTAACATGCACCCATTGTGCTATATTTGATGAACTTGTCTGACAAGCCCAATGGTATATCAACTTGAGTATAGTCTTAGGAGTGTGTGGAACTCCCTCAAAAATTGATCCAGCAAAGACAGACAGATGTCGCTGCCCACAGCATTCTGATACCCACACATAGCCACCACTGTAATAAAATTGATTTCATTTAATTTTGAAATAAAAAAGGTCACAACTTCAATATTAAACAATCAACAGTTAATACACTTACTACAAATACTAGACTTTAAATTAAACCTTTCATAAAACCTAATTCCATTTATACAACTAGCAGACTAAGGATGTGGCAAAGTATGTAGAAAGTAAAGGTTGAAGAAAACAGAATGAGAAAGGGAAGGGGAAAAGGCATACTAAGTAAGCCTAGTAGTAAATAAGGAGGTTCAATCCACTCCTATTCCAAATGCACCATAAGGATAGACTCATCCTGAATGAAAAACGAAAAAAAATCCTCCTCATTCCAACAATTCTGGTATCTAATAACAATAAACTCAAACATAACAACCCAAATTTAAAATGTAAAATATCTAACAAAAAACTTCTCTTTGTGCAGAAAAACTTTTGTAAATCATTGATACAGATGATGATGATTTGAAACCAGGAATTTTGTTGTACTCAAACCCATACGCTCACAAGGCCCTCTGAAAAACCACAAACTACTGTATAGCAATACTAGTGCAAAATCTTATATGCTTGGAATCTTAAACTTTTTACTGAAGTCTTCATAGAGTTTTTTCAGTGTAATGATATGAAGTTCTTTTTTAGTTGCAGAATATTGTGAACTGAACACCATTTAATATATTACCCTAAATACTAATGGGTAGAGATACACCTGCAAGTTCTGCTTTAGGAAGGCTAAAAAGCATGATCGCAGTTGACAGTTAAAATCCTCCTGAGAGTTTAGGATGAGTAAAATTGAAAACCAAACATTGAAAATCAAGCATTGAAAATGTGAGGACAGAATCTCAAACAATATTTTGAGGGCAGAACCTCAACATATGCCTAATAAATATTTGGCTGCCAAGCAATCATTTTCTGAGGTGACTAGGCACCATCTTCCATTTTGTAGTTGACTTTCACACACTTTAGTACTATTTTCTTGTATTTATAAATCCTACATTTCAGAAAATAAAAATTTTTCACATAAAATATCAATCTGGCAATAACCCCATTGATACAATTATGTAATAACTTTAACTTACATTTTAAGAGACTGAAATTGAATACTCTATTTACTCAATAATGCACACCCTTTTGGGCCCTTTTTCCACTCAAAAGTCAGGGTGATAGTTAACATCAATGGTTCACTAGATTCAGACCTAAATCTACCCATGCCCATGTCCTGTAGTGCATGACTGATCAGATTCTCTGCTCACCCTGGATCCTCGTCAAATGTTACACCTCAGTGCTATTTATATCTTGCCATTAAGAGACCAAACATACTCCAGACTAAACAGGTAGCTGATAATTTTTAATTGAAAGAGATTTGGGAAGCCCAACAAAATTTTAAATTGGTGGATGCATGCACATAAGCGATATTGATGATATAATATAATAATTAATGTAATGCGCACACTTAATTATTGGTTAATGTGCACACTTAAGCAAGCATTTATCTAGTTAATTTCTATAAATTCCCCAGAAAGAATAAAATTCAGCATGGATGACTACCAGTATTTTATATAGACGTAAATAGTGTGAATGACATGACTGCATGTCTTGAGGTGTGCATTATATTCATGGGCAAAAGACTTCAACACTTTCTGACGATTGAATTTTTGGGTGAGCACTGCATTCAATGGTGCTTTATTTTCAAGTAAATATGGTACATTCCTTATTAATTTGAATACATAGCTTGCAGTACAAGTAAAGAATATCTTTACCTTAAATATAGAAATATGAATTGCTATTAGGTGAATTTATAGATAATAGACTTATGTATAGGTAAAAATAGTACTTATGTCATTTTCACTGTAGTGATCATAGAGCAACCTCTGTAATAATGCAATTTACCAGTTCCTAATCTTTTTCAAAGCGCTAAATAGAAAATACTAAAGAAGTTCCAATGCCACAGATAAAGGAGTTTTCTCTGTATGCACTTTTCAGTGCAAAAAATTTATAATTTTAGGAGGAAAAGAAAATGGATGGGTCTATTCCTTTGTATGGCATGCTTGGGTAGCATGTCATGCAAAGGAATAGAAAGATTTCAAGTCTAATTATCTTATAACAAAAGCAAACTTTAGCTCACCTGTTTGGAAATTTGGACGAATCTGAATATATTCCTAATTGAAATGGAATAGGCTGGTAATTGCTATCAAGATGTGTGTGACATTTCTGCTCAGCCCGTATTAATCCTTGCTGGATAAGCCATTCAGTTAATTCATTAGGAGGAAGTTGCAAGACCTTTTTTAGCTCTTTATCTGGAAAAAATTATAGAAATTTAAAATTTTAAAATGAGAGCTTATCTCATATGCACATTCATATTATAAGCTATCAACATCTGATAAAATATTAGATAAGAATTTGAGAAAATCATTTACAATAAGCTAATGACAGCATGGTTTATATGTTCTCCTTGATCAAACACTCTTAATCAAACAATTCCCAAAAGGGAATCTTAAATCAATTCAAAATGAACCCATAAAGTTATCTGACTTCTCTTTAAGGTTTGTTATCTTAAGAGTATTATTTAACTTTCACCAGAGTAAGTGTAAGGAATTATACACTGATGGATAACAGTTACTATGTGCCATCATATGATTTGATTACTGCAAGTGGATTAAAACTCTATAGCTATGCTGAATTATTGATGAAGCACCCACTAGGCAAGAGGGCAATACACACATACATCAGATCTTTCACAGTTATATATCCTACTGAATTTATCATGCCCATTCCTATATTTGTAAAATTACCTAACCTTCCCTTTTTATAGATTATTTCAGTGTGAATATTTTAAAAATTTTCATTATCTCATTCATTAATATTTTAAGAATATAGTCTAACCAGCCATAAAGCTTCACCAGTCTGAGGCAATCAGCATTAAAAGTAGATGAAACAGGTAGTCAATCATTCAGAGAGAATTCTTTAGAAATGCAAAAAGCAAACATAGAAGATGCTTCAAAAAATCAACAGGCTAAGAATACAGCAACAGTATGCTGAATCAAGAGAAGAAATAGCATGGATTTGGAACAAGTCAGTAGCTGAGGTGCTGAAAATGTGGTGAGTTTGGGCTTAAGACCTTAGGCCAATCTGACTAGAGCGAAAAAATGGCACTTTAGTGGAAATTAATTCCAGAAAATCTCACCAAATTGCTTAAATTTTTGCATGGTATTAATTTATTATGTACAAATTCAACATATACAAATTTTGTTTAAATATACCGATGAACTTCAGGATCATGGTCCAAGGAATAAAGCAATGAAATTTTTGTTCAGGTATATGCAATTTAGCCTTTCTAGTAGATTCTAAGTTATAAAAATTGACTTATTTATATTCTTAAATGTATTTTCTATCATACATCAGGAGGATTTTTGAATTTCCCAAAAATACGTAAAGGGTACAATTTTAAGTAAAACATTCAGTTTTCATGGTTGGTTTTTCATTAATTATAAAAGATCTAAGCCTTAAATGAATAATCTGCCTCAATTTGCGATAGCAAATATTGGTAGGAACATTTTGGTTAAATGTCATGAAAATTGGATAACACTGGATTGAGTTATCGTGTACATCGTTTTGAAATACAACATTTCAAGAAAAATGCATTTAAAGTTTTGGCACAACTTTTTTTGGGATATAAAATTGATCTTTTGATAATATCCTTATCTGCCGGTTTTCCTTTTCCTTTCTCTGTTTAAAAAATGTGTTTACTAGTTACATTTGTGCTTTTCTTTCGGCTCTATCCCCTTTAATGAAAACCTGCACTGGTTGACTGTCCACTACAGGTCAGGCATAGACGTCCTCTTTGCTCATTTACTCCACAATAGCTCTGCTATTTCGGACAAAATTCGAGTTATAGAATAGGGATTGTCTTTACATATACTAATTACAACATATAGCAATATACAGCAATTTTAATTGTCTTTAATCAGCTGAAACAGGTTTTAAGAGTATATTTCCATATTAATGAATAAAGGCTTTCATTGCTTGCTTTTAACTTTTGCACTGAAGTCCTAAAACTTGCCATCTAATTTTCGAGGTTTCATGTCTTTTTATAGATTTATTCCTTTTTCTTGGTCTGAAGGCATGTCTTGTGGTGTTTCTTCTGCATTGCCTTCAAAGAGCATCCTAATTAATTTTTTATTAATTTAGCAGTACAATGTAATAGAAATTCTTTTCAACTGCCTTCCATATGGCTAAGGTTGATTATAGCCTCGTGCTTCTAGCTAGAGATTGTCTCTTTTTCTTCATGGGATGAGCTTTTTATCTCTTTCCCAATGAAAAGTGATACTTTCTGTTTTCGCTCAGGATGTTTTATGTATCATTCACCTTATCTCTGCTATGAAAGAGAGTCCCAAGCATCCTTCATTGATGATGAACTGTCCTCAGTGTTATTCGAGCATCAAAGGTGAACAATAATAAATCGACAAATCTTTAATAGTGTGTACGATTCATTTCACTACACTTAAACAATGTATT
Organism: Pachydiplax longipennis; assembly: GCA_036926295.1. Lineage (NCBI taxonomy): Eukaryota > Metazoa > Arthropoda > Insecta > Odonata > Libellulidae > Pachydiplax > Pachydiplax longipennis. Next base: position 12,042,765 of record JAVFKF010000008.1, on the reverse strand, counting down.
GAGTCAAATTAAATGGCCTTAACAAAAAGTGAAGTTAACAAAGAACCATTTTAAATCCATGTAAGCTGATATGTTGACGTTAATTGAGATTGTCCTTAATTGCCCCTCCAGTTGGAGTGCACCATCAGACAAAATTAGCTGTAACTTTGTAAACATGTGGAATATTTACATTGAACCAAGAGCATTGCATAGCTTAAAGTTTATACTATATTTTAAAGCAATGAAAAATTTTAACCCCCTTACTCTTATCCACCCAGTTACATAAGCTGTTCTAATACCAGGATGAAAGGCAGCTAGAAGGGTGCGGATATGGATAAACAGCGTGATTTTAATCTAAAGTAACAAACTAATTTCAAACACACAAAGAAAGACTTACCTAGTTCTGCTCGCATTTTGCTGCAAACAGATGTGGTGTATTCCTTTGATTGTAAAGTTGGCTTCACCGTAACCATTAGAGAAGGGTACAATCTTGCATTGACTTTTTGAGATGAATCCTGAAATAGAATGATGAAAGGAATGTGACACGATTTAGAGAAGACGAATTGAACATGTTATACTGTATTTACTTGGAAAAAAGAGTGCACCATTTTCAGTCCCTTTTTGGCTCAAACATTTGTTAGTGTTGATGGCGCACTAGATTCTGGCACAAATCTACTCATACATTCCATTACAAACAACCTGTCTGATCCTCTCCTCACCCTGGTTATGCTTAGCCTGTAAGAATCCCCACATACTCCAGGCTAAACAGCTGATAATTTTTAATTGAAAGGGAATCAGCAAGCCCAGCGATTTTTTAATTGGACAAATTTAAATTGGCGAATGTGTGCAAATAAGTAATAAAATAAATATTGATGAAATGCATGGATGTAAACACTGGTTGATTGGGAAATGGTTAATGTGTGCACTTAGTGAGCATCTATATAATTCATTTTTATAAATTACCCATACAAGATAGACAGTTACTAATGTTTCCTATACTTAATAAGCTCAATTTATAGTTTTAACAGCCAGCAGTGGTAAAATATTCATTCCTCCAAATACAAATAAAAGCTAATGCTCCTTCATAGCTCAGATACAGAGATGTGTTCCATAGTTTTACAAATTTAGCCTCTATTTCACCTCTTGAATTCAATCCTAATCTAATGGTAATTGGAAAGTCTTAATCACTCACAATAATAAAATTCTCAAAATTTCCAGAAAGTAAAACCATAAAAGGTATAAAACTTCTGTATGGCATAGCCATGTTAAATATTTTAACAGCACTGAATGAAACTCCAATAATTTTCATTTTACAATTCCTTACTTCCCCATTAACACACATTCTGCAGGTATATTTTTATGCAATCACCATGAACTATGATTTAAATATGACTAATGTTTTAGTCTGAAGTGCAGTTCAGAGTAGTTCAAGCAGAATAGTAAACCACTTTGAGTCCACATAACATAAAAATAAATTGAACTAATAAAATTGAGAACACAACTCAACATCCTGATGTCAATAAGTCTTAAAAAATCTGAATCAAGGTAAGTTTTTCAGACAAGATGTGCTTACAGAATACCAGCACCATTTACTCATAGTTTAAAGTATAGTGATGAAATTAAAACAAAATAAAAATAACTTCAAACTTACCCCTGTTAGAGAACGATTCTCTTCAGATGAAGAATTACCTTCTGAAATTGATGATTGTTGATTGGACACAGGGAGAGAATTGGCAGGTAGAGATCCAACAACTTGGGGAACAGCTGCTCTAGGAGCAGTATATTGACCTAAGACCATAGAGTTTTATCATTAAATTGTGAAAAAATAAACTAAGAGGAAACAATAAACTACATTGGTGCACTTGACATGAAGGTGCAACATTCTCTTAAAAAGGAGAAATTAAAAGTGATAAAGACATTCAATACATGACTAATATTGACTTCACATCTACATAATTACAATTAAATTGCTAATGAATTAAGAGTGAAAAATAATTACTAATAAATACCCATATGAATAACAAAATTTAAATATTCCTCTTTTATGTAGACACCCTGGAATACACTCAATCAAAGATAATGATATGATCATGAAGACATTTAATTTTTCTGGAGCAGCAATTTTTATAGGTTAGGCATTGCTTCTATCATGGAAGAGTAATGAAAATATAACTTGATATCAGATGAGAAATAAAGCACAAATGACAACTCAATAGATCAGAATTAGTGGATCACAAACCCAATATGTGCATACTCAAGTGTAAAACTCAATTAAAAATGCCTAATTTATTCAAGCATACCAGTGCCAATTTTTGGCAAAATACAAGAAACATAGAATTCTTTGATTTAAGAGAGTAGTATACTATGTGGCCAGAAAATGACAAGTGCTAGCTTAAATGAAAACTTGTTTCAATTATTTTTCTTTTATGACAGGGGAAATTAAACACTTGCCTTAAAAATCATTCAATTTTAATGCATAAAAATCTTTGTTCAATGAGATAGACATAACATTCACTCCAATCATTCTTGGGGAATCAATGATATTACTTGCCTCAAATGTTTAAGGATAATTTTTTCTACATGTTTTATATAGCTTGTTCCTGAAGATTGAGCTTAATCTTCCAAAAAGAAAAAAGGGAAATATATAAAGTTTACCCAGCTTGTGTACATGAAAAGATGGCAGGTAAAATAAAAGTTTCATTAGGGAAATATGGAAACTAAAATATTTGTCTCAAACTTTAGAAGTACAACATTCCTTTACACAATATTAGTGATATTTCAGTGATTTTCAGCAATATATTGCAGAATCCCCAGTGAACTTTATCATGCCTGCATTAATGGTCCCTATATTTCCTGCTTGATGCAACCATAGACATGCAATGATATTAAAACTACTTGGGTGACAGGCTGTACTAGCTTTGCAAGTATGTGCATAAACATTTAATGGGTGCTTTCTTATGATTAATGCAACTTTGAATAAGCTGACTTCTGCCTGGCTAAGTTCTTTCCATATGCTTTGTGTCCAAAATTGACTCCTGTTGGGAGCTGAGTTGAAGGGAGGGAATCAGGGTTGTTAAATGTGGCATTTTGATTGAGAGACTTTGGGTAAACTTACCTATTTGATGGAAAGGATTTTTTTGATTGGAATAGATAGATATATAAAGAACATGCCTTTTAACCCTTTAAATGCCAATCCACATCTTTAGACTAAATTAATTTTTGGTGTTCTTATTGCTATGACAAGTTTGAGTAAGATTTTAAAAATAAGTATCATTTAACTATCACATTTTAAAAATATTTCTTGAAAGCAGAAATGATATGTACTTAGTAAGGATAACTTTTACTTCATTGTTCAATGTAGTAAGCACCTGAAAATGGCAAAGTACCATATCTATTGGTATATAACACAGGATTATTTTGAGAACTAAAAAATTAAATTTTAATATAAAAGTATTGGAAACCTGATGTTCTTTTAGAAAATTCAATGTGCAAATATATTAATACTTTCAGCATTTATACAGATTAAAAAATAAATTTAATTTAAAATACTGAAACAAAATATGAAAAGTTAGGAAGAATGAATAATCTCCTATTTACTCAATTAAGTTTCAGTAAAATATTATGCATGTATTACATACAGGTATAATTTAAGTCATAAATTTTAAGAAAAATAGGGCATGTTACATGCTGATGATTAAGGTATATGGAAGTTTAAGGGTTAACCCTTTCAGAGCAGGAAATGATCTGATAAGAAATAAGATAAAGTCCCTAGATGTACCCTGAAAAGTAGCTTAACTCAGACAGAATATCTCTAAAAGGGAAAATGGCTTTAGTAAGCTCTTATAAATATACTATCAGTTCCGATAATACTTAAATTAAACGCATAATATGCAAAGGCTCTTAGAAAGTATTAATGCTAACTGCATTTATAAATGAGTTATATCAAGAGTACATATAGGAGGGTCTATCTCACTGAGCATGTTACAGTATGAAATATGGTCAAAAATGATAAAAAGTGCTACAGAGAAAAAATGAACTAAATTAGCAATTACACTGATAAACCAGGAACTTAAATCATAGTTATTAATTGCCTCTGAAGTAATTATCTATGCAAATCAACTACAGCACATACAAGATGTTACCACAATTTTAGACTGAACTGAAAGCATTCTATATTTCATTCATAAATAATAATTAATTTACACATATATATGAGAGCATACATAGAAATGCATGCACTAAAAATTCAAATATATCAAAATATATATATCTCTGGGGTGTGTGTGAATATATATATATATATATATATCTCCAAAATATATATATATTTTTATATGAACTAAAATGATCATTTGACCATGAATATTCAAACTTCAATTGAATTTTGGCTGCCACAACAATAGTGTGAAAACAGAAAAATGAAATGACTACTATTCTATCTAAATCAATTTTTTTTCATATTTGTACAGATGGAAAAATGATGGTAGCCTGAGCAACTAATGAAATTTACCACATACATCCGTTTATAACACACTTGTGTATAAGACAGCAAAGATTTTAGGAATATAGGTATATATTCTGCCATTTTATAACAATCTCACAGAGAACTTTCTGTAAGACTTTCTGCTTTTTAACCTATATTTTATAAGAAAAATGGGCCTAATGCATAGTTATTTATCGTAATCATATGAAGCAAGCTCCATGGAAACAAACCAGAAGTTGAAAAACATTATAGGAGAAAAGAGCACTTTAAAATGCGTAAATAATAGGATAGTAGTAGTCTATTATATACTCACAACTCAAAAGGTACCTATCAACATGTGGCAAAGGGTGTATGAATTAAAATGAACTCAGCATGACAAGTCGTCCTTTCATATGAGGAATCTATGACGACGTTCTCACAATCAGATGCAAAATCCTTGACTAAGATTAGATTGCATAATCTAAATGTGTACTACCATTGCAGGTACATACATAGTATAATTCTGTTTTAGTTTTATCAACATCTCAACTCATAAAATTTTTGTTTAACTAGTTACAATATATCTAAATAATACTGTAAAAATCATCAACACCATTAAGGTGGTAACTGCAACAATGTTGGTGCATTCAATTTAGAGAAATATTATGAATTCATCTAAGTTTTCTGCTGATAAGATGGATCAATTCAGTTCCAATCACAACCAAATTACTGCAATGGCAAAAGGGGGAGGAAAAATTTACACTGTAGCAATTAAAAAAAGGTATATTTTGGCAGAAAAAATCCATTTCTGTCACCAAAAGAGTATTGTGTTTTCCAAAAATATTTTTAGACTCGGGAAATAAGAATCAAACAAGATTTTCAAGCGTGCCAATAAGAGACTATTTTAAGGACAACATCAAGCAGACTCGATGAATTAAACAAGCTTTGAGAAATTGTTAGCTCTTTGGTCCTAGAGGGTTATAACTGTAGAAGATGCAGTCTTCTACACTTGTGATCAAAGAAATATCATACAATGAGCCAGGTGAGTGCAAAATTCTCCCATACATTTCGAGATTTTAAGAAACGTTTTTGAATACAGTTAGAGGGGTCCTTTCCACAATATAGTGTGGTAGTACAGTAAAACATTCTCCAAAATTATTCCAGGTTCAAACAAGGCCAGTTATATTTTCACATTTTTTTATCAATGACGTGAACTTGGGAATGTTTTTATTAGTGTTTCAAAAAATAATGGGTTATTTTTGTAAAACATTCACCAATTAGCTTGCAGTATGCAAACAACTCTTACTTGCACTACCGAAGAAACAGGATTGCAAACTAAAAACATGCGGCCAAACCCATCACAAAAATATAAGAGATACCAAATTTGAAACTAAATTAGAGTCATCCTCATAAAATCAAATGCTAAGACAATTAAAATATTCCTTTCAAGGAGTATCTGCAAGAAGTAAAAGAAGTCTGCAGCTTCAAAATCAAGACTAGCATACTGAAGAGGCTAGGCTAAACTCAAACAATTGTTTTTCCCCCCCTAGAAGAATATTATCGAATTCAGCTCCTTAAATTCTCAGTGGCTGGGAAATAAACTAGGATATTCAGGTGATATTTTACATCAATTATTACCCATGCAAATTCTTTGGACATGCAAAACTGAATTTCCATAATTTACTTCAATTTTGAAGAAAATTCAGAAATTAATTTGAATATACCCATGCAAATATAGATGAACTTATCTTTCATCTCTTTTGAAATTGAAATTCTATTCATTGAATGATAGGAAACAAAAAACTGATTTGTTTCTATAAAAAATTTCATTACCAAGAATAGTAATAGAAAATCTTGTATTTGCCATTTATTAAAGGATTGCAATATTTCTTACTAGAAACAACTTGAGTACAAGGCAGCCTGTTGGATAGACTGCTATCTTGCAACACCCTAATAGTAGGAGTTCCAGAGCCCATAAATGGTATTTGTGATCCAGGAGTTGTATGCAAAACCCTAATCGTGTTTCCAGGTGGTCTAACAACTCTGTGAATAGCTTGTGTCTTCAAACCTTGGTCTGCGTTCACAACAATTGCAGGAGTTTGCATAACAATGGATGCAGGAATGTTTCCCGGAGCCTGAAAAATGAGAATCACACCTCAGTAAAGCTTATTCAAAATAAAGAAATTGAGTAATTACTTATTTAATTCTACTTTCACTTAGTTAATTCAACTAACAAGGAGAGAGTCTTAGTTTTGTCTGGGGATTCTGATTAAACTTTTTGTGGTGGTGCAAAAAGTGGAGTAATGGAAAAAGTAAAGGCATTCCTCTGAATGGGCCTTAGTTTAGTTGCAATAATTGATTGAAAATTGATAATCAGAGAAGAGGCAACCCCACAATACAAGTCCATGCTAAATGAGTATGTGGGAAATTACATGCTGTTCTCTGAAAAATCTATCATCTTAATTTCATTTATGTTCAATAATTTTTTTCTTGCTACTTACTAATTGACTTATTAATAATGTAATAAATAACATAAAACTGAGAGTCTCACATTGTAAGTGAAATGTAGAATTGAGGTTTCAAAAATTAATGTTCCAGAATGCTACAGAAAAGAAAAATATATGAATGATGTTGGTGGAAGCACAAAATATAGCTTTAATCTTCAAACACAATAAACATATTAACTAAGTTCATTGCAGGCCATTTCTGGAAATAATAGTGTTTACCTGTGTATATATACACACTTTTTCCCTCTCAAAACACACACCTGAAATTTGGAGTCCATCAATTATGAGTAAATTTTTTGAAGTTTGAAATGACTGGTTTATGATGTATATTATCATACATAATTGTATATTTTCCTTTAAAAAAAAATGGTTTTGAGTACATGATTTCCTTGTGCTTTTGTTCCGTAAAAATAATAACTTGAGCTATGTATATTTTGTGCTTGATTGCTGAAAGAGGGAGCAATTCAGTAAGAGTTTAGATTCGCTGGTATCTAAAATCAAATTTCATCCACTCCATACATGGATAATCACATTTCAGTAACAAGCGGCTGCTCCAAGGCATAACTAAATTAAGTGAAATCATACATGACACTTTTGTTTAAAATACCCAATTCCAGAATTGGGGCAAATAGGGAAGTATTTTGGAAGTACATCTACAATCTTTGTTACTCTTTGAGTTATACTTAAGCATTGTAGATGTGAGAATTCCTATCTGCTATTTTTGCACATCAATGCGTCATATTGTGCATGAATTTAAACATAGCATATAGGGATTAAAATTATTTTACATGAAACAACAAGCAACATTTTTGAAGGTACAATTTAATTTCAGTAGATCCAATTAAATAGTTAAATATTTACTCATAAGAGATTTTGAATCAAACAAATATTTTCTTGAAAATTATTAATAAAAAGTGGATTTCTTTACATGCAATTGTGTCCTATATGTTCCAAAACACAGTGATATAAAAAAATGCTAATAATTCAATGGTAGAGACTGTCCATAGATCTTATAATAGCATGTTTGAAAGTAAACTGATTAAACTGTCTTGTTAAACCATCTTGAAAGTGTCAAATTCTGAATCTACTTTTAAAAAGAATAGTAAATCATTGTCTGAGTGAGAGAAATATGACAGATATCAACACATATCCACTATGTCATAGCTGTAGAGAATCCTCCTCAGGAACTAGAATTTTTTAAAGCAACAGGTGGTAACCTGTCAAAATTCATAAATAGAACTCAAATACTCATTAAATATCTGTGCATACGTCAAATCTATGAATCAAATGATTTTTATACCAATTTGTGAATAAAAGTATTAGCAGTAACAAAGAGGAGATTTAATTTGGAATGTGACATCACAGTTCACACTGAGAAAATTTTCATGCTAAAAAGCTAATCAGCAACAAATCTTTCAAGTACTGATTGGTGAATTGAATTAAGAGTCAGTTTTATGTTGCAGATAATCTTTTAAATGAAAAGACAAGTCAGATGAATTGCATAAATATACAATACTATCTGCTAAAAAAAGTCAATGTCTGTATAATTTTCATCAACTTTTTATATACCATCATGATCATCTCCATGTGATGACAACTGAAATATTGCCAATATATAATAAAATATAACCTACCAGATTTGGTTTAGCCACAGTAGTGGTTCCTTGGGTGATGGGAGTAGCTGAAAGTATATTAATAAACAATATACATCAATGTGCTTCATTAATCTATCAAGTCCTTAAAAAATAATTCAACAGGTCTACATATAAAAAATTATTATTAAATTTGACAGAACAGGACTATGTAAGTTCAGTTACTGACATGATTCATTCAAGTTATACATTCATTACAGGAACTGGGATTAATGCATCTACTAGATAAGAATTTGTTTTGAGGAAATTCCATTCAAGATAAATTTTGACCAGAAGATATTAACCAAGACTCAAGATGCAATGTTTATGGAACTTGTGAATTATGTAGATTTAGCGTGTTTAAGTTTTTTAGTGTAAAATATAATATCTCCTAATAGCTTCTAACATTAATATATAACATTAACATTATAAGATTATAGAGTTTTACCTGGTACTTTAACTTACAATATGGTTTAACATGAAATAATAATTTGAAAGGAGTTACAAATCTTACGCAGAAATCATACTTTAAGATGGAATCCATTCTGAAGGTAAATAGAAACACACTTCTATGCTTAACCACATGAAGTTTTTCTTTATTATACTACCATTAGATTATAGCCTAATGATAACCCAAGGGCTTGAAACCATGGTCATATAACAAAAACTTTGTAAAATGTGTGGTATAGTGTAGAAGTAGATTCTATTTATCTTCATGATGGTAGTCTACCACAAATTCAAGGTCGAGTTATTGGATTCTATGGAAATTCATCAAGGAAAGAGGTAAACAAATCTTTCTTACAATACATATGGAAATCAAGTTTTGGGATATAAGTCATGGTTAGAAAGAAATTTATTTTGTTCAAGGAGAAACCAATGTTTTTGTAATTTGGCAAATGTAACTAATGGTATCTGTCTAAAGGTCCACCCCTCCCAAAATTTCCCAAAGTAAATATTTTATTCTCCTAAACATCTCTCCTCTTCCTCACTGGAGGTAAATCCTAGACCCAAAATTCCTTCACTCCATCTTCAACGGCCGCCTCAGATCTCCTGAAATTCTCTCCTCTTCCTCTATATGCAACCCTTTCTTGTCCTCCATCTCCCACATTTCTATCTCTCTACCTCCTACTATCTATTTTCTTCTGTCTACCTCACCCATTTAACAATTTTTCTTCAGAGACATTCAATTGACCTTTTCTCACCTAAGTCTACATTCAATTCCATAATAAATAACATCCATAGCTCTGTTCTTTAAATTCTCCTCACTTGGATTATTATTTAAACATATCTGAGGAGCTTGGGGCTAAAATACAGACTATCCAAAATTTAAATTTGTGATATAAAGATAGATACAGCAAGTTCCCAAGTTACAAGGTTTTGAGTTACACAATTCCGCAGATACATGGTTGGGCAGGAGAGGATATAAGGTATCAAAATAGGTACTAAGAAAAAAGTGCTGTGTATGTTAAATGTATTTAGTTAGCACAGATCTGGCTAATAGCCATACATAGCACATGTAATTATGTAAGAGATATATTATACATTCATAAAAGATGTAATTATTTTCAATATCTCTTTTCTAAGTAAGATGCTTAAAATTATATGAAAACAATCTAGTAATTGCATTAGATTAAAATTTATACCTGCAGTAAAAAGCAGATTTATCTGCCCCTGACGGTAAATTTTCTCTCAATCTTGGTTATTTCAGAATATTTTAGGTTTAAGTTGTAATTCTTGTAATCCTAATTTAATGTAACGTCTCTAAACCAAGTGCTAAACTTCATGTTATTTTTTTCAACCAGGCTCGAGGTATTTTCCTTTTCAGTCCATACCTTGGTTATCATATTTTTATACATAAATAAGAATTTTCATATTGACATGATAAGACGTAGCCTCTGTTGCAAGCTTTGTCAAGCTGTGATCCTTTCACTATTCCACTAAATGAACATTATGATTTTTTCAGCTTATTCAGGCCAGTCCCATTCTTCTTGTTTTTCTTTGGGAAGTCATGACTATGGTGTCCATAATGCATTTTTATGACATATTTTACTTTTGATATCCGACGAAGGAGTTTTCAAATATTTGATAATGATTTAGCTTGTTAAAATGAATAAACAAGTGACATTTAGAGATCACTGACCAGGAATAAAACACTGTATACTGTGAAAGCACAGAACAGTTGCAATATGAGAAAGTAAATCATGTGAATGATAAAACTTCAAAAGATGTCTGGTACGTCTTTCGAAGGTACGTCTGTAGTTATTTATCTTGTTACAATTTTTCTGATAGCTCACTCTAATTTCTATTTTACTTTAGGTATGATGTTATATCTCCCGATAGCCCTAAAAAAAACTCTGCAAATGCTTCATTGCCTGTGACATAGAATACAAAAGGTTGGGTCACTCTAACAATTTTTTGAGATTGTAATTCTTAGGGTTATATTTTATAGATTTCAAAAATTTTTCTTCATGGAAAAAGTTCTGCCAAGCAGTTAAAGTTACCAAAGGAGAAAATGGACCATAATTGAAGCTATTGTACAAAGTATATGATATTTAAAAAGTAGTTAATATAAGGCCCACATTGCTGCTTCTTGGCCTGGAAGTGTTTCGTCTATCACAAATGCAGGTTCGAAAAAGCTCATTCTTCAGTTTATTCATCAATAAGGGAATTTGAGGAAAGACAATTTATGATTAAGAATTAATGAAACTGACCAACAAAGAAATGTTAGCACAAAATTTGTAGTTTGAAGTAGCTAAATGAAGCCTGAAATAATACACTACTGGTACATAATTTCTAGCTAACTTGCATCAAAATGATTCACGAAGAAAAGAAGAAAGCTGTTTAGAGGCATCAATTGAAATTACCAAGAGTACAAAGAAAGCTGAAAAACATCAACTAACAATAGGTTTCCAGATTCAATAGAAAAATCTTGAGCATAAGTATATTTTTCATGGAGAATGGATAAGAATTATTTACTGTTTGTATACTTACTAGCATTGGGATAAAGTTTCATTTCATTCATAATTATATCAGCAATGAAAATTAGAATTAAGGAAACTTACTTACTTACTTCTTAACAAAAAATACAGCAGGCTACTTTTCACACTTTCAACTATTTATCATGTTTAGTGATTAGTATAGGTGCACCATGTTGATTTTTTGCTTATATGTTATTCTTTCTCAGCTTTAATTTTTCATTTAATAGTGGGTCAAACTATGAGTTAGTGAAATTGCCGCCAATTATAATTACTTGGTCAGGTCAATGAAATTCAAGGAAATTTTGACGTACAGTTATTGAAAATGCAGAAAATATTGGAACAAACTAACCCCATAAGTTGGGGACTAAACATAAGAGTCAACTAATATGGTCACCCCATTTTTTGAATTCTAAGGGTTTACTTTGATTCGGGTGTCAACTTGATAGTTACTAAATTTCTAAAAGTAGCAAAGATTTTGAGAAATAAAAGGAAGATGTAACTCAGGATAAATTCCAAATGCTGTTTTCACTATGCTATTAAGCTAGCAAAACAGTGTGGTTCCAATTAATAGATTGGTTTATCAAACAAATTAAGGGTCAATTCCAAATAAGTCCAACACTTTCAAGAGAACTGTAAGGCACAACTTTCACATGGAAACCATTTGCATAAATTCAGAAAAGATTAACATGTGAAGTCTTCTTCAAATCATTTATACACAAGCAATTATAAACATGATCATACCTGGGATACCTTGGGGTGCTGGAACAGTTCCAACAATGAGTCCAAGTCTTCGGTCCATCACAAGCTTGTAGGTGCTGGGTGTAGGTGCCACAGACTTTGCTGCCACAGTAGAATTTCGAAGTACAAGAGGAGGAGGTCCTGGCATGGTGGCTGGATTTTGATTATACTCCTGAGCAATCCTTGTCACATCTGGTATAACAGGCACAGACAGTAAAACTTGCTTTGAGGCAGTGGTCACAGTTGGAGGAAGAGAAGGAGCAGGATGGGGAGCAGGAGCAGAGAAGAGAGATACGGGAGATGCTTCCTTTGGTACTAGTCCATACACAGGTTTTCCTGTTCCAACAACTTTGTGTGTTTGGTTAAGGGAATCTAGCAAACCAATGACCTGTAAATTTTAATTCTTGATTACAATCAGGAAGCGTTGAGTGCATGCATGCTATCAATACAAAATAAACAGTATATTGATAAATGTTTCTTCTGATAATAAGAAAAATAAGTCTTACTGTTAGAGTAAGTAATAGGGAATAATTTATTCACAGTATTTGCTTGGATAAAAGATGTTTTATCCCTTCTGGACTTGTCTTACAATTGGAGGCAAAATTCTTGACTTAAAAAAATAAAATCTAGATATTTACATTCACCAGTCTAGGTACCTACATAGCAAAATACCGTTCATGTTTAAATTTCATCAATCAACATTATAACAACTCAAAAAATGTTTGCATTAATTATTACAATTGACCTAAATTTAACTCCACAAAGCATTAATATTGTTGTGGTATTCACTGCATTAGGTTCACACCAATGTCACAAATTAGTCTGTTTCCTCCTGATTAGAGAATTTTGATATTTGTTTCAGTATTTAATAATTTATTACTATCATTAATAATAATTGAAAATAATTTTCCATTTCATTCCAGTTACAAATAGGGTCTGTGCATTGTCTGGATGTCCAAAAAGGGAGAATCCATTATCTTAGATTTATGCATATTTGGTAAAAGCACAAGCACAGCAAAAAACAAGTTCTGACACTTTTTCCTAGTTTACAGAAGTTAAGAAATAAGTTCCTTCAAGTGTCTCCAAATAGGGATCTCATTATTTAGAATGGTGGTAGAATTATTAAAACTACTTTGAACCCAAGGTAATATTGCTCATAGAGACCCCTCTAACAATTGAATCTGGAATGGTATTCACCATTCATTTCATGCTACAGACCAGGCGATCCTGAAGCAATCCATAATTACAAGTGTATCACAGATATTGGTAATAAAGTATTCCCAGAGTTGAATTTAATAAACTAATAACTTGAGGAAAATCACAAAAAATGTTGGAGAAAATACCAAAATTAGAATAGTAGCTCAAACGATAGTGATATGATAAAACTCACTTTCCTAAAAGTCTTGATAAAACCATGCAATGATGTTTTTTCCTTAATTGGCAGAAGTTTCATTTGCTAATTGCTTATATCTTTAAAGTATAGAAATGCTCCCCACAAACTTTGCTTTGAAGCCATGACAATGATATTTTGAAATTTACCAATTTCCAACAAGATAACGGGCAATTAGCATATTTGGGTACATATTGAACAATGAATGAAATATTGGAATCAAGCGATGAAGGCGAGTTAATTACAATAATACAGAAATTTTTTACAAAAATTACTAGCATTTTATTTCGTAGCAGGCATCTCTATCCATACGAACTTTCCGTGAAATATGTTTAGGATTTTTCATTGGAGAGCTTCAAAATCAAGTTGTGTTAAACATAATTTACTTGTTAAAAATCAACTAAGAAATCATTGCCATCCAGAGGTAATATGGAAATAAAAGATATCCTTGCTCTCGTGACTAACCTGAGAAAAAGCGAAGCTAAGATAAAAAATTAAAAATTTTATGACAATGCTCGGCAAATGTTTGGATAAAGGGTTTATAAAATCACCAGCAAAGCGCTATCTTATTTCTTTGATAAAATACAAGATCACAATACTATGTGGAGAAGGACTTTTAAAATAATCACGCCTGTAGTTTGCTGGATAACATGGTAGAATACAGAATACTTAAGAAAAAAGGGCATAACTCCCGAGATTATAGCTATTCGTATGAACTATAAACATTAATGAAACAAACCATAATGCTTTGTACTAAGAAAATAAAAAATTTCATTTACTATACCTTCTTGTAGGCTTCATCATGTTTTCTGTTTGATTCTAGCTGAGCTTCTGATAATCCATCATCCTCGCAAGACAGCGTTAGTAGATCCGGTGTTGATCTATCTTCACTATCTTCCATCTTTCTAAAGTTCACGGGAAAATATACATTTTAACGGATCGTGAACCGTACCTTCTAGGAAATTTTAAAACTACTTTTATAAACATCTATAAAATAGTATCTCAAAAATACAAGATGACAAAGAAAAACCTCTCAAGCATCAAGCAAGTTCTTGCAGTATATATGATACTTTTTAAGATAGTTATTAAAGGACAAAGGAATGTATTTGAAATATAATTTTTAAATTAACTCGATAACATAGTACGTAGAGTTGATGGCAGCTTTTCGATTATCTGGAAAACAACTTACTCAGTGATAAGCTAACTAGTGTCAACTCACGGATTTTTCGTGACAAGTATTTAAAAATAAAATTAATTTCACGTTTTACTTCCGAACATATTAAGGAATAGCATAACTTTCGACACTGTCTTCACTCTGAGTACATCATGTTTTTAAATTACAAAATAGTCATGGTGAAACAACATCAACGAGGGAACAGATCAAAGCAGAAATTATTCATGCAAAGTATATAGCATATCAAACAACAACAACAACAATAAATGCTATTTTCTTCGCACATGTCATTTTCATAATAATGAGTCTTATTAATATTAATAAACATTGTTTCTAATAAACAAATAGCTCGCAAATATGAATACTCATTTTGCATGTTCAGTATCGTACTATATTCGCATATTCT